>QPMI01000129.1:0-313572 GCA_004431415.1 Cyanophora paradoxa
TTCGCTGCCCCCGCCCCGGGCACCCGGCGTCAGCGCGAGGCCGGTCTCCGGGCGGCCGCCGGCGCCGCGCGCAGCGCACCCAGGATCAGGATCATGTTGATCCATTCCAGCACACTTCGCGGGGGCGCGGGGCGCGTTAGCTGCGGCGGGGGCCGGCCGGGGCGCGGCACGGCGCCGGCGGCCGGCGGGGCGCACAGCTTGCGGTGCAGCCAGAGCAGGCCTGCGCGGATCGGGTTCGCCTCGCTAAAGAGGTTCAGGCTCTTCTCCACGAGCTCGCCCTCGAGCGCCTGCATGCTCTCCTTCTTTGCGGCCATGGCGATCTGCACGTGCTGGTGAGGAGACGGCTTGCGCCCGGCCCGCCGCGCCCCAGTCGCACCGCGGCGAGTGCGGGGTTGTACACGCCGCCCACCGTCGACGCCTGGACCACGCTGGCCGTCGCGTATACCTTGCGCCCATCGGGCAGCGCCAGGGCATCTGCAGGAGTGATGGGCCGGGCCGTGCGAGGCGCTTTCTCCGGTAACGCAGGGAGCTCTGCAGGCGGGTCGGGATCTTTCTCCTGGGGCATTTCCGACGCCGCGGGCGCTGGGCCGCGGCCGCCTGGCCATGGAGGCGGCCTGGCCGGCGTCTCGGAGGGTCGGTCAGCGGTGCCTGTGTTCGCTGCCTTGCTGGCCCCAGAAGAGCTGCTGTCCAGTGACTCATACACAGGGATCGCCGCTGGCAGCGGCGCTGGCGGCGGGCCCGCGCCGAGCGCCTCCGCAGCAGCCTCCACATGGAGCGGCCGCATCGAGGGCGCTGGACAGCGTCAAGGTTTGATCGGGCTCATCTTGCTCCGCCAGGCTAGGCTCCTCTCCGGTCCAGCCCTCCGCCAGGCTCCGGATCTCGCTGCGTCTCGCCGGCGTCGGCAAGGGTGGAAGCTGATGACGTGAGCTGCTACTAAGGCAAAGGGAGCTCGCCGCCGCAGCTCGTGCGCCGATGTCTCCGCCGGCCGGGAAGCGGCACTGCCCGACTCCGCTAAAGGCGTACCCCCAGCGGCGGATACGGCGATACGCGATGGTCCCGCTCTGGCTTCTAGCAGGCGCTGCCGTAGCCGTTCCTGCCTATGATTTGGTGCGGAGGGTCGTGGCGCCCGCTCCACCAGCGATCACAACAGGCTCGGACCAGCTACGCGACCTCCTTGCGTCGTGTTCTGCCGTGCATCACGGATACCATCCCACCCCGTGGCTTCCCAGCGGGCATCTACAGACCGCGCGCCTCCCCTTCGTCCGCAGCCAGCCCGGACCGAAAGGTGACTGGTCCCGCCCAGCTCCAGGCCTGCGGCTAACCCGTACGCACGACGCAGACTATTACCGGTGAGGTTTTAATCTCGCGCGCGCGCGCGCGCACGGATCCGGATGTTTCGAGATTCTAGATTTGATCAACCGGCGCGGGCGACGAAGCTTGTGCCTCGCGCGGGCCCTCCCGCGTCATCTAGCTGCGCATCGAGCGCGATCAGCTTGCTGGACCGCCTCCCATCGCGCTCACCGCCGAAACGCCTCGCGCGCTCGCGCAGGGAGGTCTTTGAGGTCGAAGGCGGGGCGGCGGTTTTCGCCCTGGACTGGAGCACGTACGGCATAGAGTGCGGTTCCGGAAGGAGAGGGCGGAGGAGGAGTTCTCGAGGGCACGTGCAGATCCGCTCCGCCCCGGGACTCGAGGAAGCGCCCACGCTCGTCATATTGCGTGCGCGCGCCCAATCGCCCACGCGACGCCGCCCGCCAGCGCGCCGCAGCTGACGGTGCCCCGCTCGCGCAGACGGGCTAACAGGAGGCGATCCCGCAAGGAAACACGTCGGGGTGCGCCGCGCGCCCGGCCCCGCCCCCCGCGGTCGCTCGCTCTCGCCCGCGCCCCGCCCGCCTGCACCGGCGCGTCCGCCGACGCGGTCTTCGCTTCCCGAAGGCGTCGTACGTGCACTCGCTGGTGGCGGATGCGAAGGCGCGGGGGTGGCGGGCGGTGATCCTGATCGCGCGGGGCACCCACGGCCTGCACGTCCGCTGCGCGACGGAGTGGTACAGCATCGGGCGGACGTCGGACGTGCGCCAGGCCGTGGAGCACGTGCGGGCCTGCCTGCCGAGGAGCCCCCTGCTCGGCGTCGGCTTCTCCGCCGGGGGCAACATCCTCTCCAAGTACCTCGGCGAGGAGGGCTCCCGCACCCCGCTCTCGGTGCGCCCCCGCGCCACGCGCGCCCCGCCACCATCCCACTCGCCAACCCCTCCCGACCCGATAGGCCGCCGCGACGTTCGCGAACCCTTTCGACCTCCAGGTCAGAGCCGCCCGCGCCCTGCTCGTACCCCGCCCCCTCCCCTCCCCTCCCCTCCTCACGCCCGGGCGCGCGCGCCGGCGCAGGTGTGCTTCGACGTGATGAACCGGCGGCCGCTGCACTCGATGCTGTACGGGGGGGCGATGGTCAAGAACATGAAGCGGGAGCTGCGGCGGCACTGCGCGAGCTTCGCGGACCACCCCGGCATCGACTTCGCCCACGTGCTGCGCGCCAGGACCGTCCGCGAGTTCCAGGAGCGCTTCACCATCCTCGTCTTCGGGTACAAGACCGTCGAGGACTACCACAGGCGCGCAGCCACTCCCGGCGGGAGCGTGTACCCCCCTGTCCTCGCCCCGGCTCGACCGCTGATTGCGCGGCGGCGTGCAGGGACGTCTCGTGCGCGCACGTGCTGCCGGCGATCCGGCGCCCGGTGGCCTTCTTCAACGCGGGGGACGACCCGATCTGCCCCCGCGAGGCCTGGCCCCTCGCCCTCTGCGCCTCCAGCGGCACCTGCGCCCTCGTCACCACCGAGACGGGCGGCCACCTCGGCTGGTTCGAGGTCCGCCCCTCCCCGCCGCCTCTCCCTCACTCAGAATCAGCGAGTGACGGGGCGGGGCAGGGCTGGGCGGGCGTGCGGACGTGGATGACGCGCGCCGCCTCGGGCTTCTTCGCGGCGCTGCTCCCGACGCTGCCGCCCCCGCCCCCCGCCCCCGCCGCCAAGCTCCTCTCCCCCTCCTTCCTCTACGGCAGCGAGTCCGAGGGCGAGGAGGAGGGGGAGGAGGGCGAGGGCGAGGGCGAGGAGGAGGGGGCCGAGGAGGGCGGGGCAGGGGAGGAGGCGGGGGAGGAGGGCTCCAGCCTGCCCCTGGTGCCCCTCGCCAGCGACTGGGAGGAGGCGGAGGTCATCAACTCGCCCTTCCACGGCCCCGCCCCCTCCCCGCCCGCCCCGCCACCCCTGCCCCTCGCCAGCCCCTCCGCCTGACCCCTATAGCTACCCATCCCCGCATCCGATCCGATTTTTTTCGGGCCGCCCGAGGCCCCTTTGTGTAGTTTTTCCAATGCGTTTTGCATCGTGTACGCTAGGCAAACAATATTAATGCATATGTGCATTGTCCGACCGTCGGACGGTTCCCTTTTGCTTGTGCTTTTGTTTCAAATTTTCCTCAAGCTCGCTTGCCCAGTTAACGTTGCTCTTGCTCGAGACCTTTTCGATTTATATGCTTCCATTCCTTTTTGATGCATATGTGCTATGTAGACCGATACCTAGATCTCACAGGTATACTTAGCGAGCGCTAGCGCTGCAGGAACATTTAGTTTACGTGATAATAGCCTTTAATTTCCACTCATCTTCCGAAGTTCTGCATTTGCATGCCGCAGTACTAGTGACATCGCATGGCTTGGGCCAGGCTCGAGCTCCAGCCGAATTCGAAGCGCGCTATATATATGCATGCCGCGCGCAGACTGCGCGCGCAACGTTAACTGTACATGCATGCAGCTGCAGTTCGCAACACACTTCGAATTCGCGAATTTACGCGAAGGGTTGCATCAAGGGGGTACACGTTTACTGCCCGCTTCTCCCCCCCGGCCGGCAGAGAGCACAGACCCGGGAAAGAGCCCGAGCGCTAGCAGAAGTACCGCGCGCGAGGAAAGAGATGGCAGCTGCGCATGCTAGCGCTGGGCGCTGTCATCGTGCTCTGCGCTGCTTAGCTTGGAAGTTCGACGATCGATCGCATCGATCGCATCTCCTGTTCGCGAATTCGGCGAGCAGCGCGTTGATCGGCACCGAGTGCGATGGGCGGCACCGCATCGAAGATCTCGTCGTGGAAGGACGGCGCGGCCTGCGAAGCCAAGGCTAAAGGCACCGGTGCGTTTCCGAATCGATCTCCGTTTCTTCGAGGCGCCCGCCGACCTTGAGGGCGGGCGGGCTAGCGCTGGCCACCTTGAAGGTCGGAGGGCGCCTGGAGGAGAAGATTTTGAAGGCTTGCTCTGAGGAAGGCGCGACCTACTACTCTGAGCCCGACGGCGAATGCAAGGAGTGGTGCGCTCGACTTGGTTCTTCATCGATATCATTGCGCCGTGGCTGATCGCGGCCGCGGGGGCGCGCGCGCAGCCCGGCGCTGACGGTCATGGAGACATTCAGCAAGCCCGACTGCAGCGGGGAGTCAGTCTACACCGCGACGTACAACGGGGAGCTCTCGGAGCAGAACTTCGCGGACTCGTGCGGCCGCGCGGCCCGCTTCGGCAAAGTGGGCACCGCGTACTACAAGGCGGCTGCGGGCGAGATGGGCGGCACGGAGGCCGCCTGCACCAGGTGGTGCGCACGCGTCGGCCGCCGCGTCCACGACCCCGCGCCGGGCCCCGCGCCCGGCGCCGCCCCGCGCGGCGCCGGCGGACCTGACGCCCGGCGCTGGCAGCCCGCCCGTCACGGAGGTGTACGGTTTTATGAACATGGAATGCACGTCGAACTCGGATCTCTACGGGCACTACTACTACGGAATCCTTCCGAAGAACGCCCCCGAGGTCTCTGGCGCCACGACCAAGGCCTGCGACTTCCGGAACTCGCTCACCTTCTCGGCCAAGACCTACGGTACGGAGGTCACCCAGGAGATCGTCGGCTGCACCAAATGGTGCGCGGACACGGATTCCCGGGTACCCAGGGGCGCCCCTCACGACGGCGGCGCGCGCAGCCCGGCGGTGAGCGCCGTGCGGGCGTACCCGTACGCGGAGTGCAAGGCGGAGGCGCGGGACGCGGCGCGGGCGGAGAAGGAGGACCGGCTCTGGGAGGTGGTCAAGAAGAGCGCCTCCATAGACGAGCTGGACGACGTGATGGAGCTGCAGAACGCCGACCTCACGATCGCGGAGATCCTGCGGCAGTACGGGAGCAAGGAGGCGCTGTTCAAGGAGAAGGACATCGCCGAGGCCAGGCAGGCAGAGATCGATGCGGCGAAGAAGCTCGACCCGAAAATCACAGACGAAATCCATTGGTCGCAGCGCGACGCGATCAACAACGCGAAGAAATTCATGGACGCGGTGCGGCGGAGATCTAGACCGGCGGCGGGCGGAGTGCCGTCCCGCCCTCCCCGCGCGCTGGCGCTGACTCGTCCGGGGCGCGGGGCGGGGGCAGATCAACATGCGGTACAACGGGCACGGGAAGGGCCTGACGGAGGCGGAGGTGCAGGAGGCGTACAAGCTGGCGCTGGACCTGGCCGACGACCCCGTCGACCTGAGCGTCCAGGAGCGCGTCGTCAACGTGGAGGATGCGTCGGATGCGGAGCACCTGCACGCCGTCCGCATGGAGGCCGAGGAGCTCTGCGACGGGGCCGGCGCCTTCAAGGAGTTCGCCGGCTGGGGCGCCGGGAGCCAGGCGGAGCTCCGCAACGCCCAGTTCACCAAACTCCCCACCAAGAGCATCTCCGTGGTCAAGATGACGGACCGCGGCGAGGAGGCCGCCTGCATGCCCTGGTGCGCCCCCGCGGCCCCCGCGAGCCGGCCGGCATTCCCGTCGCGCGATCGCGAGACCGAGGCGAGCGGGGCGGGGCGCGGCAGCCACGAGTACAAGACCGTGGTGGAGTGCTACCTCAACGGCGAGAAGAAGTTTGAGACGACTACCGACTACGAGTACGGGCGCAGCTCCTCAGCTTTCAGGCCCCGCTCGACTCGCGGCGCGCAGGTGCAGGCATCTCAACACGGACGAGGACAAGAACTACATCCCGGATAAGCCGGGCTCAGTCTCCGCCCGTATCGTGCGCGCGCGCGCCCCTCGTCGCTGGCGGGGGCCGACCGGCGGGGGGCGGGCGCGGCGCTTGCAGTTTAAGTACCACTGCACGTACTGGGGCGGCTGCGACCTTATCTCCAAGGAGTCCAAACCGATCGACGAGGTGTACCTTCGCCTGGACGAGGGGACCCAGGCGCGCGCCGCCCGGCCCGCCCCCGCCATCCCGATCCACCGACCTGACGCGGCGCGGCGCAGGAGGTCGAGGAGGAGGCGGAGGCGGCGGAGGCGGAGGAGGGCGACTACGAGGCGGACTTGGAGCTCGAGGAGGCCGGCCTCGCCGCCTGCGCCCCCGTGCGCCCGCCCCGGCGCCCCGGCCCCGCCCCCGATCGCGAGCCCCGCCCCCCCGCCGCAGGAGGCGCAGGAGGCGGAGCTGCCGGAGGGGCTCCTCGCGCAGTGAGGCGCGCCGGCTGCAGAGGCCGCCGGGCTTGCGGGGCACGGGGGACGTCGACGCCGGTCAATCGGCTCCTGCGTCGCGGCGCCGCTCACGGGAGTCATATGGGCCATGCTAGCCTTCTACGGCCTCCGTCTCTGCCTGCCACGCTGAATCTGACTTCAATTTGCGCGTAATGTACTTTCTCTCAATCTTCCACGTGGTGGAGGGTGGTGGTGGTGGTTGGTGGGGAGAGGGAGCTCGAGGGAGGGGGGGCGTGGGGAGAGGGAGGGGACGTGGGGGAGAGGGAGGGAGGGGGAGCGGAGATCTAGAGGGGAGGAAAAATTAGGGGGTGGAAAAACGCGCGCGAGAATCGAAGCCATGCATGCATGCAGCCCGGCCCTGGGCATTCTTGCAATCGGCCAAGTGGATTCGAATCCACTGTCAGTGTCTCTGTTCGAAGTCCTGCTGATCATACATATGCATGAGCTTCATTGCTCTAGATCTAAGTAATCGCTGTCACACGCTACCATACCACTCCTGCTGGTGAAGTTTCACAGTATTGCCGGTGAATCTCCTCTGCGTTTCCTGCAATCTGATCACGATGAGGTGTGGGCGCGGCGCTCCCTCCCCGTCCGCCGCGGCCGCCACGGCCGCCGCGGCGGCCTCGGCTGATGCTGCCGCCACGATCGGCGAGGGGCGCGCCTGGAGCGCTGGCGTGCACGTGGCCTGCGCCAGCTCCAACTCCAACTCCGCCCCGGAAGCCGCCCCGCGGGGTGCCGCCCCAGCCTCCCGCGAAGCCGGGCGGGCCGTCATACAAACCGCCGGCCTCGCTCGAGCTCGCAGGGCCCACGCCGACGCCGACGCCGCCGCCCGCGGGACTGCTCGCGCTCGCCCCCCGCTCCCGCCCGCGCCCACCGCGCTCCGCCCGGCCTCGAGCCCCGCGCGGCGCGGCCCTTCGACTCGCTGCGGCGGCCGCCGCGGCTCCTCGCGGGCCGGCTCCGCCGCCTGCAGCTGCTCGGGGGAGAGCCCCGGAGCAGCCCTCTGCGCCTCCATGGCCAGCCCCGCCAGCTGCAGCCTCGCCTCCAGCTCCGCGACGCGCCCCTCCGACGCCTCCGCCCGCCCCCGCAGCGCCCGCTGCTGCTTCGCCGCCTGCGCGGCCGTCACGACCCTTTCGGAGGGCGGGACCGAGCAGACCGCACCCCCTTCTGCGCGGCGGAAAGGCCGCTGGCGTACGCGCGCTTGGCCTCCTCCCTCGTCGCCGCCAGCGCCTCGCGCGCCACCGCCAGGTCCCTCTGCAGCTCCTCCGCCTCCGCCAGCGCCGGCTGGACAAGCGCCGCCTGCGAAGTCTGCGACGCGCTCGCCTCCGCGCGCGCCGCGGCCAGCGCCCTGCGCGCCTCCTCCGCCTCCCTTCGCGCCGCCGCCGCCTCCGCCTCGGCGGCCTCCTTCCCGGCGACGAGCCGCTGCGCCTCGGCCGCCGCCTGCTTCTGCGCGGCCGACTGCGCTTTCCGCGCGGACGCCGCCTCCTCCCTCACCGCCGCCAGCTCGCCGCGCGCCTCCGCCGCCTCCCTCCGCGCCTGCGCCGCCTCGGCCTCCGCTGCCGACTTGGCGGCCTGGAGCGCGTCCCGCTCTGCGGCCGCCTGCCTCCGCGCCTTCTCCGCCTCCCGCAGCTGCTCCTCCGCCGCCCGCCGCCCCGCCTCCGCCTCCGCCAGCTTCTGCTTCCCGGCCTCGAACATCTGCCTGCACGGTTGTCAGCGGGCGGCGCGGAGCCGGCCCGATCTGACGGGCGCGCCTGTGGTGCTCCCGGTCGTTCCTCGCTCCCTGGGCATCTCGCTGCGCCCGCGCCAGCTCTGCCCGCAGCTGCTCCGGGTCCAACGGGTCCCCCGCGGGGCCGCTGGAGCTCCCGCTCGCCTGCGGCGCCAACTCGCCCCGCGCGTGCCCGCTGCCGCCGGCGTCCTCGGAGACCGCCTCGCGCCCTGCCGGCTCGCCCCTCCTCGGGGGTTCCCTCCAGAGCGCCTCCCGACCGGATTCCTCCCCCGGCTCCTCCGAAAGCTGGCTCCGCGGCGAATCCGGGGCCCCCGCTGCCTCCCCCGAACCCTCGCTCGCAGAGGAGGCGGCGGCTGGGGCGGGCGGCGCCGGGGCCGGCAGGGCGGGGGGATGGGCCGGGGCGGGCGGCGGCGCGGCGCCGGCCACCTCGACGAGGAAGGCGTCGGAGACGAAGGAGAAGGGCTGCCCGTCCCTGCCCACGAACGCCCGCCCGCCGACCGCGTAGAGCTGCCCCGCGCCGGGCAGCGCCACCAGCACGGTGGCCGAGCGCGGCGTCGGGAGGTCCCCCGAGGCGCGCAGGAGGCGCCACGGGTCGCCCGAGGCGCGCCCCGCGTCGAAGTCGAAGGACCAGCACTTGTTCGAGAAGACGTCGTCGGGGCCCACGCCGCCGAAGAGGAGGTGCGCGCCCCCGAGGCTCGCGCTCCCGGCCTCCTCCATCGCCCCGGGGGTCGAGGGCAGCCGCGCCCAGCGGTTCTCGCCGAAGCAGTAGAGCCACGTGTCGGCAACGGGCACTGCGCGCGCGGGCCCTGAACGGAGGCACGGACGGCGCGGGGGAGAAGGGGAGGCTGACCCGGGCCCCCACCCTTGTTCCGGTTGCCCCCGTAGAGAGCAAGATACTTGCCGTCAGGGCTCAGCCTGCGCCGCGCGCGTCAACGTTTGGGGCGGAAGACGCGGCGAAGCGCCGCGCACCAGCCCGCGGCGTACGCGACCGGTGCGGGCCAAGGCTGCGTGCCTCGCGGCTTGATCTCCGTCCAGGTTCTGGCGTGCCGAGTGAGTGCGCGGGCGCGAGATTCGATCTCATCGAGGGGCGCCCGCACAGGTCCGAGAAGGAGAAGACCCACAAGTCGTTCATCTGAGGCATGTCGGTGTCTTTGAACATGTCACCAGTGCCCCCGAACATGACGAGGCGGCCGCGCTCCTCGTCGACGAGCGCGAGCGCGCCCATGCGGCCCTTGGGCGCGCGCCCCTGCGTCCTCACGATCGACCACGTCCAGTCCTTCGGACTGAGCCTGCGGACATAGGGTGATCGGGTCGAAGGAGCGCGCGCAGGCTGCGCATGCGCAAGCGCACTTTCGCATGGTCCTGTCGAACTCAAGGCGCGGTGCGTACTTGGAGCCGACGTTCTCGCATCCGCCCCACATCCAGAGCGCTCCCCGAGCGTAAACCTGGACCGCGAGTGGGACCGGGAGCGGGGGCGCCGAGAGCACGAACGCGCACGAAAACGGGGCTCTCGCGCGCCCCCGGCTTGCTCGAGAAGCCGCTCGCTTGCACGGACGTCCAGTTTCTCGACGTGCCTTGCACGTCGTACACCCAGAGATCGCCCAGCGGCCGCATGTCGAAGCCCATGCCACCGTAGAACACGATGCACGGCCAATCCTCGCCTTGCACGACGCGGAGGCACGCCGCCGTCGCGGCGTTCATGCGCGGGGGTGGCGTGTGCACGCTGCGAACGGGCAGCCGCTGGAACGTGACGGCTGGCAAGCTCATGGCTGCACCGATCCGAGCGCCCGATCGCCCAACGCGCTAGCGCTTCGAATGCGCTCTGGATCCGAGCGGGTCGCAGCCTGCAGCTGGTCGCAGCCAGGTCGGACGTGGTCGGTCTGGCAAGGGGTATACGTATACACGCGAGTTGGCTTGGCTCCGCTCAAATGCCGGCCTCCGAATGCCATATGCATGATGCGGGCTGATGAACAATCGTGACAAGTTAAAGCGCTATACATCACCGCCGCCGCCGCTGCCGACTTTCATGGCTTGATCAGCAGAAACGGCTTCAATTCGCCGAGGACGCGGACTTCTGCTGCAGCATCAGTATACGTATACGTAGATGGAAGGAGCGCACGTTCAGAGCGCGGATTCCGGGCGCGGGTCCTCGATCGGCATTCACGGCGCTGCAGCCGCGCTGGACGAGGATCACCTGGCGGGGCTTCTGGACTTTGCGTGCCGGGAGATGCTGGAGCTGGAGGGGCCGGCGGCGGGGGCCGGCGGCGAGGGCGGCTGGCGCGTCATCCTGGAGCACCGCGACGCGAACATCGATGTTGCCGTCGAGGCGCGGTGCGGGGCACCCGCCCCCGCTCGAGCTTACGAGCTCACGCGCCCCGCCCGTGACCCGGCGCGCCCTCCTCCGCAGGCCGGTCTCGATGCCGGCGGACCCCGCCGCGCCCTTCCGCCTCTTCCGGACGAGCGTCGAGCTGCCCGACGTGCCGCCTGCGTTCGCGACCCGCGCCATCATGTCCCGCTCCCGCTTCAAGGAGTTCAACGAGGTCCGCCCGTCCCCTTCCCCCGCCGCCCCCCTGTTCCCCTGAACCCGTACCCCCCTCCCAGTTCATCCTCTCGGAGGAGCTGGTGGCGGACCTGCGGGGGCCGTACCCGGGCGACCCCGAGGAGCTCGGGCGCGTCCAGGTCTTCGCCGACAGGCACGATTACTTCGGTGCCCCTCCGGATCCTCGCCCCCCGGAGGAGCCGATCTGACAAAAGCAACCCGCTCAGGTTGGGCCCTCCAGTCCGTGGTGCGCGGCCCCGCCCACGCTCCCGCCTCTGTCGGTCCCTGGTGCCTGCCTGGAACGCTTTCCAGAGCCAGATACGTATATACGCCCGGGTAGGGGAGGGAGACCAATCGCCTTACCCTAGCAATCGGCCTCTTTTGCCGGACGCGTGCGAGGCGGGCTCGTGTGAGCGAGCGGGCCTGCGCGGCAGATGCTCTTCTCAACGTGGCGGCTGGGCGACGGCTCGGGCCTGCTGCTGAAGGTGCCCGTCGAGCTCGAGCGCCGCCCCGACGCGCAGCCCGTCTGGTCCGGCCCCCCTCCCCCCTACCCCCCCCCTTCCCCTTTTCCCTTCCCCCTCCCCTCCCCCCTCCCGTGCCCTTCCCGACCCCGCCCCTCCCAATCACCCCCCCCCCACCCTCCCCCCCCCCCACCCACCCACCCACCCACCTACCTCCCCCCCTGGAATGTTAAAGCCGGCTCTCATGGCGAGGGGGCGGGGGCGTGGGGGCAGGACGACGCGGCGCCACCTGACGAAGATACGCGCCGTGGTCGCCTGGCGCGTCGCCCCGGCCCCCGACGGCCCCGGCTCCAGGCGCGCCCCCGCCCCCCCGTCCGCCCCCTTCGAGCTCCCCCGTCCCGCTTGCAAACGGCGGCGCGCAGGCTGGTCTTCACGCAGGTGGACCGGAGGCGGGACCTCATGGCCTACCTTCCCGACGCCCTCCACGTCCAGGCGCCCGCCCCCTCAGCCTTAGCTTCCCCTCCGCTTAGGCCCGCCTCGGGGCGAGGGGGGCCCGACGCCGTGGCCAGGCGCCTGGGAGGCACGCGCCGGGGCCCCCTGACGCCCCCCGCGCCCTCAGATCTTCTCCCGCATCTGGGTGAAGACCAACGTGCGGGCGGTGCGCGCAGCAGGCCGGGGCCGGGGCGGCTGCGGGGCGCCGCTGAGGCCGGCGCGGGGCGGGGCAGGTGCGGCTGGTGCTCTCGGAGTACGCGGCGGCTGCGGCGGCGGCGGCGGGCGACCCGGCGCTGCGGCGGCCCCGCGACCGCGCCGGGGCCGGCTTTTCCTTCCTCTCCGGCTCCGCCGCCCCGCCCCGGGGGCTCTCGGGGGGGCCGGGCCCCCCCGGCCCCTCTGCTCCCTTCGTCGTGCACGCCTTCGCGCCCCCTTCGCCAGCCGCGAGCGGCGGCGGCGCTGACCCCGAGGGCGGCGCGGAGTCCGAGGCGGCGGCGGCGCCGCCCAAAGCCAACGAGCTCTTCTACGCCTTCGTCGGCATCAAAGTCCGCCACCCCGCCCGCCCGCCCGCCCGTCCCGCAGCGGATCCGGCGCACCCGAGCCCAGCGCGCCTGGGCTTGATTCCTTCTTGGTGCGCAGGAGGAGGGTCTGGCGGCGGAGGAGCGGGCGGCGGCGGCGGGCCCGGCGGGCGTCCACGAGACGGCCCCCGAGGTCGAGGGCGTGACCGCCCCGCGCGTCCTCTCCCGCGTGCGCGCCGCTCCGCGCGAGCGGCCTCCCGCCGCTGCGGCCCTCGCGGGATCCGAACCCGCGGGCGCGCAGGCGATGGATGCGGCGCGGGCCTCCCTGGACCTTGCCCTGCGCCTGGAGTCAATGTCCCTCGCCGGACTCGAACGCGCGCCCCGCACCAGCTCCCACCCTCCCGCGCGCGCCTCGGCCTCACGCCCGCCCGCCCCGCAGTGCCCCGGGTCCGCCGAGCGGGGGCGGCAGCGGCGACGTGGGGACGTGGACGCGCCGGCGCCGCTGCCGCTGCCGCCCTCTGCGGCCAAGGCCCTCGCCCGCCCCCGCCGGAGCCCGGGGGCGCCGCCGCCGCCGCCGCCGCTTCCCCCGCCGGTGCGCTGGCGGCGAGCAGCTCGAAGCGGCACCAGGGGGCCCCCGCCCCCGCCGCCCCTCTACCTCGCCCCGGGTCCCCCCCGCTCCCGCATCGGCCCCCGCGCCCCCGCGGCCGCCTTCGACGCCGCGCCTCCGCCCGCCGCGCTCCAGCCCATCGCCCCGCGGTGCGCGTGCCCCGCCCCGTCGCGCGCGCGCCGGGCGATGGGGGCGGGGTGGGAGGGCAGGCCGGGGCCGGCGGGGCGGGGCCGGGGAGGCCGCTGGACCTCGCGGGGATGCCGCCGTGGCGCAAGAAGCGCACCGCCAAGAAGAAGACGACGCAGCCGCCTCCAGCCGACCCCGGCCCGCAGCCGCCCGGCCCCTCGCCCCCGCCCCCGCCCCTCCCCCGACCCCGGCCTCCGCGCCCTCGCGCCCCAGTTCTCCGCCCCCGCCCTCCCCGCCTCCCCCTGCACCCCCTGCACCCGCCGCATTCCCCTACCCTCGCCTATCTGCTCATCCCCGTCCCTCTGGTCGTTGCGTACGCCCCGGCTCCGGCACAGGAGCCGGGCGGCGCGGCCCGGCCTCGGCGGCGGCCCCGGCCCGCGGCGGCGGCGGCGGCGGCGGCGGCGGCGGCGGCGGCGGCCTCGCCTCTTGCTGGCGATGGGGCGGCGGCCGCGCTCTCGGACGGCTCGACCGCGGAGGGCGGGGAAGAGGAGCGGGCCCAGACGCCCGAGCTCCAGCTCGCGACCGACGCCCGCCCGCCCTCGCCCCGCCGCAGCCTCGCTTCCAATCCGTACACGTAGTCGACGTCCATCAGTATGACGAGTCCAGTAACCTTGAAACATATCGGCATTATGTCTCCCTTTGAACTCCCTTTGCAATTGGTTTTGTACAGTCGTCATTTAAATTTCACAATAAACTCAAAAGCCTTGAAGCACTGCGGCAGGCGCATAAACCCATGCCATAATGATCATGATCCGATGATCAGGGCAACTTGGCAAGAGGGCCCATGGCAATGGCGATGGCTACTAGGCTAGCACAACCGTTGAACTTGGCAGGCATGCGCAGGAGCAAAGGAGCATGCATATGAGAATGTCCCCCCGGATACATGTGCCGTGGTGTATCAATGCGACGTCCACTTTTGCAAAAAAATGAGGATGCCCCCCCGGACCCTCTAAATTTCAAGTTTGAAGCCTTGAAGCCTAGACTCAATGCATGAAATGAAACCTCACTCAGTGACTCATGATCATATCGATCAGCGACTGAAACCGTTGTACCGTAGTACATCAAAATCCGTGACGTCATTACCGTGGTACATCAAAATCAGTGATCAGGATCATCGTATTCTTATTTCAAGTTCCGAAGTTCTGGAATTACTAGCTATAGTTACATTTGAATACCACGATACTATGACAGCTGAATTAATTTAAGTTTTGTACTACGGTAACTAATAGAAGTTCTGCCAAGTCTGTACAGTTGTTGGATGCAGGCCCCGAGGGGGCGCCGATGGCTCAGGCCTCGGAGCGGGCGCCGGCGTGGGCGGCAGTGCGCTCGCGCCCGGCCCCGGCCTCGGTGGCGGCGGCGGCGGCCCCCGCCTCGGGGCGGAGGAGGGAGGCGGCGTCGTCGACGTAGCCCTCGGAGCGCATGCCGAGGAGGACGGAGGAGACGCCGCGGTGGCCCAGGAGCCACCGCAGCGCGTACCGCTGCAGCGTCTCGCCCCCCTCCTCCGTCCCCCTACCCCCGCAAGCTTCAACTCAGAGAAGGCACCCGAAGCAGAAGATCGAAGGAAGGAACAGAAGGGACCGGTAGTCAAAGCCGAGCTCGCGGATGCGGTCCCCCGCGCGCTTGCCCAGCTCGTACTTCACCTGATCACGAGCCCGCGCGCTCAGGTGAGCGGGCGCGAATCAAAGAGGCGCCTACTCGCCTGGGCGACGTAGGCGTCGAGGAAGCGCTGCGGGGGGGTACGCGTCGGTCTCAACCCGCGCCCCCCCTGCGGTCCCCTGAGCGCCGCACCTGGACCACGACCCCGAGCTTCTCGCCCTCCTGCGCGTACCCCCCCCGGGGTCAGCTCAGGCCAGGACCCGGCGAGGGGGGGGGTGGGGGGAGGGGAGAGTTGGGGGGGGCCGGGCGGGCCTCGTACTGGTCGGTGACGTGCTGCCCGCTGTACTCCGGGACGCCTGCGCCGAGCTCAGGGGTGCGGGGTAGAGCAGCATGTAAGGAGCGCGCCGGTGGGGACCATGTCCGGAGCGAAGTTGCCGTCCGTGCCCCCGACCTGCCCCGGCGCTCGGCGAGGGCGCAGGGGTGGGGTGGGTGGAAGGATTACCTCCTCGACGAGGCGCCGGAGGGCGGGGATGATCGACCGGTACAGCGCGCTCTGGATGAGGGGGGGGGGGAGTCGGAGGGGGTACCGTCGAAAGGAAAACAAGCGGGCGTGCCTCGAAGTGGAAGTACGACTGGAAGTGCGGCCGCAGCCGGTCAATCTGGCGGGGGTACAGTCAATGTCGGGGGGAGGGGAGGGGAAGGGAGAGCGTCTGGGGTACCTGCGTGATGGCGTCCTTCAACTGATCGAGCTCGGAGTCCTCCTCGCTCCTGGGGGTACGCCGTCTTGATGAAGGAGAGGGGTACGGGAAAAGGGTACGCACGACTCGGGGAGCGAATCGAAGGCGTACTCCACCCGCTTCAGCGCCGCGTCCAGCGCCTGCGCGGGGTACGCGTTCAATCGCCTTGAGGGACGGGGCGCGGGGGTACGGCCGCGTGCACGTGCCTCCTGGTAGCCCACCGCGGGGGGGTACGACGCAAGGCGGAAGCTGCCGAGGGTATCGGAGAACGCTGCGGGGGGTGAGCATCAGCGAGGGGGGCATGGGATGGGCGGGGGCGCGGAGGCGCGGGCGGGGGGCGGGCGGGCCGTTGAGGGGCCGGTTGACGATGACGCGGAGGCCGTTGGAGGCGGCCCAGTCGACGCAGGCGCCGGGCTCGAGGGCCGCCCGCTCCAGCAGGTTCGCTGGCAGCTGCACCGTGGAGAAGGCCGGCGCGCCCCGCCCCGCCTGCTGCGCCGCCCGCTCCGCCAGGCCACCAGCGGCCGGTACGGCACGTGGTGCGGGTCCCTTGGGGGGGGGGGGGGGGAGGGGGAGGGGGGGGGGATGGCGCGTCGGGTGCGCCGCGCCGGAGGCGGCGCGCGCCGAGGCGGCGCGCACGAGTCAGGCTTGCCGAAGGAGTTGCACCTGCGCAGCGCGGCCGGCGCGGGGCGGGGTGGAGCGGGTTGGTCGCGGAAACATGAAGTGGTCCGGGGCGGCGGCTGGCGCGCACGATATGCCGTAGGAGCGGATGCGGCCGCGGGCGACCTGACGGCTGCGCTTTCAGCCGGCCGCGGCGGGGCGGGGCGGGGCCGGGCGGGGCGGGGCGGGGCGGGCGCGCCTCGCGCTCGAGGGCCTCGAAGGCGCGCCCGATGCGGTCCAGCATCACCCGCCGGTGCTGCCCGCCCCCGCCCCGCCCCGGTCAGCGAGCTCGAGGCGGGGGAACGTTCGCCCCAGGGCCGTGGAGGGCCGCGCGCGCGCACCCGCTCGCCGTCGTCCCGCGGCCCCGTGATGTTCTTCATCAGGTAGTACTCTGCTCCCGCGGGGGCGTCGCCGTCGGGCGGGGCGCGCGGGGCGGGGCGCGCTGGAGATGGGGAGGGGAGCGCCAGCTGCAGCGGCGGGCGTGCCTGGATTGTGGAGCAGGAATACGTCGAGGTACGGCGTGCGCAGGCGCTGAAGAGATCGCTCCAACTGGTCCCGCAAGAAATCCGGGTGGATACCTGAGATGAACGGCGCGAATCAGTTCCGGGACCCGGGACGCGCCCCGCCCCGGCCCCCGGTCGATAGGAATCAAGCGGCGGGACGCGCGCATGCGCAAGCGCACAGTGGAAGCAGTCGCGCTGGTACATGACGAGCTCCGGCGGCTGGACGTACCCGGGCTCGAACATGCGCTTCAAATTGCTGCCCTGGATGTAGCCCGCCTTGCTGACGAGGACCACGTCCTCGCGGCGCAGCTTCCGCTCGCTCTGCATGTCGTGCAGAACCTTTCCTATCAGCTCCTCCGACTTCCCCTGCGCCCGCGCGCCGTCAGCTCCCCGGGAAAGCATGCGCATCGGCGCGGAGCGCGAGCGCCGAGAGAGACGGCACAGGGAGCGGGCGAGCCAGTTGGCGCCGCGCTCCGCTTTCAGCGCACATCTGCATAGTTCGTGGAGGTGTCGATGACATTGATTCCCATAGTTAGCGCCTTTCGCAGAGCCTGCGCGAAGGTCGCACGTACGCCGGTCTTCCCTCTTGATAGAGGACCCAGGCAGCGTTCTAACGCATGCACGGGCGCGAGGGGCGGCTCGCGTCGCCCTAAGAACAGGCGAGCCCTGACGCGCGCGCGGATCGGACCTTTTCGTGCTCCTCAACGCCAAGGGCGACGCGATATGAGCCAAAGCCGACACGCGAGAACTTAGGAAGCAGCGCCGCCATTTTTTCTCGCTCTGGCAGGGTACGGTATTCAAATTCGCGCGATCAAATCGACGAAGATGGGTTTGCCTGAGCTTCCCGCGTATCCCGCGCGTCGCGCACCGTCTGATTGTAGGCGCGCGCAGCGTCTCGCACCCGTTCCCGCGCCCGGAAAGATGCCGACGAGGTCAACCAGCCGATGGTGTTCGACGTCCGATCCACGCAATCGAAATTGCCGAGTTCGATCGCTCTCGCGCAGGCTGAATGCGGTGTATGCGGCTCCTGGCGCAACGTGGCCCAGGTGCGCCTGCCGCGCGCGCGCCGCGCCCGAAGCGACGTCGACGTATGCGCGCGTACTAGCGCATGATTTCGAAAGCAGGACGTAAAGGACATGCTGGAATCGGAGAAGACTGTCGGTGAGCGGCGCCCGTTCGAGCTTGAGCTCGCCGCGGCCGGACCGCCGTCACTTTAATATATATTAAATTTAATTCGCGCATGCGAAGCGTTCAACTGCGCCCTCGTGAAGCGGAGCTGCGCGGAGGAATGCGATTACTGCAGCACCTGCCTGAAGGTCTGCAGAAACTGGATCTAGTCGAATGTTGTGGCGCCGGCGCCAGTCGGCTCACGCTCGCTATCGATCGCAGACGGAAAAGAGCGGCAAAGAGGAGGGGCGCTGCCTCGAAGGTACCGTTTCGCACTGCTTAAAAAAAAGCTTGCCATGCGAAGCTTGCAAAATTGATTAGACGACTCGAGATTTAGAGCTACATATCACACGCTATAGCTATAGCTATAAATACATATAGCTATAGCTAGCGCTACTAGGCTAGCGCTCCATCGATATCTTGCGCGATACCGATCGAGATCGATGATCGATCGGGGCTCGCAGACTGCGACGGCTTCCACAAGGGGCGGCACTTCACGGCGAGCGCTGCCTCGCAGGAGCAGTCGTAACGTAATATGTAGGATTCCCGCTGCGCATGCCCCCAAGGGCCCCGGCCCGACAGGCCTGCTACAGCTGCAGCTGCAGGCTAGGGACGTCGACGTCAGCTGGAAGTCTGATCATGAATACAATGCTTAAAACTGAATTTGGATCTAATTTCTGCACACTGCATCGCTCATGATTATGATCGCACTGTGACTTGATGGACACGGGAAATAGTACTCGGAAAACGGGATCAGGCCTGGGCCAAATGCAATTTTCAAGCGGGACGTTCAGGGCAAGCTTAATTACAAGGTCGAGCAAAGCAAAGCAAGCGAAGGGAGCTCAAGGACTGAACAAAGTTAGCTGTCCAGACTAAACTGTGCACGGCCGCGGGCTGCATATGCATGACGGGCAGCTACGGAGTCGCCCCGGAGGATGGAGGTTGCATCAGAAGGGCATCTTGAGGGAGCCGCTGGCGGTGAGGAGGTCCCATCTGCGCGCGCGGTGACGGGGGGCCGGCACGGCGAGGAGTGGCATCTCGAGGGGGACGCACGCGACGCTGCAGGTCCCGTGCAGGCACTGCAGGGTAGCCAGGAGGAAGAACTCGCCTGCGCCGCGGCACGGGTCGGACGGCGCGCGCGCGGGACTACAGCTCGCTCTGGCGGCCACGGAGGGACGCCGATGCGCGCGTACCGTAGAGGCGCTTGTTTGGCTGGCCGGACGCGTAGCCGATAGCGTACACGATGCGGCTGCGAAAAACAGATCGAGGTTCGATTGCGAGTCAGGCGCACATCTACAGGCAGCAACGAAGCGCGTCGGCGGCGGCCGCACCCGACGCCCCAGACGAAGCCGGAGAGCGCAGAAAGTAGCGGGTACTTGAAGCCCGCGACGAGCATCAGGAAGAGCTGATTGGGCATGGTCTCCAGCATGTTCTGGTGGCCGCGCTGCGATGCGTACGCGTGAGCTGGGGCGCACGACGCGAAGAGACCACGCGCAGACGAACTTGGACGCAGTTGAACAAATACCCGTCAGAGCCAGGCTTGTCGTCGGCGCTGTACATCGCCGGGTACTGGGCGGCGTAAGAGAACGTCATGCTCGGGCGCCGCACTCGAGCGGGTCGCGCGGCGAGGGAACGTCGTTCTCCGCGCTCACCTTGACTTTGTACTTCTTCCGGGCGCCGCCGACCTGCGCGAGGATCGGCGGTCAGCTGCAGGCCGGGTCGGGCTTCGCGGTTCTAGAACAGTGTCCGCTGCTCCGTGTACGTCGACCAGGAGACGGGAGGCTTCGAAGAGCGAGGCGCGCGACGGAAAATGGGCAATGGCGCGCCTTGAAGCCGAGGTACATGTTGACAAACATGATCCAGACCCCCGCCAGCAGCACGTAGCCATACTCATCCGGGACCTTGAGCACCGCCATTTCGCAAAGCTCTGCGCTGCGCTCTGCTGTTCGAGGTTGGCTGCGCTGAGTGAAGCTCTACTCCGCCTACCAGTGAAGCTCTACCCCGGTAGTTTGAAGGACTTGGCCGTGCTGAGCGGCTACCCGGCGCCGTCCTCTGGCTGCTGGAACTCTCGCTCGAGTCGGCGGGCGCCGACGCCGAGCGGGGCGATGCGGCGTCTCCGGTCCGCGCTGGCGTGCTGCCTGCTGATGGCGTGCATGTGCTGCCCGGCGGCAGCTCTTGGTGCGCTTCGTTGGCTTCTTTCGCACGCGGAGACGCTGAGGCGCTCTGCAGGGCCTGTGCCAAGTCTAAAGACGCGCTGGCTCGCCGGGAGCGGCGGACCACTCTTCGACTCCGCGAGCAGTGTGTCCGTCTCAGACGGCCTTGTCGTCGTAGCAGGGACTTTCGCGGCTGCGATGCGGATCGACCTGGTGGACGCGCAGGGCGGGACGCAGGCGATAAGTGTCGAGGCGCAAAGCGAGCGGGACGGTTTTGTGCAGGCGCACGACGCCGCCTCGGGGCAGATTTTCTGGATCCGGCCGCTGCACTGCGGCGCCGGCGGTGTCGCGCTCTTCGCGACGGCCGCGATGGGCCCCTCTTCGGACGCGGGCGGGCCGTTCGTGCTCGGCAACGTTTTCTCGGTGCACCTCTGCCAGGCGGCCGGCGGCGGCCACACGGCGCTCCTCTCCCGCTTCTCGGGGGACGGGGTGCCGCTGGGCGAGACGCAGGGCCCCGCTTCCGTGCTGGGCCCGCTCCTCCTGAGCCCCCTGCCCCGCGGGGAGCCGGGCGTGCTCGTCGCCGGCGCCTGCGCAGACGCTGCGCGCTGCGCGATGGGCGGCCGCCCGCTCGCGGAGCCCCGCGCCGGCGCCCCCGCCGCGTTCCTCGCCCGCGTGGACGGCCGCGGCGCCGTCTCGCCCTCTGGGCCGCCCACGCCAACGTGCGCCGCCCCGCCGCCGCTCTGCGAGCCGGCACGCGCTGAGCGGAGGCGGCGCAGGCGTCGGACGGGGGCGGGGCCGGGGCGGTGCGGGTGCTGGCGGTGGCGTACGACGGGCGGGGCGGCGCCGCGGTGCACCTCGCCGTCGAGGACTGCGAGGCGGACCTCGGGGGCGGCGGCGCGGCGCTGGCCTCCCCGCGGGCCGCCGCCGACGCCCTCGCGCGCCTCGAGATCGAGTTCGGGGACCTGCAGGGGCAGGGCCCCCCCGGCTCCCCCGAGCCCAGCGACTCGGCGCGCCTCGCCTGGATGCTCCCCGTCCGCTCCCGGCCCCTCAACTCCTCCGCCCGCGTCCGCGCCCCTCCCCCGCCCGGCTCCCCCTCCTCTTGACGACGCCCGCCCAGTTCTCCTTCGCGCACGACGAGGTCGGCAACCTCTTCGTCGGCGACGTGCGCACTCGTACCCCCCGCTCCCTCCTTTCCCCCTCTCACCCGCCCGCCCGCAGATCGCGCGCCTGGCGGACGTTCCCGCCGCGCTGCGGCCGCCGGGCTCGGGCGCCGGCGCCGCGGACGGGAACGCAGCCGTCATTACCCTCTCCTGCTTCTCCGACGCCGGCCAGCCCGTGCGTGTACCCCCCTTCTGCGGGATCCTGCACCCCCCGAGCCTTGGGCAGGCGTGGTTCGCGCTGGACCCGGCGCGCACGGTGGACCTGGCGCTGTTCTCCCCGGGGGAGACCTCGCTGGCCTTCTCGCCCTCGCTGCGGGTGGTGGTGGCGGCGGCGCCCTTCTTCCCGCGGGCCCCCGCGGGCCCCCGGAGCGCCTTCACGCTCGTGGCGGCCTTCAGCCTCGAGGGCGCCGTGCTCTGGCGCGCCGGCGGGCCCGACCCGACCCCCGGCAGCGGCTCCGCCTACGTCCTCTTCTCCCTCGCCGTCCCCTCCGACCCGTGCGCCTGTACCCCTCCCCCGCTCGCACCCCCCTCCTTCCATACCGTGACGCGCGGGGGCGGCAGGGGCCCGGAGGACGTGTGCGCGGTGTTCGGGGCCGGGGGGTACGGCCCCGGGCTGTGCCCCGGGGGCGGCTGCGACGGGTCGGCGGCCTTCGACCCGCTCGCAGTGCTCCCCTTCGACACGGAGTCCAAGGAGGGGGCCCCCGGGGGGTACGCCCCCGGGGCGGACGTGGACGCGTTCGTGGCGGCGCTGCAGCGGCGCTGCGAGGCCGACCTGCTCGCCGCGTGCGCCGCCGACCGCTTCCAGCCCATCTGCGCCTGCTGCGACGCCGCCCGCGGCGGGCTCGCCGGCGGCGCCGGCGGCTCGGGCTCGGGCGGCGCGGCCTCGGGCCCGTGGCGGGGCCGCGGGGCCCTCGGCGCAGTCGGAGTCGGCGCTGCTGCAGCTCGCCTCGATCGTCATCGGCCTCGTCCTCGCCGTCTGCATGGGCGCGCCCCTGCGCAGGCAGGCCCCGCCGCAGGCCCCCGCTCACCGCCGCGCGCTCGCCCCCCGCCCGCCGCGCAGGCTTCGGCGTGTACCTCGGCATCGCGCTGCGCACGCGCTGGGCGGCCGCCCAGGCGCCCCCCGACCGCACGGTCTACCGCTACCACCCGGGGGGGCGCCTCAACCGCCTCCGCTACTTCGCCGTCGGGGCCTCCCTCGAGGACGACGACTCCGCCTCCGAGGAGGAGGGCTCCGAGTCCAGCGACGAGGACGACGAGGAGGGCCTCGCCGGCCGCCCCGGCGGCGGCCCCGGCCGGCCCGCCCGCGTGCCCCTGCGGCCCATGGGGCCCGCCGCCTGCCCCTTCCAGCGCCTCCCGAAGCTCCCGCTGGCGCTGCGGAGCGCGCTGGAGGGGAGCGCGGGGATCCTGCGGCCCTCGCGCCCCTCGCCCTCCTCGCCCTCCATGGCGCTGCGCTCGACCCTCTACGAGACGACCTTCCGGGGCCGCGCGGCGGCCGTGAAGGTCTACGAGGAGCGCGAGGGCTTCGAGCGCTCCGAGGAGGGCACGAACGAGCTGCGCGCCCTCGCGCTGCGGGGCGGGGCGGCGATGGCCCTCTCCCACCCGAGCCTCCTCCCCGTCCTCGCCCTCTACCGCTCCCGCTGCCCCTTCCGGCCCCGCGCCCGCCGCCTCGTGCAGGTCACCGCGTACGCGCCGGAGACCCTCGAGGCCTGGGCCCGCCGCCTCGCCGCCGCCCCGCCCCCCGACATGCACGAGCGCCTCCTCCGCCTCGCCGGCGGCCTCGCCTCCGCCCTCTCCCACCTCCACTTCTTCCTCCACCCCCACCGCGCCTTCGGGTACGTACCCCCCCCCCCCCCCCCCCCCCCTCCCCTTTCCATTCCCGCCACGCCCGCTCTGACGGGGGGCAGGGGCTTCCCCCCCGGGCGGGTCCTCGTCGTGGACGGCGCGGCCTGCATGCTCGCCCCATACGGCGAGCTGATATTGGCCGGGCACCCCGCCTTCGAGGTGCGGCGGCCGGCGCGCTGCGCGCGGCGCTGCGGTTCACGCCTGGTCCGCAGGAGGCGCGGGTGCGGGACGTGCGGGCGTACGGCCGGGTGCTGGGCCTGCTGGTGGCGCCGCTCGAGACGCACCACGCCGACCTCGCGGAGCAGCTGCGCGCCGCCGCCGCCGCCTGCTGCTCCGAGGCGGAGGTGCCGCCCAGCTCCCGGCAGATGGCGCGCGCCTTCGAGGAGGCGCTGCGCGGCGGCACCCCGACCCGCGCCGCCCTTCCGCCCTCCGACTAGCGCATCCATTGAGCAGAACATCCATACTCCTACGGCTGGGGCTGCGAGCCAAGCGTCTTCGCTGCGGAAGCGAGTTGACGTTGCACACCGCTCGATGTGCTGACTGCTGGCGTGTGGCGAGCCGCACGCGCCGCGGCGGGAATGCCGGGAAGTTTAGGCTACGGCTCGACGCGCCGCGAGGCCGCAGGCGGGGGTTGGAGGCGCCGCTGGCGCCAGCGATGAGGCGGATGCGGGGAGCCCACGCAAGCGCTTCACTGCGCTCTAAGACTAACTGCGCGCGCTCCGTGCATGTCACTTCTTGCCCTCGCTCGCTGTCGGCGCCGGTTCGCCCTCCTTCGCCTTTCCCGTGAGATCCGGAATCGTGAGATCGGGCTTGTAGTAGTTGTGGACAACAGTCGCGCCTGCAGGGCGCCCGTCAGCTTCGAAGCGCGCCGCGAAAGCGTGAGCGCCTACCTGCGAGCATGGAGGCCATGCCGACGGAGAAGAGCCACGTGAAGCGCGCCCAGTACCCCATGTGTCGGCGCTGGTTGAGGCCGAGGGCTTAGCCGCGGCTTGCCGGTACCCCCAGTTCGCGGCCGCTTTTCAAGAGCGCCGGTTCGTGCGTTCGTCAGCGAGTTCTTCGCAGCTTTAGAACATACAACAATGACGGGCTCGGTGCGCCGCACTGCCCCGCCGATCGCGACATGCATGCCCGCTGCGCGGGCTCACGCGCGCCCTCCCGGCGCAGCTGTCGAAGGGGCTTCTGCTCTGCATGGGCAACCCGCTGCTCGACATCTCGGCCGAGGTCAACGAGCCCTTCCTCGCCAGGTGTGCGGTCCCTGCGGATCCCTGAGCTCGCCCCGCGCACGCCGAGCCGCCGACGCTGACTCGCCTGCCCTCGCTAGGTACGGCGTGGCCGCCAACAATGCTATCCTCGCCGAGGAGAAGCACATCCCCATGTGCGCTAGCCTGCCGCGCTTCTGCCCTCTGCGCTCCCGCGCTGACGCGGCGGCGTCGCGCGCAGCTATGCGGAGATGGTGAACTCCTTCCGCGTTGAGTACATTGCCGGCGGCGCGACCCAGAACAGCGCCCGCGTCTGCTCCGTGCGCTCGGCCCGCCGCGTGCCGCTCGCCCCGACGGCTTCGCTTCGTTCCTGACGCCCCGCGGCAGTGGATGCTGCAGGCCCCGAACACCGTGCGCTACATCGGCTCCGTCGGCACCGACGATTACGCCAAGCGCCTGGAGGCCCGCCGCAGCCCGCGCCGCCCCGCCCTCGCGCCCGTGCGCTGAGCCGAGCGCAGGAGAGCGCCCGGAACGACGGCGTTGACGTGCACTATTCGCACACCTCTGAGCACCCGACCGGCACGTGCGCCGTGCTCATCACCGGCAACAACCGGTGCGCCGCCCGCCCCCCACGCAGCTCCCCTCAACGCCCCTCCCCCGCTCACGCCGCGGGGCGCAGCTCGCTGATCGCGAACCTCTCGGCGGCGAACCACTACAAGCTGGACCACCTCCAGAAGCCCGAGAACTGGAAGCTCGTCGAGGAGGCGCGCCTCCCCCCTCTGCCCCCTCCGCCAGGCTGAGCTGAGCCGCGGCGACGCAGGCCCAGTTCTACTACATGGCCGGCTTCTTCCTCACCGTCTCCCCGCCCAGCATCATGACCGTCGCCCGCCACGCCGCCGAGAAGAACAAGGTCGGCCAGACCGAAAGGAGGGGAGCGGGAGCCGCAGGCGCGCTGACGGCGCGCGCAGTTCTTCTCGATGAACCTGTCGGCGCCGTTCATCAGCCAGTTCTTCACGGGGGCGCTGCTGGAGGCGCTCCCCTACATGGACCTCCTCTTCGGCAACGAGTCCGAGGCCGCCGCCTTCGCCGGCGTCCAGGGCTGGGCCGTGCGCCCCCGGCTCCACCCCTCTCCCTTCCTTTCCTGAGCTGTCGGTGCAGACGACGGACGTGAAGGAGATCGCGAAGAAGATCGCGGAGGCGCCCAAGGTCAACGGCAAGCGGAAGCGCGTCGTGGTGATCACGCAGGGCGACCTCCCGACCGTCGTCGCCACCGACGGCCAGGTCACCGAGTACCCCGTCATCCCGGTCGCCAAGGAGGCGATCGTGGACACGAACGGCGCCGGCGACGCCTTCGTCGGCGGCTTCCTCTCGCGCCTCATCCAGGGCCAGCCGATCGCCGAGAGCGTCCGCGCCGGCAACTACGCCGCCTCCACCATCATCCAGCGCTCCGGCTGCACCTTCCCCGCCCACCCCGAGTTCAAGTGACCGCCCCGCCCGAGCGTCCCGTAGGCAGCCCGTCCTTTAGAGAGGAACTTATCGCTGGCGCACGCGACGGCCGCGGGCTGCGGGGGCGTCGCATGGATGCCCGGGCGCTGGCAGGGTGCTGCTACATCTAGAAAAAGAAACGCAAGGAAGGATACAACAAAAGCAGCCTGGACAAAAAGCGGGAAAAAGGGTAGGGACGCGTCGCGGGGCGTCTCAGGGGGGCCGCGGGGCCGGGGCGGGCCGGGCCCTGTCCGAGGCGGTGGCGGCGTAGTACAGGTCCCCCGTCGAGCCCAGGATCGTGTTGATCTCCTTCACCAGCTGCGGGGGGCGCGAAGAAGGCGCTCAGACGCAGGGCCGACGGGAGGGGGCGGGCGGGCGGGGGCGCGGGCACGTCGCCGTTGCGGTTCCATATCTCGACGACGGGGTCGCCCTCCTGGCCGAACTCGGCCTGCGCCTGCTCCAGCAGCTCCTCCAGCGTCAGCGGGCACCGTATCGCGACGCCCCGCGCCGCGCCCCACCGCCGGACGCTGATCTCCTTCCGCATCACTGCCCGCGCCAAAAGACGTCAGCGGCGGGGCGGGCCGGGTTGGCGGCGGCGGGGGTGCGGGTGCGGGCGCACGGATCCATAGGGGCCCTTCCTGCACGACGGGGCCGGGAGGGGGAATGGGGGTGGAGGAGGAGGCGGCGACGGGGGTGCGGGAGGTCGGGGGGAGGGGCGGCTTGGCGGCAGAGATGTGGACGACGGGCACGGGAGCGTCCTCTGGTCTGGCCAGGAACGCCGGGCGCCCTGCGGGCGGGCCGCCGCCGCGTGAGGGCGTGCAAGGCGGGGCGTGGGGCGGGGAAGAAGGCCCGCACCGCCGGGGGCGCGGCGGAGCTTGGCGAGGCAGTGGGATCGCATGGCGGACCAGGGGTGGCCCGTCAGCTGCGGGGAGGGCGTCGGGGCCGGGAGGGAGGGAGGGGCGAGCAAGGGAGAGAAGAGGGGGACCTGGAGGGCCTGGGCGCGCTGCCAGACCTCGTCGGAAGCGACGTTCTGCCCCTGCGCCTGGCACTCCGTCGCGTACCGCAGCAGCCGCTCCGTCTCCTCCGTCGTCCACTTCCGGCCCCCGATCGCCTCTGCGCCCGCCCCCGCCTCGGCCCCCGCCCCGCGCACTCGGACGAAAACAAGAAGCCGGGGACGCCGCACCGTCCTCGAAGTCACTGCTGCTTCCCTCGGATTCTGCGAGCGCAGCCGCGGTCGGGAAAAGGAAGAAAGAGGAAGCGCGGCAGGGCGGACCGAGGGAGTCGTTCCCGTCGTCCTCGCCGTCGTCGGAGCCGCCCGTGGAGAGCGTCCGCTGGGCGCGGGAGCGGCCGTTGATCGGCGACGGACCACCCGCCGCCTTCCTCGGTCGGCCTCGCCGCATTTTCCGGCCCCCGCCGCCCCCCGGCGACGACCCCACGCCCGAAGACCCAGCCGCTGACGGGTCCAGTGGAGGAAGATTCCACTCCTTCAGCGCAAACGTCCCGGGCCCATACTGCGCCGGCGCGTCGGGCGGGCCCCAACGCCCAGTTCCCGAGCCACGTACCCGGACGTACGCGCTCCTATCCTGTTGTTTGCCGATGTCGCCATTGATCGAGGCTGGAAGCGCGTCGGTCGCTGCAGCGAGGCGCCCGGGCCCGGCCCCGCGCACCGAACATGGACGTGTGGAGGGAGGCCTTGTCGGGCAGCAGACCCTGCTTCGCCGCGAGCTGATGGGACCGTGAGCGCCCTTTCAAGAAGAAGGTCATATGCAAGCGGCAGTCACCTTGGCAATCTCCTTGTAGTGCAGCGGCTGCCGCTGCTCCCGCAAAATGATTTGCGCTGCGGTGGCGTACGTGACCCGTGTCCCGTCCTCCAGCCGCCCCGCCGTCGCCACGGAGTCCTCGGCAGCGGAGCCGCCGGGAGACAGCGCGGGCGCCGGGAGCGGCGACGGGGCCGCGGTTGCCGGTTGCTGGGACGTTTCGTCCGCAGGAACGGACGCCGGCGAGGCCGAGGGGCCATCGGGCGGTGATCCGCGATTCAGGACCTCGTCGTAAGTCTTCCGGTTCTTCTCGAAGAAAGCGGCGGCCTTCGGAAGCGCGCCATGAGCACGGCGGAGCGCAGACCGCGCGGGGGAGCAGCCGTCAGCGACTCGAACCTGTTCTGCAGTCTTTCCAGTGCCGATGTGGCCCGCGACCTTTTCCCAGGCGGTGCCATGGAGCAGCAACGCCTCGGCCAATCTGCGCAGACGAGAGATCGGCAAGCGTCAACGGAGATTCTTGGAGGGGGCGGGCGTATAAAGCGAGCGGTTCTAGGCGGAAGAGAAGCTCAGTGCACTCTATGCAGCAGCGGCGGGCCACGGAGCGAGGGATGGATCGAATGCGCCGCGCTTGCCGGATACGAGGCCTGTGCTACACAAAACGCAGGGGGGAGCTCAAAGGGGCAACGTACGAATTGCGTTCGCTTTCGGACCAGCGGGGGTTCTTTGATCCGTAGCTTTCCCAGTATGAGCCATCGAGTTCGGAGCGCTTCCCGCTACGATGGCGCTTCGTTGTCCTCCTGTCCGGATCTGACTGCCGATCACCCTCCTCGGTCTGCCGGGCGTTAGCTAGAGAACGACGTCGCGTGGTCGCGGCGGCGCCAGAAGGGCTCAAACAGCGTACTTTGACTTCCGCGGCGACTGCGGGCGCGGCCGCCGCCGGCCGCTCCGCTCCGACCGCCAGCATCGGCGCCCTCGGACCCTGGTACCCCCCCAGGGAATTGTCCCCCCCAAAAACGCCCGTTTGAGGGACCCGTGAGGCCTCATCGGGCTTATCTGACGCGTTTTATTGCGGCCAAGAAGCTCGCGAGGCTCGGGAACCACAGGTGCGGGGTTTTTGGGGCTCGCTAGGCCCGTTTCGGCCATTTCCGATGGCCCCGGCCGCTCACTGATGAGGGAACGCAGATGGAGACGGACGCGGATCTCGTGTCCAGCTGCCTCTCCTGTCTAGCTACAGGACGCTTTGTTCCGCGAGGGAGGAGGCCGATCAGGCGGGATGGGAGGGACTCTTACTACGACCGGGCCGAGACCGGGGTCTTCGACAGCTTCAACCCCCGCGGATCGGGCGAGATGGAGGTCCTTTTGAAGTCGCTGGCTGCTGGAGACATCGAAGCTGGGGCCACGGCCATGCTCCGCTTCCTGGAGCGGGTTGGGGAGTTCCAAGCGTCGGGCCGGCTGCCCGCCTTGAGCGACTCGCGGGCTCTTCAGCGTGCGATCCGCCGGTATCAGAAGTACATGACCGTCCGCCAGAGGTCAGCTCTGCTCGGCGCCCTCGAATTCGCAGGATCCTCGACTGATGAGCACGGGTCATCACGCGTAGGGACACGAATCTGCTTCCGCCTATGGATGTCGCCTTTATTTGGCACTGGTACGCTAGCTGACGCCCGGGACCGCGGGGATTTGTCCGTGCCTTGATCGGCGGGGCGCGCCACAGCCACCTCCTCAACCCGCGCGACTACATCACGTCCTGCAACCAGGTGTACTTCAAGGTGCTTTCTTTGCTTTCTTATGGGAATCAATTCGTTAGAGCTAGTCGTCGTGGTCATGCGGTGGCCAGCCTCGCTCCGCGTGGGTCTGCAATCGCTGAATCGCACGCGGCCAGGTCGTTGAGCCGTACGACGACGTCGACTACGCCGGCACCGGCGACCAGGAGTACGCGGAGGATATGTGGGCGCGCAGCTTCCCGAACGAGCCCTGGGACCTCGGCAAGGGTCTCTTCGTCCGCGACGATGGTCCGCTCTCTGCGCGCCCCGCTAGCAGAGGGGCCCCAGCTAACGCGGGCGCGCAGACTCGTACGGATCGTTCTTCGCGTGCGACACGAACGCTATCCACGAGGAGGCCCTCCGCCAGGTCGGCTTCATGGACTCGCTCCGGCGCCGCAACATCCCGTGGCAGTCCCCCGTGCGCCCGTCCGCCCGCCTGCCGTCGCGGCGTAGGCCCGTCGGATCCGAGCTGATCTTTTCGCCCGCGCCCGCGCAGGAGTTCCTGCACAACGCCGCCGTCCGCTACATGAAGTACCTGCGCCTCGCCGGCAAGTACCCGCACGTCACGATGGTGCCCCCCGCCCGCCCGCCATTCCTTGTGTGCCTTATTTATTCCTTTTCCTTCTTAGGTCCCCACGAAGGACATCGACATAATCTGGCACTCGTGCGGCCCCTCTTTCCTAGTCGCGTCCACGCCGGCTGAGCCGCTCTCGCAGGCACCTCCGCCGCCCCGGAGGCTACGCCCAGGACACTGAGAACATCGCCGGGCGTGGTGCGTTGCGGCCGCCCTCTACCCTCTGCCCCCGGCCCGGCCTCCCCGCCGACCGCGCCGGCAGTGCTCTACCACAACGACACGATCCGCGAGGACGAGCTCAACCGCATGATGGCCGTGCGCTCTCGCGCCGCGGCCTGCTTTTGCGCGCGCCTGATGGGAGAGGGCGGGGGCAGGACACCAAGTCGCTGTGGGAGCAGGAGTACCACGAGGACTACCTGATGGGCCACCGGGCGAACCTGGCCGGCCCCGACTTCAGCATGGCCCGCGACACCTCGTTTTTCGAGGCGCCGCCCCGGCCGCAGACGCCCCGGCCCCGCAAGAACCGCTCCGAGCGCAACTTCGAGCAGCGCACCGAGGTGCCCCTCTACACCGCCCAGGCCCAGGCCCCCGTCTACACCCAGGCGCCCATCATCGCCCCGGGCCCCATCACCACCGTCCAGCCCCAGTACCAGTACAAGGGTTCGCCGCCCCCCTGCCCCTCCCAGCGCCGCCCCAGGCGCCGCTGACGCGTCGGCAGCCGGGTACCCCCAGCACCGCGTGGAGGACGACTTCGACTGCGGCACGTGCATATACGACTGCCTCTGCTGCAACGGCTGCGACGTGCGCCCCGCCCCGGCGCTCCCGCCCCGCGGCTGCCGGCTGACGGGGGGCGGGGGAGCAGAAGGCGTGCGACGCCTGCTGCAGCGGGTACTCTACGAACCTGTGCGGGCCGTGCGCGGACGCGTGCGCCGGCTGCGGGGCCTCGTGCGACTCGTGCAACCGGGGGTGCATCGAGTTCTGCCCGGAGCCGGACCCGCGGGTGCCCCAGATCCCGATGCCCTGCCTCGTCTTCTTCCTCATCATCCTGGGGGCCCTCTCCCTCCTCGGCGTCGCCTTCGGCATCCTCATCGACCTCACCGGCAACGGCGACACCAACGTCCGCCCCCGCCCCCGCCCCTGCCCCGCCTCCGCGCCTCGCGCGCCGCTCACGGGCGGGGCGCCGCGCGCGCAGCAATCGAACGTGCCCGTGAGCGACCGGACGTTCCGCATCGGGCACATGCTCGCCGGCACGGGGGCCATGCTCTTCTGGACCACCTGCCTCGGCCTCTACCACCGCTCCCGCCCCAAGCAGTACCTCTTCCTCCGCCTCCTCCTCTTCGTCATCGGCGGCGGCGCCGTCGGCGGCGGCTTCGCCCTCGCGGCCTACAAGGTCGACGACTGCTACATCTTCCCCGGCATCATCATGACGACCATCGGGAGCCTCCTCCTGACCTTCGCCTTCATGGGCTGGTTCCTCGGCGCCTCGACCGTCGGCTGCACGATCCCGCACGGCGTCTTCATGGTCGCCTGGGGCATCGTCATCCTGGTGCGCGCCAACGGCACCAAGGGCCTCGTCGCCGCCCCGCCCACGGGCTCCTGCTGGCTCTGCCCCTGCGTCTACAACGTCAACGCCGGCATCTGGCTCGTCGTCGTCGGCGGCTGCCTCGCAGTCCCCTTCGTCTTCTTCTGCTGCTGCTACTACGGCTGGGCCTCGGAGCAGCGCATCGGCGTCAACGCCCAGGGCACCTACTACCGCACCCCGTCCAAGTACGACCGCTACTGTGAGCACCGCCCCCGCCCGCCCGCGCCGGCCCCGCCTCGCGCATCTGACGCCCGCCCCGCAGCGAACGGCTACACGTACACGAAGGCACCGCAGGGCGCCGTCGACGTGTACACTGGCGCCCCGCAGATCGTCACCATGACGCCCGCCGGCACCCCGCCGGCCCCCCGCTACAGTGCGTGCCGGGCCCGCCTCGCGGAGCCGGGCGGCCTATCGGCTGACGCGGCGGGGCAGACACGGGCTACAAGTACCACACGACGCCGCCGCCGCCGCAGCCGCTGGTTCCGGCGATGGACATCAACCCGGGGACACAGATGGTGGGCGTGACGGGCGCGGCCCCCTCGATGGCGCTCGCCGGACCGGTCGTGGCCACGCAGCCCGTGTACGTGCAGCAGCCGGGCGTCTCGGCCGTCAACCAGGCCCTCGGCTCCGTCCGCGGCGACCCCCAGCAGCTCTACACCACCGCGACGCCCCTCCCCATCACCTACACGCCCGGCACCGTCGTCACCCCGGCGCCCCGCGTCGCCGGCAGCGTCCGCTTCTAAGCGCACGCGGCAACCCGAAACCGCAAACGAACCGAACCAAACCAAACCGCCCTCGCGCTCTCTCTGCCGCGCCGCCCTAGTGTTTACCTGTCTAGTTAGGTAGTTCTTCCTACGTGCCCTGATGTCGATTCGGCCGGCCGCGGTGCCGAGCCAGCGCGAGGTTCTCTAGAATTACATATCGTTTTCATTCCGCACGATTCGAAAGTAATCAGCAGGCCAGGCAAGCGCCAAGCGCCGCAAGCAGGTCCTTAGCAGGACAGACAGGGGGTAGAGTATTGTGAGGGACCGGTCGAAGCGTCGCGCCGAACTCCGCACTGTGGCACAGGAGCAGCCACGCCGATGGGCTTCCCGAGGCTAGAGGAAATCGGCGAGCTACGCGGGCACACGGACCGGGCGTGGTGCGTAGCATGGTCGCCCGACGGCAAGACGCTCGCGAGTTGTGGCGGCGACAAGAGCGTGCGGATATGGCGGCAGGAGGGCGGCAAGTACGTGCACAGCGCGCTCGCCTCCGGACTCCGGCACCGAGAGCGCGTCGCATAGGTGGGAGTGTAAACAGGTCCTGGACGACGGGCACCAGCGCACCGTGCGATGCGTCGCATGGTCTCCGTCCGGAGACGTGCTGGCATCGGCGTCCTTCGATGGCACGACGAACATCTGGCAGGCGAAGGACGACGGGTTCGAGAGCGTCGCGACCCTGGAGGGCCACGAGAACGAGGTGAAAGCCGTCGCATTCGACTCTTCCGGTACGTACATGCGCGCGCGCGCGCTTAGCTTTGAGCGGCAGCTGGCGTGGCCCGCGCGCCGACGGGCCGGGTGCAGGGATGCTGGTGGCGACGTGCAGCCGGGACAAGAGCGTGTGGGTGTGGGAGGGGACGCAGGACCACGACTACGAGTGCCTCTCCGTGCTCCACGGACACGAGCAGGACGTCAAGTTCGTCGCCTGGCACCCGAATAAGGAGGTGCCGGCGCGCGCGCCGCGCCCACCCGGCGGCGGCCCGCCCACGCCGGCGCGGCAGCTGCTGGCCTCCGCGAGCTACGACAACACGGTGCGGTTATGGAGCGAGACTTCGGGCGACGACTGGGAGTGCGTGGACACGATACAGGCGCACGAGTCGACCGTCTGGGTCCGTGCCGCCCCCGCGCGCGGGGCGCCGGCGCAGCGCGGCGCCGAGGCCGGCGGGGCGGGCGCAGAGCATCGCGTTCGACGCAAAGGGCGAGCACCTCGCCTCCTGCAGCGACGACCTCACCGTCAAGGCCCGCCGCCCCGGCCGCCCCCGGCCGCCCCCGCGCACGCGAGCGAGCGGGGGGCGGGGGGCAGGTGTGGAAGCTGCCGGAGGTGAGGAAGACGGAGGGGGCGCTGGGCCACGCGCAGTGCGTGTGCACGCTCAGCGGGCACCACCGCCGCACCGTCTTCTCCCTCTCCTGGTCCCACGCCTCCGGCCTCCTCGCCACGGGCGCCGCCGACGACGCCATCCGCGTCTTCGCGCCGCCGGCGGGCGGGGCGCCGGCGGACGCGGCGGCGGCGAGCGCGGCCGGGGTGCCGTTCCTGGAGCTGGCGGCGGGGAAGGAGAAGGCGCACGGGGCGGACGTGAACTGCGTGGCGTGGTGCCCGTCGGACGGGACCCTGCTCGCCTCCGCCGGCGACGACGCCCTCGTCAAGCTCTGGCGCTTCCACCCCGAATAGCCCCGCCCGCACCCCCGCCCGCCCCTACCCACGCCCTCTCCTTAGCTTACTACAGCTAACGTAAGATATCAGCAGCGTCAACGTCGCACGCGGGGCTGTGGAAGCCTAGGGGGGCGGTGGGGGGCCGCTAGCACGGCTTCTGGACCCCCGGACGGGGGACGGTGGCTATAGCTCTCTCTGGTCCCCGGGGGCGGTTGAAGCGGTTGAAAGCAAAGCTTGATGGTGAGCAATTACAATTACAGCTGCAGGCATATGCCCGGAAAAATCATCGGATAACACCAAAATTCCGAAGCGTGACCAAAAGAAAATCCTTGAAAGAGAGAATGCACGCACGTCTACGTCACATCAAAGGAGGAGATAGCATGTATATGCATGTAAATACGTATGCGCAACCACGGTCGCGAAGCACCGCTGCACGTGGCGAAAGAAAGGGGGCTCTGAGGCTCGGCCTAGGAGGGGGCCGGGGCCGGGGCGGCGCGGTCGGTGGCGCCGAGCTCGCGGAGGCGGAGGCGGGCGGCCGCCTCCAGCCGCGTCGCCCCGTCCATCTGCGCCCCGCGGCGGGGCCCGGGGCCCCGCAGCCTCAGACAAGGGCTGGTCGGCGCACTGCCACTGAGATGTAGACGGGAAGGGGGCGGGGGCACCTCGGCGGCGAGGCAGACGGGGTCGTCGGCGTCGGGGGCGGCGGCGGGGCGGTCGAGGTCCCAGAGGAAGAGGCCGCCGTCCCGGCCGGCGGCGGCGAGGGCGCGGCCGCCCGGGGCGAAGGCGAGCGCGGCGATCGCCTCGCCGTACTCGCGGCGGGCCAGCTCGGCCCCCGTGGCGCCGTCCCAGAGGACGACGCGCCCCTCCCAGCCGCCCGTCGCCACCCGCTCGCCCTCCTGGCGAGGCGTCGGCGCCAGCGCCGCGGCGTCGGCCGAGAGGCCTCGGGGCGGCGGGGCAGGGGCGGGGGCGGGGGCGGGGACCGGGGAGGAGGCGAGGGCGAGGGCGTCGAGGGCGCTGGCGTGGCCCCAGAGCTGGAGGAGCTCAGCGCCCGACTCGGCGTCCCACACGCGCGCCGACTTGTCCCACGAGCCCGTCACCACCCGCGCCCCGTCCTGCCCGCCCGCCGCCCCGCATCGGCGGAGAGCCCCGGGGGCCGGCGGGGCGGGGCGGGGGGGCGCACGGCGGAGAAGGCGACGGCGGAGAGGAGGGCGGCGTGGCCGCGCAGCTCCGCCACCGCCCCGCCCGTCTCCCCGTCCAGCACCGCCCCGCGCCAGTCGTCCCCCGCCGACGCCAGCCGCTCGCCGTCCGCCGAGGCCGCGACGGCGTTGACGGCGCCGGCGTGCGCGGCGGCGCAGATCGCCTCGGCCTGCGCGTCGCAGTCCCACACGCGCACCGTCCCGTCCCGCCCGCCCGACACCAGCCACCACTCCCCCTGCGGCCTCGGAGCGTTAGGGGGGCGGGGGCTGCTCGGGGGGGGCCGGGGGCGGGCCGGGGGCGCGGCGAGGGCGGTGACGGGCCCGGCGTGGCCGGGAGGCGGAAGGCGGGGGCGCCCGTCGCCGCGTACCACGCCCGCACCGCCCCGTCCTCGCACCCGCAGAAGAGCAGGCCCCGCTCCTGCCGCCCCCGCCCCCTCAGGAAGCTGGAGCGGGGCGCGGAGGCGGGGCGGGGCGGGGCGGGCACGGGGAAGGCGGCGAGGGCGGAGACGGGCTGCGGGGGCAGCTGGAGGAGGGGCACGCCCCTGCGGGCGTCCCACACGCGCACGACGCCCTCCTCGTCCGCCGCCGCGATGCGCTCCCCGTCCTGCGCGCCGGGCGATGCGCCGGGGCTGAGCGGGGGGCCTGGGGAGCGCGAGGGGCGTTGCCGCGCACCTGCAACCAGGCGAGGGCGAGCAGGCCGGCGGGGTGGCGGAGGGCGGGGCGGCCCCCGAGGCGGGTCCCCCACAGGTCCGCCCCGCACAGGTTGCAGCCGCGCAGGTCGGCGCCGCGGAGGTCGCAGCCGCGCAGGTCCGCCCCGCGAAGGTCGCTGCCGGCGAGGCGCGCCCCGCGGAGGACGGACCCCGGCACGCGTATGTTCCGCAGGTCGCGCCCCTCCAGCGGCACGCCCCCTGCCCGGCCCGCCGCCGTCGGCGGCGGGGCGGGGCCGAGCGGGCGGGGCGGGCGGACCGGCGACGAGGACGCTGATTGCGTTGGCGGCTGCGAGGAGGGCGGGGGCGGGGGCGACGCGGGCGCGGCTGGCGGCCACGGCCCGCAGCAGCGCCGCCACGCGGGCGTCGCGGGGCTGGGAGCGGAGGGCCTCGCCGAGGGCCCGCAGCGCCCCGGGCTCGCCCGCCAGCGGCCGGGCACCGAGCTCGGCGGCCCCCTCGGGCCCCTCCAGCTGCACGCTGCAAAGGTCAGAGGCTAGGAGGCCGAGGGGCGGACGGGCGGGGCGGGGCGCGCCGAGGCGAGGAGGGCGTCGGCGGCGAGGCACTCCTGCAGGGGCCGTAGGGCGAAGGCGTAGCCGCGGGCGCCGGCGCTGCGCCAGCGGCGGAGCGGGCAGGCCGCCCGCACGGCCGCCGTCGCCGGGTCCCCGAGGAGCCGCTCCGCCTCCGCCTGCAGCTCCCGCGCCGCCCGCGGCCGCGCCCCGGGCCCCCGCCCGCCCCTTCGGCCGCCCCGACGAGGACGTAGGCAGCGCCCATCTGCGGGCGCCGGCGCCTCTGAGCGGAGGCGGCGGCCGCGCGGCCTCGAGGTCAAGGTTCGGCGGCGGGGGCGCACGCGGAAGAGGAGGAAGGCGAGGCGGCGGCAGAGCTCGACGCCGGCCTCCGCGAGGCGCGCGAGCTCCGCCCCGCCGAGCCCGGCGCGCCGCAGCCGCCGCTCCACCGCCTCCCGCACGAGGAGGCGGTAGAGCGCCGGCCGCCCGCCCTCGGCCCCGCCGCCCCTGCGCGCGCTCGCGTGGGGCGGGGGCCGGCGTCGGCTCTGGAGAGGGGCGCACTCGGCGAGGAAGGCGGACGGGGCGCGGGCGAGGGCGGCGAGGGCGAGGGGCTCGGCGACGAGCTCCGCGAGGTCGGGGCGGTCCCGGATGGCCTCCAGGCGGCGCTCGCCGGGGCGGCCGGCGGCGAGCCGCAGGTAGCGGCGCACCTGGGCCCCCGAGAAGGGGAGCGCGGCGAGCTGGCGCAGGGGCGGCCCGCCCTCCTCCCCGAAGAGGCGCTCGAGGGCGGGCGGGGCGAGGGGCTCGAGGAGCTCGCTGCGGCAGGCGACGGCCGTGCCGCTGGCCCAGGCGGCGATGCCGTGGGCGTCCCAGAGGCCCGGGCCGTGGACGGCGGGGCCGGCGAGCTCGTCGAAGGCGTCGAGGAGGAGGACGAGGCCGCGGGCGGCGGCGAGGGCGGGGAGGGCGGCGGCGGGGAGGCCGAGGCGGGCGGCGGCGGCGGCGCGGAGGGCCCCGGGCTCCTCCTCGCGCCCCGCGAGGGCCTCGGGCAGCTGCAGCAGCACCGTCACCGGCAGCCCGGCGGCCCCGGCAGGGGCGGCGGCGGCGTCGGAGCAGGCGGCGCGGTGGAGGCGGCGGAGGAGGAGGGACTTGGAACAGCCGGCGGGGCCGTGCAGCAGCAGCGCCCGCTGCGGCGGGGGCGCGCTCGAGGGGCCGGGGCCGGGCGGAGGGCGCGGAGGAAGAGGTCGAGCTCGGCGGCGAGGTCGAGCCGCTCGGGGCGCCCCGCCTCGCGCCCCGCCGGCGGCACGTACGCCCTCCGCTCCCCCTCCAGCTCCTCCTCCGCCTCGTCCAGCGCCCGCAGCTCCCGCGCCGCGAACTGCGCCCCGCCTCAGAAGGGGCCGAGCGCGCAGGCGGCGGCCGCCAGAGCCGGCGCGGGCACCTCGGAGAGGATGGAGTCGAGGGGGCCGGCGACGGCGTCGGCGTCGGCGTCGCCCGGGCGCGGGGAGGCGGCCGCGGGGAGGGCGCCGAGGGCGCCCGCCCCGCACCCCGTCTCCGCCTCCGGGGCGGCCACCGCGCCCTGCCGGCACGTCGCGCAGTGCCCGAAGCGCGCCCGCAGCGACCGGCACTCCTCCGGCGTCCCCGGGGCGGCGCTTGGGTCGGGCGGGGCGGCGCTCGGCGTGCCTGGGGGCGTGCCCCGCGGCTCGGAGGCCGCGGAGGGTGCTCCTGGCACCTTCTCCGGGGCCTCTCGGGCGGGAGCTTCAGGCAGGGTGGGCGGCCTGCCGCCGCCGCAACCGGACTCCTCCTCGGACGGCTCGGAGGGGGCGGGCGGGGGCCGCGGCGGGTCCCCCGCGGCCCCCTCGGGGACAGCCCCCGGGGCGTGGGCGCCCGCTCGGGGTCCGAGCCCGAGCCCGAGGCCCCGCTGGCTTGGGGGCCCGCGGCGTCGCCCCGAGGCGGCCTGGCAGGCGCGCAGGGCGGGCCGGGGCCGGGGCCGGGGCCGGGGCCGGGGCCGGGCCGGGGCCGGGGCCGTGGCCAGGGGCACGTGGACAGGCCAGGGGCCGGCGAGGGGGCAGAGGAACGGAGACTCGGGTGGGAGGCCGAGCGGGAGCGGCGGCGGGCGGCGGCGGCGGCGGCGGCGAAGACGGAGGCCTCGACGGCGGGCCGCGGGCGGCGCGGGCTCCCCGTCGGCGTCGACGCGAGGCTCCCCGTCGGGGTCGAGGAGAGCGACTCGGCCAGCGAGGGGCGCCGCGCGAGGGGCCACCCCCGAGCCCCGCGTGCCCCGCCGCTGCCGCCGCTGCTAGCGGGCTCCGCGAGGCCTCGACGGGACTTGGAGGAGCGGCGGCGGCCCCGCCCCTCTCTGCGCGCGCGGGGCGCTTCGGCTCAGGAGCGCGGGGAGAGAGCCGCGGGGGCGAGACGAGCCCGGCCCGACCTGCGGGACCGTGGAAGTTCGCGGCGGGGGCGGGGGCGGGGATGAGAGGGGAGGGGGGTAGCGGGTCGCCGGCCTCCACGGCGAGGTCGCGGCGCCGGCGCCGGGCGGCAGCCCTCGCGCCTGCTGGCGCCGCAGCCTCCCCGTCGGGAGCGGGGCGGGGAGCTAGGCCGGCGGGGGCCTCCCGCGGGGGCGCGGGACCGGCGGCCCGGCGGAGGGCGCCGGCGATCGCAGTGGCGACGCAGGCCGCCGCCGCCGCCCGCCGCTCAGCTTCCGATTCCGACACGCCCGCCGCGGCTGCCTCGCCTGCGACCGGCGGCTCTCGCGGCGCGCCCGCGCTGGGGCCCGACAGGGCCTGCCGGCTGCAAAAGGAACCGCCACGCGCGGGCAGGGCGCCCGACGAGCCGCGGCTGCAGCTGGCGCCCGGGTCCGCCGGCTGAGGGTCCTTCAAGGGGGAGCGCCTGGCAGTGACACCATTCGTCGCTGCTGCGCGAGGGCGCCTCGCCACGTCGCATCCAGCTGCCGCCGCCCGCTTCGCTGCCGCTGCCGCCGTAGACCCCGCAGCGCGCTGCTCTGGTGCCGGCGGCGACCAGGCGCGCGGGGAGGCGGCGCCGGCCCCGCCGGAGGCCCCAACAGCGGCCGGCCTCGAGGGGGGCTGGCGCGCCCTGATCGTCGCCGCCACGGCCCCCTCGGGCCGGCGCGAGGCCCCAGCGGCTGCCGATCCCGCCGGTCGACTTCCGGTCTGCGCGGAAGGCAACACCAGAGGCGCGTCGTCCGGAGCGCTCGCGGGGGCTGGCGCTGCGGGGTAGGCTTCCACCGCTACCACGGCCCGCGGTCTCCCGCAGGATGAAGGCGTCGCCGGCGGCGCTCCGGCAGAGGCGTCTACAGGGCCGCCGAGTGCACGTGCCGGAGATCTAGACGGCGACCGGCACGCCGCCTCGACGGCCGCGGCGGCCACGTCGGAGGCGGCCGCCTCGATCTCGGCCTCGCGCTCCTTTGCAACCGCCGCCGAGGACATCGCCTGCGGAGAGGCCGCCCTCGCCTCTGGCGACACGCGCGACCGGCGCCGCTCGAGCTCGAGCTCGCGCTGCGAGCAGGATGCCGCTGATCGCTCGGGGCTCTCCGTGACATTGATCGCATCGTTGAGCACACCTGCGCGTCGCGTCGGGCTCCGCCGGCGCGCAGGAGCGAATATGCGATCCATCCTGAACCGGCACTCACCACTCTTGATCTGCCGGGGTTGCTCCGCTCGCGCTCCTGTTATTGATGTGCATGTGTCTGGAATGGATGAGACGCTCGCGTTTACGCTGATCGACAGCGTCTCGCCATGGGGAAGCCGGAGCTGAGCGTGCTGCGCATGCCGAGATATCTGTGGGAGCTGAAACACACGTGGCTGCTGGTTCTCCGTCGCCCCCACGGGGGTGCATGTGCTGGCTGGATCGTGTAGATCGGACGCGTACGCACGCGAAACGGTTCTTCCTCGGCCGCGACCACGGCCGATTCCCAGCGCGCTGTGAGGGAGCCAAAAACACTCTCCCCTGCGCGGGCGCAACACGACAATAAGTTGATCGAAGGCCGGTCGCGCAGGTCGGCCTGGCGCCGGCTGCAGCTGCGGCGCGCGTCCCCCACAGCACAGGCTCACCTCCCCGCTGAGAGCATCGAGGTCCAGCAGACGTAGGCGTCTCCCTCGCGGCCCTGCATGACTCCGGGAGCAGCGGCCGCGGCCCGGAGCCAATTGCAACGTCACTCGAGCTCGGAGCTCCGTCACTCACTCGTCACTCACTGAGGAAGAAATCCAGCGCTGTCATCTATTCATGTCCATGGCAATTGCTGCGCATCGAGTTAAACACAGCTGGAGCGCGGCCGAAACGCAATCAGACGGACAGCTGACGAACCACGGAGCCGGCGCGGAGTCGGCGCATCTCCAGCGCTCACAGAGCGCCTCGGAAAGGTGCGCGGAACCCTGTTCGACCGTCCTCACACACACTCCGATCATGGGGGAAGAGGCCAGGGGGGGCTACGCGCGCTTCCGAACTCCGCGAAGCTTGGCCAGGTCTGCGACCACAAGCATGCGGCAGCTGAAGAAACGAAGCTGCAGCCCTCTAGCTCGCCTTGCTCAATGTACCGGACCCGGCCTGAGCTCGCTTAGCGCAGTGTAGACGCAGCCGACAATGCTCGCTTAGCTCTGCAGCTGGGTAGGCGTAGGGCACAGCCGGATGATGGCGCCCCCACTCGAGTCCAGCAGCCACGGAGCGCGTGGCATCGCTGGCCTCGTCCGGGTGCTGAACAAGCGAGGGTCGAGCAACAAGCGGGCTTCCATCTGGTCAGGAGACGTGCGCGCCCCGCCCAAGGAGCTCGTAGCACAGGAGGAGGAGCCGTTGTTGCAGTGGGACGCGCCGCGCGAGGAATGGTGTGACGAGCGCGCTGCGCTGCCTGCGCATGCTCGTGGCCTTCCTGACGCGGTCTCAGGGAGGATGCGATGCGGCGGTTCATGCCGCAGCAGCGGGTGCTGTTTGCGCTGGGGCCGGGCAACGCGCTGCGGCGGGCGTGCATGCGGCTGTGCCTGTGGCGCGGCTTCTACCTGTTCTTCCTCTTCTGCACGCTGGCGAACTTCTGCACCATCGCCGCCCGGGACCCCGTCTGCGAGGCGCAGCTCGGCGCCCAGTGCTTTCGTGGCCGCCTCCTCGACGGTGCCCCGCCCGCCCGCCCGCCTGCCCACCCGCCCGGCCCGTGACGCCCCTGACAGGGTTTGAGCTCGCATTCACGGCCGTCTTCTCCTTCGAGGTCGTCGTGCAGGCGAGCTGGCCCCGCCCCGCTACCCCCCCCCTCCCCCCCCCCCCCCAAACCCCTACCCACCTCCAACTTCCCCGCCCCCTGCCTCAACGGGGTGCAGAGCATCGCTCGCGGGCTCTTTGTGCCGGGTGGCTTCCTCCGCAGTGGCTGGGGCTACCTCGGTCCGCCACCCGCGTACCCCCCTCTCACCCCACCCCCCCGGAACGGACGGGGCGGGCAGACGTGGCGGTGGTGGCGCTGGGGTGGCTCTCGCTGTCCCCCGAGGTGGGCTCCTTCGGCTCCATCCGCACCCTCCGCCTCTTCCGCGCCTTCCGCGGCCTCAAGCGCTATCTCCCCGCCATCCGCGTCCGCCCCCCTCCCCCCCCTGCACGCGGTACCCCCCCGCTCAGGCGGCGGGGCAGGTGCTGGCGCGGGCGATCGGGGCGGTGGCGCCGACGCTGGGCCACCTCTTCGTCCAGCTCGGCTTCTTCTTCGCCGTCTACGCCATCGCCGGCCTCCAGCTCTTCGAGGGCACCATGACGGCCCGCCCCCGGCCCCCCTGCGCCCCCCGGGGCCCCGCCCCCCGCCCGCCCGCCCCCTCTCACTCCGCCCCCAGAACCGCTGCGTGGACTCCCTCACGGGCTCCCTCCTTCCCACCTCCCCCGCCTGGCCCGGCGAGGACGTGCGCCCCTGTGGCTGTGCCCCCGCGGCCTTCTCCGGCGCTCACGTCGCGCAGTCGTACCCGCGGCACATGTGCTCGCTGGAAGAGGACTCGGGCCGCCCCTGCGACCCGGGCTCCCGCTGCGCCGGCGGCTTCCCGGTGGGCCCACACCCCCCGCCCCTCCTTTACCCCTTGCCTCACCACGCCGCTTCCAGCTGCCCGTGGGGGGTACGGTCGGCTTCGACCACCTTGGCGTCGCGCTGATGACCGTCTTCCAGGCCGTCACGGTACCCCTCCCCCTTCCCTCTCCTCCAACCCGCCCTCTTGACGCTTCCCGCCCCGCAGCTCTCGCAGTGGACCATGTACAGTGCGCGGGCTCGGGAAGCGGGGGTGCGCAGCGGCGGCCCTTGACGCGTACCCCCCTCCCTTCCCGCAGTGTACTGGACGGCCCACGCGACGAACCAGGCCATCGCCTACTGCTACTTCATCTCCCTGTACCCCCCGCTCCCCTCCAAGGGACCCCTGCGCCTCCCCCGACGCCGGCCGGCAGGGTGCTGCTCGGGGCCTTCCTCATCCTGAACATGGCCATCGCCGCCATCACGACCAAGGCGCGAGCCGCCGCCCCCCCGGCGGGGCCCCGCGCGGCGCCCGCTGACCCCCGGCCGGCGCAGTACGACGAGATCGACCAGATCGAGGCGAAGGCGGCGCGGCACAACATCGGCGCCCAGATCGTCCTCCTCGTGCGCCGCGGCTTCTGGAAGAGCTACCGGCCCCTCCGCGTCACCCGCAAGGCCTCGGCGGCGCTGGCGCGCTCTGTGGGGGGCCGGATCGCGGGGTCGCGCATCGGGCGGGCGACGACGGCGGTGTACGAGCGGTGGCGGGGCTCGGAGGCGCGGGAGCGGCTGCGGCGCTTCCTCGCCGCCCGCCGCGGCCTCGTCTACCTCGCCCTCGTCGGCAACTACTTCCACCTCGCCGGTGCGCACACAGGAATCGCCCCTCGTCCTCTGTCGCCCCCGGGGCTCCGCTGAGGGCCCGGCCCCCGCAGTGTACGAGGCGCCCGCCGGCCCGACCGCCGCCGCCATCCACCGCAGTGCGCCCTCCCCCTACCCCCAGCCCGGGCCCCGCCCCTGCGCCTCTCGGGGGCGAGCGGCTGGCGGGGCAGGCCTCTACTACTTCTTCACTGCGCTGCTGGGGGCGAGCGCGCTGGCGGACCTCGCGCTGCGCGGGGGCGACTACTTCGCCTCCCCCTGGAACCTCCTCGACCTCGCCGCCACCGCCTGGAGCCTCGCCGAGTGCGCCGCCGGCGTCCAGCAGCCCTACGGCAACGCGCTGCGCATCCCGCTGCTGCTCCGCCCCCTCGCCAAGCTCGACCCGACCCTCGCTGTCCTCGTCGAGAACGCCTGGCGCGCCGTCCGCGGCCTCCTCGGCTTCCTCCCCTTCTTCCTCGTCGCCATTCTCGTGCTTTCGGTGCTGGGTGCGGTGCCGCCCGCGCGCGCCGCCGCTGTCGGAGCGGGCTCACCCGCAGACGCGGCGGGGCAGGGGTGCAGCTGTTCGGGGGCGCGTGCGTGTGGGCGGCGGCGTGCGCGGGGCAGGCGGCGGCCGGGGAGCGGCCCCGGCGGGCGCACTTCGACGACCTCTTCAGCGCGTACCTCACCGTCTTCCGCGTCATCACCGCCGACTCCTGGAACGACGTGCGCCCCCGCACCGCCGCCCCGCCCGGCGCCGCCCCGCCCCGGTTGAGCCCCGCCCCGCCCCGTCGGCGGGGGCAGGTGCTGGCGGACAGCGTGCGGGCGACGGGGGCGTGGGCGATGCTCTACTTCCTCGCCGTCTTCTTCGTCGGCCTCTACGTCCTCCTCAACGTCTGGCAGACCGTGCGCCCCCCGCCCGCCTGCATGGCGCGCCGCCGTCGCCCCTCCGCTGCCTGCGCCGCCCTCCCTCACGTCGCCGGCGGCGCTCGCAGATCGTCATCATCAACATCTGCGACAACCTGCAGACGGCGGCGCGCGGGGGCGCCGAGCGCCAGCTGGACCCCGCCCGCGCCCTCGCCGAGTCCGACGAGGAGGAGGAGGGGGAGGGGGAGGGGGAGGGGGAGGGTAAGGGGGCCTACTCGGAGGCGGGGGCGTGGTCCGAGGGCGGCTCCCGCTCCGCCCCGGCCTCCAAGCCCGCCTCCAAGCTCGCCTCGCGAGCCGCCTCCTCGCCCGCGCTCCGCCTCAAGTCCCTCGAGGGGCCCCCTCTCCCCCCCGACGCCGCCACCGCATTCCCCGGCGCCATCGCCCCGGCCGAGCCGGCGGAAGAGGACGAGGATGCCGAACTGGCGCCCCCGGGCCCGCTGCTGATGGTGCCCCTCGGGCTCGCGGAGGCGCCCGGGGCGGCGTGGCCAGAGCGCTCCGAGGAGGACTCCTCCTCCTCGTCGGCCCTCCCGCGCTCCCTCGCCGCCCTCCCGGCCCCCTCCAGCCCCGGCGCAGCCCCCTCGCCCCGCCGCGTCCGTAGCGCCCTCCGCTCGGCGCGCGGCGCGGGGGCCGACGAGGCGGAGGCGCCCCGCTCGGTGCGCTCGGCCCGCGCCGTCTTCGTGGAGCGGCGGGGGCCCGACGAGGACGGGGAGCCGAGAGGGACTCCGCCTCCGCCTCGGACGAGGCCGCCGCCCCCGCCGCCCGCTCCTTCGTCCGCCCCGCCCGCCCCGCCCCGCCCCGCCCCGCCCGCCCCGCCCCGCCGGCGCCCTTCTGACGGCCGGCCGCCCGGGCACGCAGGCGATCCCCTCGGGGACGCACCTGCGGAAGGCGGGCGGGGCCGCCCGCCGCGGCTCCTCGACCTCGGCGAAGAGCGCGGGCGGGGCACCCTCGCGGCTGCGGCGCCTCATGGGGCACCGGCGCTCCTCGCAGGCGCTGCTCAGCTGGTGGGACGCGGCCGTCGCGCGCGCCAGCCTCCGCCTGGCGCCCTTCACGGGGCCGGGGTCGGCCTCGCTCTGCTGCCTGGGGCCGGGGAACGGGGCGCGGCGGGCGGCGGGGGCCCTCGTGGAGGGCCGCCCCTGGTTCGCCCTCGTCATGGCCGCCGTCCTCGCCAACGCCGCCGTCATGGGTACCCCCCCCCCCCCCCCCCTTGCCTCGCCCGCCCGCCCTCCTCACTCTTGGCAGGGGTGGAGGTCAGCATGCCGCCGGGGGAGCCGCATCGGGCCCTCACCGCCCTCAACTCCGCCTTCACCCTCGTCTTCGCCCTCGACCTCGCCCTCAAGGCCCCCCCGCCCCGCCCCCTCCACGCCCCCCGCCGCCCCGGCCGAGGCCCCTCGCAGGTGGTGGCGCACGGGGCGGTGCTCGGGGAGGGGGCCTACCTGCGCTCGCCGGCGGCCTGGGTGGACGCCGCCGTCGTGGCGGCCTCGCTGGCCTCGCTGCAGGGGGAGATCCTGGCGCTGCCGCAGGACAAGGCGGCGCGCGCCGTCCGCGTCGCCCGCTCCCTCTCCCTCCTCCGCCTCTTCGCCCGCCTCCGCACCGCCCGCGCCCTCTGGGCCACCCTCACCGAGGGCGGCGGCGTCCTCCTCCGCGTCCTCCTCATCAACTGGCTCCTCTGGTCCGTCTTCGCCGTCGCCGCCGTCCGCCTCTTCGGCGGCGCCATGCACGTCTGCTCGTGCGCCCGCCCCGGCCCCCGCCCGCCCTCCCCCCTCGATGACGCGTGGCAGGGACGCGCGTGTGACGCACAAGGCGGCGTGCGCGGGGCTCGCGCTGGACCCCGAGACGGGGGCGGAGCGGGCGCTGGAGTGGCGCCCCGTCTTCTACTGGCAGTCCCTCGACAACTACTTCTACGCCATGTTCCACCTGTCCGCCCCGCCCCGCTCCGAGTTGCCTCGCGCCGCTCAGAGCTGCCTCGCGCCAGGTACGAGGTGGCGGCGCTGGAGCAGTGGTCCCTCTACCGCGAGCACGGCGAGGAGTGCGCGCCCCTGCGCCCCTGCGCCCCGCCCCGCGCGGCGCTGGCTCGAGCGGGGGCGGGGCGGGGCAGCGCGACGGGGTGGGAGACGGCGCTGCGGGAGGGGGCGCGGCCCTCGGCGGCGCTCTTCTTCCACGTCTTCCTGTACGCCGGCCTCTTCTCCGGCTTCGCCATGATCATCGGCACGGGTGCGCCAGGCCCGCCCGCACTCCGGCCGCCGTCTGAGGCGGGGCGGCGGGCCGGGCCGGTCGCGGCAGTGGTGCACTTCTTCTCGCACGCGCGGAAGGCGGACGCGGAGGGGGCGCACGAGGCGGCGGGGGAGCTCCTCACAGGCCCCCAGAAGGAGCTCTACGACATCCTCGCCCTCGGTGAGCGCGCAGCGGGGGTACAGGAAGAGGGGAGGGGCGAGTCTGACGCGGCGGCAGCGGTGAAGCAGCGGCTGCGGAAGAAGCAGCAGGCGCCGCGGGGGCGGCTGCGAGGGGCGCTGTACCGGGGGGTGCAGGGGGCGTGGTTCGAGGCCGGGGTGCAGCTGCTCGTGCTCGGGAACACGGCGCTGCTCGCCTCGCTGCACCACCCCCGCCCCCCGGCCCTCGACGCCGCTTTCGAGTCCGCCTCTTCCTCCCCTCCCCTCCGCCCCTCGAACGCGGGCGCAGGCAGGCGAACGTCTACTTCGCGCTGGCCTTCGGGGCGGAGATGCTGCTGAAGCTGGCGGCGCTGGGCCCCCGCGTGTACCTGGCGAGCGCGTGGGAGCGCTTCGACGGGGCGATCACGGTGCTGGGCCTCCTCGGCCTCCTCGCGACGGCCGTGCGGGTGCCCTTTGTCGGGACCAACGCCCTCCGCGTCCTCCGCCTCGCCCGCATCCTCGTCCGCGCCCCGCCTTCCCGGCCCCCCGCCCCGCGCCCGCGCGTGACGCCGGGGCAGCGCTTCGTGCGGCTCGCGCGCTTCGTGCGGGGCGTGCAGGTCCTCATGACCACCGTCGCCCACGTCCGCCCGCCCCGCGCGCCGCCCCGCCTCCGCCCGCCCCGACGCCGCCGCTGTGCCCGCGCAGTGCCTCCCCGCGCTCTGCTCCGTCGGCCTCCTCATCCTCCTCATCATCTACGTCTACGCCATCGTCGGCGTCTGGTCCGCCCCCCGCCCCCGCCCCCTCCCCCCCCATCCTCACGCCCCCGGCCTCGGCGCAGGCTCTTCCAGGGCGTGGCGCTGGAGGGCGCCGTGCAGCTCTCGGAGGACGCCAACTTCCGCTCCCTCCCGCGCGCCCTCGTCACCCTCTACCGCATGACCACCGGCGAGAACTGGAACTGGATCGTCCGCCCCGCTCCCCGCGCTCCGCCGCGCCCCGCTCGGGGGCGGCCCCGCCTGAGGGGGTCCGGGGGCAGATGTGGGACCACATGCGAGGCCCCGAGACGGGCTGCGTGCCGGGGTCGCCCTCGCGGGACTGCGGGACGACCTGGGCCGCCCCCCTCTACTTCTGCTCCTTCGTCCGCCCCCGCCCCCGGCCCCGCCCCCCGCCCCCCGAGCTTGCCCTGCGGGGCCGCCTCACGCGGGGGGCGCGGGGGCAGATGTTCGTGACGTACTTCGTGCTGAACCAGCTCTTCGTGGCGGTCGTCCTCGACGCCTTCGAGGACGTCGCCGCCCGCGCCGAGTACCGCGTCTCCGTCCGCCCCGCCCAGCCCCCGCCCCCGCCCCCTTGCCCCCGCCGCTTCCTGAGCGGCTGCCGGCGGCGCAGGAAGCGGACGTGGAGGCGTACGCGTGGACGTGGGAGCGGCAGGACCCCGCCGCCAGCGGCTTCGTCCACGTCGCCTCGGGCCTCCGCCCCGTCCTCCGCGCCATCGGCCTCCTCCACGCCGACGCCGCCTCGGCCGGCCCCGCCCCGCCCCTGCCCACCGCGCGCGGCCTCCAGAAGACGGCGCGGAGCCTGAGCCAGGCGGGGGGGCCCGGGCGGGCGCGGGGGTCGATGCTTGCGGCGCTGCGGGCGCTGGGGGAGGTGCCGGTGGCCGGCGGCCGCGTGCACTACTTCGACCTCATCAAGAGCCTTATCGTGCGGGCCTACCGCGAGCACGGCGTCCTCCTCCCCCGCACAGCGAGCGCCGCCTCGAGCGCCTCGCCGCCGCCCGCTTCCCGGGGCTCGCCGAGCACCGCCGGCGCGCGGGGGCGCAGGCGGCGGCGCTCGGCGAGGCCGGCGAGGGCGGCGGCCTCGTCGTGGCGTACGCGGCGGCCCGGCTGCGCGCCGCCCTCGAGGGCAACGCGCAGCGCCGCCGCCTCCTGCGCGACGCCGCCGCCGCCCCCGCCGCCGACCGCATCCCGCCCTCCGCGCCCTCCGCCGCATCTGCGGCATCGCCCCGCCCCCGCCTCCGACCCCGCCCGTGGCCGATGCCGCGGCCGGATCCGGGGCCGAGGCCGGGACCGGGACCAGGGCCGGGCCGGGCGGGGCGGCGGCCGCCCTCGCGGGAGCTCGCGCGGCGGGCCCCGTCCGGGGCCTCCGGGGCGGCGGGGGCCCGGAGGCGGCGTTCCCGAGGCAGGGGAGGGGGCGGGGTGCGGGGCGTCCCCGCGGGGCCGGGGCCGGCGGGGCGGGGCAGGGGCGGTGCGGGCGGGCATCCTCCTCGGGGGCGACCTCGAGTTCGACGACCTGGAGGCCCGCCCCCCGCCCCGCCCCCGCGAGCGCGAGCGCTGAGGGAGGCGGCGGGGCGCAGACAACAGTGCTCAAGGAGGCGCCGGGCGCGAGCTCCCGCCCCAGCAGCGACGACGAGGCGGACGCGGGGAGCTCGAAGGGGGCGGGGCCCAAGGGCGGGGAGGGGGCCGGGGCCCCGGGGCGCGCGCCGGCCGCCGCGGGGCGCCCCGAGCTCTTCGCGGTGCCCGTGGCGGTGGCGGAGCGGGCGGCCCCCGTGCAGGAGGAGGCGCCCCTCCCCGGCGCCGTCTTCGAGGCCGGCGTCGCCCTCACCCGCTTCTGACCCCGCCCTCCATCCCGAAGTACCCGGTGACCCGTGACCAAAAGAGATCGCATTCCAAGTTTTCTATTGCTGCTGCCATGGCCACGGTATACAAGCGCTTCGCTCATGTCTAGACTGTCTAGACCTGGTACACGTAACCTTCGCCAAGGGGCCGGGGGCACTCGCTTAGAGAGTCGGGGGGAGGACGTTGACTTGGTAAGCACAAGGAAACGAAATTTCGGCTCTTCAAAAAGTGAAGAAATTTCGGAGCGACTTCAGTTTGTTCGTTGCGTCGACGTCAAGTTGCATACTAGAGGGTAGAGCCTGCTGATAGAGGAAGGCGCGCGTCGTCGAAGAGCACACCCGCCGCGCTGCGTCCGCTAGTAACGCTAATGCGCTGGCGCACCTCTCGCGTTTGCAACTTTCTCGGGAGAAGAGCCTTGAATCTCGTCGTATTGTAGCACTCAGCGTGCTTCGCTTTGTAGCACTCGCTCCAGCTTGCGCCTAGTCCTGCGCCGCAGGACGCGCAGCATGGCCCCGGCGACAAGACCACGGCACGTCCCGGCAGATCAAGGCCGACGCGCACCTTCCAGAAGCCCTTCTCGAGCTTGCCGGCGGTCTGCTCGAAGTCGGCGGTCATGGCGGCGCCCTGAGCGACTCCTGCAGCGCGGCTCGGCACGGAGTGGGAGGCGCGCTCCATGCGCTGCCGAGACACACCTGCAGAGGCAGATCCTCCAGCGAGTCATAGGTGCTCAGGTTGAGCTCCCCCCAGCCCTCGTCGTCCGTCTTCATGGCGGCCAGTTGGCGCGGACCGTACCGCGGTGAGCTCGGTCTCTTCCTACTGACTTCCGCTCGCTCGGCAGGCCTGCATTTGCGCTGACGATTCGAAGAGCCAATAGACACGGATACGCTATTCTTTTGATGCGAAGTTAGCTGGAAGCATCCAGCGGTCAGGCCGATGCGGTAGCACGCACAGCGGCTTCGGTAGCCTGTACAGGCATCACACAGCGCATATGGGGCCCGGGCGCGCGGGGTCGCTCCTGGCGCTCCTGGCGCTGCTAGCGACCGCTTCCGGCGCCCCATCCAAGTACCAGTGGTGCGGCCATGCCCTCTATCACGCACCAGGATCGCTCCGCGGCGAGCCCCGCGCAGGCGAGTCGACGTAGCGGACCCCGCAAACCCGAGCTCGCCGGCGCCCGCCGTGGTGCCTGGAGCGGACTACCTCCTTGTTGTTCGCGTTGCCGACGAGGCGAGCTGCGCCCGCCCGATCCGCGCGGCGAAGCTGAGCGCGCAGTAGACGGGGGCGGCGGACGCCGAGACGACGCGAGAGCTTTCGGCGCTGGGCCTGAAGCCGCGCTTCTTCTACCAGTACGAAGCTAGTATCGAGGGGAGCTCGCTGAACACAAGCTGGGAGGCCGGTGCGGGCCCGCGGCGGTTCGGGCGCGGTGCAGCGCGGCACGGGGCTGACCCGCCCCGGGCAGCGTACCAGCCGCCGAGCGAGGAGTGGCGGGTGCCGTTTCGGACGGGCGAGGCCGGCATCGCGCAGCTCACTGTCTTGAGCAATCACGTCGGGGCCTTCGGCGTCTACGTCCGCGCCTCCCCTCGCGCCGCGCGCGCACCGCCGCCTCACGCGCCGCGTAGCTGCCGGACAAAGTCGTGTCGTTTGCGGTGAGCCCGTTCCAGGCGCGCGTCGGCCCCGGGCAGTACCGGGTGCGCCCCGCCCCGCCCCGCCTGCCTTCCCGCGCCGGGCTCGCCGCGCGGGGCCGACGGGCGGGGGCAGTCGCTGGTGGGGGCGGAGTCGGCGGGGTACGAGGGGGGCGGGTCGTACCGGCTGCCGGGGCCGGTGCTGCAGCCGGACCTGGTGCCCGGGGTCTCGCCGGTGGGCCTCGTGCTCTTCGACGGGGGCGCGGGGGCCCTCCTCGCCTCCGCCTCGGAGTTCCGCGACTCCGTCTTCCTCGCCCCCGACCTCGCCCGCTTCGCCGCCGAGCCGCCCGCCTGCCCCGACCTCCCCGCCGCCTCTCTCCAGGGCGCCCTCGCCCTCGCCAACCGCCTCCTCCTCTCCACCCGCTACGGCCTCGTCCAGGCCGCCGCGCCGGCCTCGGGCCCCGGCGCGGGCCCCCGCGAGCTCGTCTGGAGCATCGCCCTGCGCCAGTGCGTCGCCGTCCTCTCCAACCCCGCCCAGGTCCGCCCCCGCCCCGCCCGCCCCGCCCCGCCCGCCGGCCCGCGCCGGGCGAGCGGGGCGCGCGGGCGCAGTACAACGCGTTCCGGACGGCGTTCAACGACCACCAGTTCGCGCTGACGGCGCCGCCCGAGGCGCGCGTCTTCGTCTCCTTCCCGGCGAGGAGGCTTCTCCGAGCTCCAGGCCCGCCCGCCGCCCCGCCGGAGCCCGCGCCGCCGCGGCGCGACGCGGGGCGCAGGGCTGGGCGCTGGGGCTGTCGGCGGCGACGGCGCGGCCGGTGGCGATGACGGCGAGCCTGGCGGAGCCGGGGCTGCTGCAGCTGCTGGTGGAGGCGGGGCGGGCGGGGCGCTGGGGAGCGGCGGGCGGTACGCGCTGCGCACGTACAATGTCAGCGGGCGCGCCTGGGCCGCCGCCTTCGAGTTCCCCGCCGCCATCCCCGACGGTGCGCGCCCCGCGGGCCCCGAGGGAGCGCGGGGCGGGCCGAGCGGCGGCAGACTCCTCGACGGGGACGCGCGTGGTGCACGTGCCGGCGACGGCGCCGCCCGGCGGCGTCGCCCTCGAGCTCTCCGGCCTCCAGGCGCGCCCCGGCCCGCCCGGCCGCCCCGCCGCCGCCGCCGCTGACGGGGCGGCAGTTCGCGCGCGCCGTCTCGCGGGACCTCTTCGCGACGGGCAACGCGCTCCTCTACTCGTGCGGCCCCGCGGCGCGCGCCGGCGGCGGGGCGCTGAGGCGGCGCAGGGCGTCGGGCGGGCGCTCGTGGGTGGTGCTGCGCGTCTTCGCGCCGCGGCGGGTGGCGCAGCTCGAGACCTCCTCGGCCGGCACCTATGCGCTCCTCCTCGACAACGCCGAGGCCCGCCCCGCCGCACGACCCGGGCCCGGCGCCGGCGCCGGCGCTGAGGGGCGGCAGGCGTGGTACGGGGTGGCGGGGACGGCGACGCTGGTGCAGCTGAGCGGGGCGCGGGCGGATCCGGCGGCGGCGGGCTTCGGGGCGGCGCGGGCGCTGCTCTTCGACCTCTCGTCGGCGCTCTTCGAGCTGACGCTGGCGGTGGGGCCCGGCGGGGCGCTGGCGGCGCAGCGGGCGGACCCGTACACGGCGAAGCTGGAGGAGCTGATGGCGCTGGAGGCGCTGCAGCGCGGCGAGGCGTGCCCCGTCTCCGCCGTCGCGGTCGCCGCCTCCCACAGCTCCCTCTACACGCGCCAGCCGGACGAGGAGCCCGTCGGCCTCCCCGCCGGCCTCTTCCTCGACCGCGGCGCCTCCTACTCCTTCGCCCTCTCCCTCAACGCCTCGGAGGAGTACTGGCGGCAGCGGGAGGCGGGGCGGGCGGCCCTCCTGCAGGAGCCGGCCCTCCTCCTCCAGGTCGGCCGCACCGACCTCGTCTCCGTCACGCTGGAGCCGCTGCCCCACGACGGCTCCCCCATCTTCTCCTACCTCGCCACTGTCAACGATCTTTCCGCGTACCCTGCGATGTCACCCCCGGGGGAGCGCCTGGAGGTGACGCCCGTGCGGCTGCTCGTCGCCGGGGCGGCGGGGGCGTGCGCGGGGGCCGTGGCGGCGCGCTACGAGACGGAGGTGCACACGGGCTGCCCGCCCGGCCGCCGCCTCGTATTCGATCCGCTCGCCTCCGGCACGGCGATCATCTGCTCCGAGAAGGCCCGCCCCGCATCCGTCCCCTTTCCCGCCCGCGCCTCTGACTCTGTTGCGTTCAGTTCGGCGTCCCGTGCTTCAAGATGGCCGACGGCGCGCGCGCCCTGCTGCCTTCGCTTCTGTACACGCGCCTTGACTCTGCGGCGCAGACTTCCTGCCGGTGTTCAACCTGACGGACACCGTCGCCAACACGACCGGCGTCTACCGCGGTGCGCCCCGCCGCCGTGCCCCGCCGGCCCCGCCCTCACGCTCCGCCCCGCCCCGTGCGCAGGGCGCTTCTTCCTGGAGGCGGTGGCGGCAGGCGAGACGCCCTCCTCCCTGCGCCGCTTCACCGAGGAGGAGGTGCGCGCGAGGCGAGCCCCGCGCCGGCGGCGCCGGCGGCTCGAGCGGGGGCGGCGGGGCGCAGATTACGCGCTTCAACCACGGCAAGGCCCTGACCTTCGTCCCGATCGACGACGTGGCGGTCGTCGAGGACGGCGGCGTCGAGAAGAGCGTCTACACGCGCTCCACGAACACCATCCAGTGCGCCCGCCCTTGCGGGCTCCTCCTAGGCCGTGGTGCGGGGCTGGGGCGAGCGGGGCGGGGGCGGCGGCAGGTGGGTCTGCGCCCCCGGCAACCCCTGCGAGATCGTCTTCCCCAAGGGCGGGGAGCCCCCCGAGGTGCACCCCCGCCCCGCCCCCGCCGGCCGCCCCCGGCCCCGCGCGCCCCTGCCGGCCGACGCCGGCGGCAGCTCTACCTCGAGCTGCGGGCCACGACCATCCCCGAGCGCGCCTCCTACTGCAACCACACCGCCCGCTTCACCGTCCGCCCCGCTCCCCCGCTCGCAACGCCGCCCCCGCCCTCCCCTCACGCGCCCCACCGCAGGTCCTCCTCACCGGCATCTCGATGGACGCCACGACCACCTACATCAGCGTGCGCCGCCCCGCCCCGCCCCGCGCCCCGCGCGCCGCGCCCGACGCGGGCCGCGGCCGCAGGTCGGAGTCACGATCGGCTTCCTCGTCTTCCTCGTCTGCGTCTCCGCTCTCGTCCACCGCTTCCGCCACCCCGAGGCACGCCGCCCCGCCCGCCTCGTTCCGACCCGCGCGCCCACGCGCCCGCCCGCGCCGCAGTTTTTCGGCTACGAGCCACGCGCCGGGGCCCGCCCTCACGAAGAGTAGCCCAACCGGTCGAATCTAGGTCTTCAGTGTTACAGATTTTATTGAATATACAAGGCTCTCTGTTCTGAATACTTAGGCTTTTCAAGTTTAGCTTTAAGTAAGGTACTACGGTATTCCATGTACACAATCAGCCAGGACGTGGAGGCAGGGGGACCAGGCTAGTCCTCGTGCGGGCGCGCGCTGTCTCGCGGCTCGTAGCCAAAGAACTGCGGCGCGGGGGGGCGCGTGGGCGCGCGGGTCGGGGCGAGGCGGGCGGGGCGGCGGGCCTCGGGGTGGCGGAAGCGGTGGATCAGAGCTGTGAGGAGTACGAGGAAGACGAGGAAGCCGATCGTGACTCCGACCTGCGGCCGCGGCCCGCATCGTGCGCGGCGCGCGGGGCGCGGGGCGGGGCGGGGCGGCGCACGCTGATGTAGGTGGTCGTGGCGTCCATCGAGATGCCCGTGAGGAGGACCTGTGGCGGGGCGTGAGGGGAAGGCGGGGGCGGCCTTGCGAGCGGGGGAGCGGGGCGGACGGTGAAGTAAGCGGTGTGGTTGCAGTAGGAGCCGCGCTCGGGGATGGTCGTCACGCGGATCCTGAAGAGCATCTGGGGCGGGGCGGGGCGTCGGGCGGGGCCGGCGCAGCGCGGGGTGCACGCGCCTGGGGCGGCTCGAAGTTGTGGGGGAGGACCTTCTCGCAGGGGCTCCCGGGGGCGCACACCCACCTGGCGGCCCCCCGCTCAGCGCGCCGACGGGGCGGGACGAGCTCGTCTCCTCTCCGGCGGGGGCGAGCGCACTGGAGGCTGGCGGCGGCGCGGGTGTAGACGCTCTTCTCGACGCCGCCCTCCACGGCGGTGGTCACGTCGTCGAGGGGGATGAACGCCAGCGCCGCCCCGTAGTTCACCCGCAGCACCTGCCGGCCGCCCTCTCTCGCTCCCGGCCCCTCGCCGCCCCCGCCCCCGGGGGTCCCCCCCCGCACCTCCTCCTCGGTGAAGGGGCGGAGGTCGGCCGGCGTCTCCCCGGCCCCCACGGCCTCCAGGAAGTACCGCCCTACCGCCCCCGCGTCACGCAGACTCACGCTAGGTCACCCCGCACGGGTCTGCGGGGGCGGGGCGCGGCGCGGCGCACCGCGGTACACGTCGGTCGTGTTGGCGACGGTGTCCGTCAGGTTGAACACGGGCACGAAGTCTGATCGCACGGAGGCGTCAGGGCGAGCGTGCAGGAGGGAAGGCAGCAACGCGCGCGCGCCATCGGCCATCTTAAAGCACGGGACGCCGAACTGAACGAAACAGAGTCAAAGGCCTGAGCGGGAAAGGGGACGGATGCGGGGCGGGCCTTCTCGGAGCAGATGTTCCCCGTGCCGGAGGCGAGCGGGTCGAAGACGAGGTGGCGGCCGGGGGGGCACCCCGTGTGCACGACGGTCTCGTAGACGGGGGCCGGGGCGCCCCCCGTGCAAGCCCCCGCCGTCCCGCCCACGAGCAGCCGCACGGGGGTGACCTCCAGGCGCTCCCCGGGCGGGCCCATCGCCGACGCCGACGAGAGGTCCGAAACAGTGGCGAGGTAGGAGAAGATGGGGGAGCCGTCGTGGGGCAGCGGCTCCAGCGTGACGGAGACGAGGTCGGTGCGGCCGACCTGGAGGAGGAGGGCCGGCTCCTGCAGGAGGGCCGCCCGCCCCGCCTCCCGCTGTCGCCAGTACTCCTCCGAGGCGTTGAGGGAGAGGGCGAAGGAGTAGGAGGCGCCGCGGTCGAGGAAGAGGCCGGCGGGGAGGCCCACCGGCTCCTCGTCCGGCTGGCGCGTGTAGAGGGAGCTGTGGGAGGCGGCGACCGCGACGGCGGAGACGGGGCACGCCTCGCCGCGCTGCAGCGCCTCCAGCGCCATCAGCTCCTCCAGCTTCGCCGTGTACGGGTCCGCCCGCTGCGCCGCCAGCGCCCCGCCGGGCCCCACCGCCAGCGTCAGCTCGAAGAGCGCCGACGAGAGGTCGAAGAGCAGCGCCCGCGCCGCCCCGAAGCCCGCCGCCGCCGGATCCGCCCGCGCCCCGCTCAGCTGCACCAGCGTCGCCGTCCCCGCCACCCCGTACCACGCCTGCCGCCCCCTCAGCGCCGGCGCCGGCCGGGCGCGGGTCGTGCGGCGGGGCGGGCCTCGGCGTTGTCGAGGAGGAGGGCGTAGGTGCCCGCCGAGGAGGTCTCGAGCTGCGCCACCCGCCGCGGCGCGAAGACGCGCAGCACCACCCACGAGCGCCCGCCCGACGCCCTGCGCCGCCTCAGCGCCCCGCCGCCGGCGCGCGCCGCGGGGCCGCACGAGTAGAGGAGCGCGTTGCCCGTCGCGAAGAGGTCCCGCGAGACGGCGCGCGCGAACTGCCGCCCCGTCAGCGGCGGCGGCGGCGGGGCGGGCCGGGGCGCGCCTGGAGGCCCGAGAGCTCGAGGGCGACGCCGCCGGGCGGCGCCGTCGCCGGCACGTGCACCACGCGCGTCCCCGTCGACGAGTCTGCCGCCGCTCGGCCCCGCCCCCGGGCTCCGTCGGGGGCGGGCGGGGGCGCGCACCGTCGGGGATGGCGGCGGGAACTCGAAGGCGGCGGCCCAGGCGCGCCCGCTGACATTGTACGTGCGCAGCGCGTACCGCCCGCCGCTCCCCAGCGCCCCGCCCGCCCCCGCCTCCACCAGCAGCTGCAGCAGCCCCGGCTCCGCCAGGCTCGCCGTCATCGCCACCGGCCGCGCCGTCGCCGCCGACAGCCCCAGCGCCCAGCCCTGCGCCCCGCGTCGCGCCCCGGCGGCGCCGGCTCCGGCGGGGCGGCGGGGCGGGCCTGGAGCTCGGAGAAGCCCTCCTCGCCAGGGAAGGAGACGAAGACGCGCGCCTCGGGCGGCGCCGTCAGCGCGAACTGGTGGTCGTTGAACGCCGTCCGGAACGCGTTGTACTGCGCCCCGCGCGCCCCGCTCGGCCGGCGCGGGGCCGGCGGGCGGGGCCGGCCGGCGGGCGGGGGCGGACCTGGGCGGGGTTGGAGAGGACGGCGACGCACTGGCGGAGGGCGATGCTCCAGACGAGCTCGCGGGGGCCCGCCGCGGGGCCCGAGGGCGGCGCGGCCGCCTGGACGAGGCCGTAGCGGGTGGAGAGGAGGAGGCGGTTGGCGAGGGCGAGGGCGCCCTGGAGAGAGGCGGCGGGGAGGTCGGGGCAGGCGGGCGGCTCGGCGGCGAAGCGGGCGAGGTCGGGGGCGAGGAAGACGGAGTCGCGGAACTCCGAGGCGGAGGCGAGGAGGGCCCCCGCGCCCCCGTCGAAGAGCACGAGGCCCACCGGCGAGACCCCGGACACCAGGTCCGGCTGCAGCACCGGCCCCGGCAGCCGGTACGACCCGCCCCCCTCGTACCCCGCCGACTCCGCCCCCACCAGCGACTGCCCCCGCCCGTCGGCCCCGCGCGGCGAGCCCGGCGCGGGAAGGCGGGCGGGGCGGGGCGGGGCGCACCCGGTACTGCCCGGGGCCGACGCGCGCCTGGAACGGGCTCACCGCGAACGACACGACTTTGTCCGGCAGCTGCGCGGCGCGTGAGGCGGCGGGGCGCGCGCGGCGCGGGGGGGAGGCGCGGACGTAGACGCCGAAAGTCCCGACGTGGTTGCTCAAGACAGTGAGCTGCGCGATGCCGGCCTCGCCCGTCCGAAACGGCACCCTCCACTCCTCGCTCGGCGGCTGATACGCTGCCCGGGGCGGGTCAGCCCCGCGCAGAGCAGCGTCACGTCCAGAATGCCCTTATCCCGCACCGGCCTCCCAGCTCGAGTTTAACGAGCTCCCCTCGATACTAGCTTCGTACTGGTAGAAGAAGCGCGGCTTCAGGCCCAGCGCCGAGAGCTCTCGCGTCGCCTCAACGTCCGCCGCCCCCGTCTACTGCGCGCTCAGCTTCGCCGCGCGTATCGGGCGGGCGCAGCTCGCCTCGTCAGCCACGTGAACAACGAGGAGATAGTCCGCTCCAGGCACCACGGCGGGCGCCGGCGAGCTCGGGTTTGCGGGGTCCGCTACGTCGACTCGCCTGCGCGGGGCTCGCCGCGGAGCGATCCTGGTGCGTGACAGAGGGCATGGCCGCACCACTGGTACTTGGACGGGGCGCCGGCAGCCGTCGCTAGCAGCGCCAGGAGCGCCAGGAGCGACCCCGCGCGCCCGGGCCGCATGAGCGCTGTGTGATGCCTTTACAGGCTATCGAAGCCGCTGTGCGTGCTACCGCATCGGCCTGACCGCTGGATGCTTCCAGCTAACTTCGCCTCTTAAGAATAGCGTACCCAGATCTCGAAACGCTCCCCAAAGCCAGAGCATATGCAGGCCTGCCGAGCGAGCGGAAGTCAGTAGGAAGAGCCCGAGCTCACCGAGGTACGGTCCGCGCCAACTGGCCGCCATGAAGACGGACGACGAGGGCTGGGGGGAGCTTAACCTGAGCACCTATGACCCGCTGGAGGATCTGCCTCTGCAGGTGTGTCTCGGCAGCGCATGGAGCGCGCCTCCCGCTTCGCGCCGAGCCGCGCTGCAGGAGTCGCTCCAGGGCGCCGCCGCCGACTTCGAGCAGACCGCCGGCAAGCTCGAGAAGGGCTTCTGGAAGGTGCGCGTCGGCCTTTGTCTTCCTGGACGTGCCGGGTCTCGTCGCCGGGGCCATGCTGCGCGGAGCCCTGGGCCCGTTAGCTATCCTTAGCTAGCGAGTGCCTGGGCCGGCGGCGCCATGCAAGACGCAAGGGCGTAGTTACAGCAGTCCGACGGGCGGCGGGGCGCAGGATGTGGAGGGGACGCTCACGGAGAACCTGAAGGAGTGGACGAAGGTCTCGGGCATGCCGCGCGGCTCCGCCTTCGTCCTCAAGCAGCAGGCCCGCCGCCCCTCACGCTCCGCCGCGCCACGCATGCGCAGTAGCGCCGCTGAGCCGCGCCCGCAGCACCAAAAGCTCGAGCAAGTCGTCCTTGAGAACCTCTCGCGGAAGGAGGACACCGAGAAGGCGTTCGCTGGGAAGGCGCTCTCTCCTCGGCCGGAGCCGCCGGGGCGGCCGTCGCGCTGAGCGGGGGCGGGGCGGCAGATCCTGGAGATCGCGACGCTGGCGCTGAAGCGGATGCTGGAGGCGAAGCACGGGGAGTACTACGACAAGCTGACCTTCCTCAAGCGCCAGTACGAGATCCGCATCGAGCGCGCGCGCGAGGCGTCCCGCCGCGAGGCCCGGGCGACGGCCCTGCACCACGGCGAGCGGGCGGCGCGGGCGGCGCGGGCGCGCGAGGAGGAGCTCGCCGCCGAGATCGCGCGCCTGAAGGAGGAGGCCGGGCGCGCCTCCGAGCAGGCCGGCGAGCGCTTCCGGGCGGCGCTGGGGGCGAAGCAGGGGGAGGTGCAGCGGCTGCAGGAGGAGGTCCGGCGGCGCGACCGCGACCGGGACGGCGAGCGCGCCGCCGCCGAGGAGGCCGTCGAGCGGGCCAACGCGCGCACCCGCGCCGCGCAGGCGGCGCAGGCCAAGGCCGAGGAGGCGGCCAGGGCGGCCGAGGAGCAGGCAGCGCGGGAGCGGGCGCGCGCGGAGGCGGCGGAGCGGGCGGCCAAGGGCAAGGCGGACGAGCTGATGGAGTCGACGATGCGGCTCGGGGCGGGGGAGAAGGCGGCTCGGGACGCGCTCGCGCAGGCGCAGGCGCGGGCGGAGCATCTGCAGCGCGAGCTCGCGCAGGCGCGCAGCGGCGGCGCCAGCAGCGGCCTCGAGCAGCAGCTGCGCACCGCCCTCAAGGAGAAGGCCGAGGCCGCCAAGGAGCGGGACGCCGCCGGCAAGGAGCGCGCGGCCGCCCTCGAGCAGGCCGCCGCCGCCAGGCGCGAGGCGGAGAAGCACAAGGGCGAGGCGGAGAAGCAGAGGGCCGAGGCGGAGAAGAGCAAGGGGGAGGTGGCGCAGGCGCGCGCGGAGGCGGAGCGGCAGCGGGCGGAGGCGGAGAGGCAGCGAGCGGAGGCGGAGCGGCTGCGGCTCGAGGTGGAGAAGCACCGCACGGACTCGGCCTCCCTCCGGTGAGCGCGCGCGAAGGCCGCGCGGGGCCCGCCCGAAGCTCACCCGGGCTCTGCCTCCGGCGCGCAGGAAGGAGCTGGCCGTCGCGGAGGCCTCGGCCGCGACCGCCGCCTCCGCCGCCGTCGCCGCCGCCGCGCACGCGCGGCGCGCCTCGGCCGCGAGCCCGCCGCCGGCCTCGGGCGGCTCCCGGCGCCCCTCGGGCTCGGGCATGGGCTCCATGGGCGGCGGCGGCGGCGGCGGCGGCGGGCCCCGGCATCGCGCGGGGCGGGCGGCGTGGCGCGCACGCCCTCTCGCCAGCGGCTGGCCGCCGCCTCGCCGCCGGGCACGCCGCCCCTCGCCTCCCCGAGCACTCAGACGCCGAGTCCCCTGGCCCCGCCCCGGCCCCTCCTCCTCCTCCCTGCCCCCTCGCCCCGCCCCGCCCCCGCCCCGTCGCCTCCGCCGCCGACGAGCCGGCCTTCTTCCCCCCGGCGCCCGTCCCCCGGCCGTCGTCCCGTCCCCTCCCCCACCCTCGTCCTCCGCCCGACGCCCCTCCCGCCCCGGCCCCGCCCCGACGCCGCGGTCCAGACCGACCCCCTCCCCCTCCCCGCCGTCCTCCCCCACCGCAGGCCGCCGCCCTCCCCCTGCCTGCCCCAGCGCGGCCGCCCCGCCGTGCGCCGCCGCCGCGCGTCGAGTCGCTGAGCGTGGAGGAGGAGGCGCTGCGGGGGGCGCTGGAGGGGCCCTGGAGGGCGGCCCCGGCGCCGCCGAGGCGGCCGCCGAAGCCCTCGCGGAGGCCCTGGCGGGCCTCTCGCCGGCCGCCCGTGCCGCGGCGCTCCCCGCCGCCTGGGAGCGGCTGCGCGAAGAGGCGCTCGGGCGGGGCCGGAGGAGGCGCCGGTGCACGTCGCGCGGCTCCTCGCGTGGGGCGACGCCACCCGCCGCTTCGGGTTCGAGGCGGGGAGGGGAGGGAGGCGGGGCGCCCCCCGAGCGGCCCCCCGGCGGCGGCGGCCTCGGCGAGGAGGCCCGGGCGCAGGTCGCCGCGCTGGAGGACAAGGCCCGCCCCCTCGCGGCCCCCGCGCCCCTGCGCCGGCCGGCCCCGCTGACTCACACCCCGCCGACCCCCGCCCGCCCTCCACAGGTCGCCGAGCTGCAGCGGCGGCTGGCAGAGGCCGCCGACGGCGCCGGCTCGACGGACGCAGCGAGCTCGCCACCGCAGTGCGCTCCACCCGCGCCTCCTCCCGCCCCGCGCTCACCCGCATGCGTGCGGGCGCCCGGCGCGCAGGGTGCCGGCGCAGCAGCAGCAGGAGGCGCGTGCTGCGAGCCGGCCAGGGAGCGCGGGCGGGCAGGGGCGGCCGGGGAGCGGGGAGGCGGGGCGCGGGCGCGGGGGCAGCAGGGGCAGGGCGGGAGGAGCGCGCCGTCGTCGCCCTCCTGCTCCGCGACCTCGAGAGGCGCGCCCGCGGCCCCTCGCCCCTCCCCTCCCGGCCCTCGCTCGTTTCTGACTTGGAGGGGCGGGACAGGGCGCTGGAGGCGGCGGAGCGGGCGGAGATGTCGGCCTCGGCGCAGGGGCGCGCGGCCGGCCCCGGCGGCCGCCGCTACGCCCCGGGCCTCGTCGCCGCCCGGTGCGCCCCGCTCGACGCGGGGCTCCCCCGCGGGTCTCACGCGCTTGCTCGCGCAGGTCGTCGCTGCCGCTGCGGGCGCGGCTGGCTTCGTTGGCGGTGGAGGCGTGCGCCACGCCGGCCGAGCGCGCCCTGCACGAGCGCATCGCCGCGGTCCGCGAGGGGCGGCCCCTCGGCGCCCCCCCGCCGCCCTCGCCCCTGCCCCGCCCCGGCCTCGGGCTCGGAGGTGGAGCGGCTGGTGGAGGCGGCGGGGCGCTGCAGGCGGTGCGGGCGGAGCTCGAGGCCGAGCGCTCCCTCCGCCGCGAGGAGACGGCGCTGCTGGCGGCGCGGCTCGACGCGGCGGCGGGGCAGCTCGAGGAGAAGAACGCGCAGCTCGAGTCCCTCGCCCTCGCCGTCGAGTTCCTCCGCGGCAGGGAGCACCGCGCCCGCGCCGAGCACGCCGCCGCCGCCGCCCTCGCCGCCCCTGCCTCCTCCCCTCGGGCGGGGGCGCCGGCGGGGGCTCGCCCCCGCGCCCCTCCTCCCCGCCCCTCGCCGACGGTGCGGGGCGCTGCACGCCGGCGGCTCGGCGCGCGTGCTGAAAGCCGGGCGGCAGGGCCCCGTGCGACGAGCCTCTCCAGCCCGAGCTTCTGTAAGGCCTGCAGGCAGGCCGTCCCCATGCCCGCCGGCACCCGCGCCGTCCTCGGTAATTGCTGCACCCCACCCTTTCCCTCTTTTTCCGTCCTCTCGGCCGAGCCGCCGCGCAGAGACGGTGGGCGCCATCTCGCGGGGGCCCGGCGGGGCCGCGGCGCCCGAGCGCGGGGCCCCGCTGGCGGCGGCCGGCACCGCGCACCTGATCCCGGGGCGCCCGGCGGGCCCCGCCGGCTGGGTCGGGGGCGTCTACCGGGGGCCAACCACGCGAGCCCCGCCGCCGTCGCCGCCTTCCTGCGGCCGGGGCGCCCGCCGCGGCCGGCCTCGGCGGCCTCGCGGGCGCTGGCGGCGGCGGCCCTCGCGGCGGCCCTCGCGCAGGAGGAGGCCGGCGGCGAGCTCGACGCCTCCTTCCTCTCCGCCCCCGCCACCGGCTCCCGCCCCGCCCGCCCCGCCCCTCCACCGCCCCCGGCCCCGCCACGCCGCCCCCGACGGGTGCGCCCTCCCCGCCCCGCCCCGCCCCCGCGCCGCGCCTCCCGCGGGCGGCCGACGCGCGGGCGGGCGGCAGGCTGCAGCAGAGCGCGTCGCTGGCGGGCCTCCGCAAGATCCCCCTCGTTCCCTCGCGCGCGGCACGCCCCACTCGCGCTCCGCCCCGACCCTCCCCGCCGAGGGGGTCGCCCCCGACGCCCCGCCCACGCCGAGGCGCGGGCGCGGCCGCGCACGCCGCAGCTGCAGCGCGGGACGGGGCCGGCGGCCGTCGCCGGCGTCCAGTACGCGCAGGCCGCGGCCGAGCAGCTCGGCCTCCAGGTCGGGGGCGCCACGCGGCACCCGCGCCCCTCCTCCGCCCCCGCCGTCCGCGCGGGCGCCTTCGGCTAGCCCCTAGGCCTGCCGCCCTTGCGCGCATGCGCACGTGCATCTAGATTTGTGTAATTTCAAATTTCTTTGTAACTTCTGCTTCAGGCTTGTTGCTTCAATTGCAAGTAAATGATTGAAGCGCAACATGAAAAAGAAGGGATATACACGCAATAAGATTCCATACAATACAGAAAGCAAGATCCTGTTAACGTATCCTACTATACCGTAGATTCGATGCGGAAAAAGCTCTGGGGGCGCCGCCGGGGAGGGGCGGGGGCGCTCCGGGACGAAAGAGGGCGGGGGCGGGGGGGCCGGCGGGGACCTAGGGGGCGGGCCACGCCCCGCGCTCCGCGGCGGCGGGGCCTCACCGCCGGTTGCGGAAGGCGAGGGAGGCGAACGTGCGCGCCAGGCCCTCGTCCTCCTCGTCTTCCTCCGCCACCCCCGCCCCCGCCGCTCCGCCGGGGGCGCGGCCCCGCCCGGGCCCTGAGATCAGCGCCGCCGCCTCGCCGTCGCGCCCCGTCCCTGCCCCGCCCTCCGCCGGCGGGGCGACGTGGCGCCCTCCGGGAGGAGCGGCTGCCGCGGGAGGGCGAGGTCACCTCCTCGGGCCCGAGTCGGCGCCGGCGGGGGCCCGCCCCGCCGTCCGCTCGTGCGCGTGCTCCGACGAGCGCACGCGGCGGAGGGCCGGCGCGGCGCCGGCGCCGGCTGCGGCGGGGACGTCGACGGCCGCCGCGTGGCTCGTGTCGGCATCGATGACGGCGATGGGCGGGCCGGCGGCGGCCTCCTCGCCGGCGGCGGCCCGCTCGAGGCCCGCAGCGAGGTCGGCCTGCACGGCCGGGGCCTCCGCGGCGGCGGCGGCGGCGGCGGCGGCGAGGGCGCGGAGGGTGCCCTCGGAGGAAGAGTGGACGGAGGACTCGCGGGAGGCGGGCGCGCTCGCCGCCGCCTTCGCCCGCACCGCCGCCACCAGCGACGGCAGCGCCCCGAATCCCGAGCTCCCCGAGCGCACCGGCATGCCCACCGGCGGCGGGCTCGGCGCCGGCCCCAGACCCGCCAGCGGCGGCACGATGGGCCCGCTGCCCGAGTGGGGCGTCGAGGCGCCCGGGACGAGGCGCAGCGAGGCGGTGCGCGAGCGGGAGCCGGAGCGGTGCGGGAGGACTCGCGCGAGCGGTGGTGCCGCCTGTGCCCCTGCGAGGCCGCCCCGCCCGGCGTCCCCGCCCGACCGGCGTCGCCCCGCCCGCCACGAAGAACTGGGGCGGGCCCGTCGGCGAGAGCCGCCCGCTCCGCGAGCCGCCGGGCGCCGTCGCGCCCCGCTCGACCGAGCGGGACGAGGAGCGGGACTGGCGGACGCCCGGCGAGATGGGCGCCGGGTCGAGGATGGGCACCGCGCCGCCCGGCCCGTCGGCGATGCCGGCGTGCTGCATCAGCAGCGCCAGCTTCCGGTGCACCTCGACGAGCTGCGCCGCGATCTCCGCCCGCTCCCGCCGGCCCGTCCCGCCCCGCCGCCGCTCCCGCTCGAAGCTCCGCTGCGAGGGCGCCGTCCCGTCCGCTCCGACCCCGACGCCGCCGCCGATGACGCCGCCGCCGGCGCTGCGGGGCGTACGGACGCTGCGGACGCTGCTGGCGACCTCCTCCTCCTCGCTCGTGCTGCTGTAGTCCTCGTCCTCGAAGATGGCGCCCCACTCGTCCGCCGAGCCCGCCCCGCCCCCGCCCCGCCCCCGCCCCGCCCCCGCCGCCGCCGCCGGGGCGGTGGCGCCCCTGGCCGAGGCCGGCGTGGCGGTGCCGCTGCCGCCCTCGCTCTTGCCTTTGCCCTCCAGGTCGTGGTACTTGGAGGCCTTGGCGACCGACGCCGGGGCGCCCTGCCCCGGCACCCCGCCGGCCGCCGCCTCGGGGGCCTGCGGCTCGGGGGCCTCCTTGCCGTCGGCCTTGTCGTCGTCGTCGTCGTCGTCGTCCTTGGTCTCGACGGGGAAGGAGAAGTCGGGCTTGGTGCGGAGGAAGGCGGCGACGCGGTTGCGCTGCCCCGTGGCGATGTAGAAGAGGGCGAGGGCGGCGGTGAAGGGGAGGAGGGCGAGGAGCATGAGGGCGGAGATGAGGCCGACGACGAAGCGCATGGGGAGGAAGATGAGGGTGAAGCGGATGGCGTTGAGGGGCGGCGGGACGACGAGGCTGTCCTCGATCTTCTCGAGCACCGTCTCCGCCAGCCCGTACTTGTACTCGCTGTCAGACACCTCCTTCACCGCCGCGTACCTGCCCGCGCCCCCCCGCCTCGTCGGCGCCCGGCCTCGCCCCGCGCTGCGCTGCGCGGCCCGGGGCGGCGCACGTGTTGGTGAGTATCGCGATGAGGAGGTTGAGGAGGAGGACGGAGCCCATCATCTGCGGGGCGGGCCGGCTCAGATGGGAGCGGGCGGGGCGGGGCGGGGCGGGGCGGGGCGGACGAGGAAGATCTCGAGGAGGACGCGGCCGAAGACGGAGTAGGCGGCGATGTTGTCCTCGAAGCCGAAGCTGGTGCCGAGGAGGGAGCCGAAGAGGTTGAGGACGGTGTGCGGGTAGTCCTCCGTGTACTTGCTGTCCTCCCGCAGCAGCGTGTAGAACGTCTGCCCGAACCCCAGCAGGATCACCCCCAGGATCGTCATGAAGTTGAAGATGTTCCGGATCATGTTCCCGATCATCGACAGCAGCGGGCCCAGCGTCGAGTCCAGCAGGCACAGCTGCAGCAGCCGCATCCACAGGAAGATCGAGTCTGCGCCCCGCGCCCCGCCGGCGTCGGCCCCTCTCTCCCACGGGGGAGCGGGGGCGGGGGCGGGGGGCGGGCCCCGCGGGGCGCACTGTAGGCCATGAAGCGCATGACCTGGCGGGCCCACTCGACGCGGTGCGCGACGTCGAAGAACCCCACCACACGGAACACGAAGCACGTCACGAAGATCTGCGCCCCCGCGGCCCCCGGCCGCCCCCGGCGTCAGCGCACGACGAGGAGGGGCGGGGGCCTGCCGAGCTCCGCCCCCGCCGGCGGCGGAGAGACGTGCCCCCCGCCCCCGCCGGCCCAGCACCGCCCCGCGCGCGTGCGCACCGCGTACATGGTCGAGTCCATCTTGTTCCACGTCTGTGAGAAGTAGCCGCGGAAGCCTGCGGGGCGCTCGCTAGCTCGGCGCGCCGCCCGGCAAGGGGATGGCGGCGGGGCTGGGGCGGCGCACCGGCCTCGCGGAACTGCTTGACCTCGTGCATGATGAAGCCGAGGACGCAGTAGTACATGGCCCACTCGACGGCGGTGGGGGCTAGGGAGAGGGGCCCCGCGTTGACGACCCACGTGAAGAGCCCGAGGAAGAGGATGTAGAGGATGGTGGAGAGCGCGAACTTGCCCCGCGCCGTCGCGAAGAAGCAGGCCGGGTCCTGCCAGTAGCTGAAGGGCCGCGACCAGGGCCGGAACAGAATGGACTACCCCCCCCCCCCCCAAAAAAAGGTCAGGAACTGAAGTCCCGTACCCCCCGATGGACTGCGAAGCGATCAGCAACCGGAGTCGCGTACCATGGCGAGCGTCTCGAAGACGCCGGCCTCGCCGATCCAGAGCATGCGAACGATGTGCTGCACCACGTCGTCCGCCATAAAGTCCACGACTGGAGGGCGCCCGCCCCGCCGCCTCAGCGCGGCGCTCCCGCCGGGCGAGGGGCGCGCCGGGGCGGGGCGGGGCGGGGCGGGGCGCACAGCGCGACTCGGCGGCGATCATCATGCAGGAGCGGCCGCCCACGAGCGTGTTGAAGAGCAGCTGCTGTGTCTGTCCCCCGCGCGCGCCCCGCGTCGGGCCGCGGCGGGCCGGGCGGGCACGGCGCAGCACGGCGGCACGCGGCGGACCTTCTGGTCCTTCATGCGGGTGTAGTAGCGGCCGAGAATCTGGCGCGAGTACGAGATGCAGTCCTTCGCGAGCGCCTCGAAGACCTGCGCCGGCGCTCGCTCGGGGGCGCTGGCAGGGGGCCGGGGGGGCCGGGGGGCACGCCACGCACGCGGGCACGCTCGGCCTGCGCCTGCTCGCTCAGGTCCTTGAACCGCTCCGCCAGCATGAGGCACGCGTGCACCGGCTGCGCGCCCCCGGCCCCGTCGGCACCCGCCGGCGCCCCGCCCCGCGCTCCCCGGCGCGGGGCGCACCTTGGAGCTCTTCCGGACGAGCTCCATCCAGGGGCACTTCTCGTTCAGCTTTATGTAGTTACCGAGGACCTGCGGCGGGCGGTTGGGGGGCGGCCGCGCGCCGGCTGCGGGGCGGGGCTGGGCGGGGCGGCGGGCCTCGGGGACGCAGCCGTCCGCGGTGATGTCCTCCCGGTCCTCCAGCAGGCGGAACATCTCCATGTCCTCCCGCCGCGCCGCGTAGTCCAGCGCCGTCTCCCCTGCCGCCCCGCCCAGCCCGTCACCCCGGCGAAAAAGGAAGAGGAAGGACGGGGGCGCGGGATAGGCCGACCCTTGTTGTTGCGTGCGGTCTTAGAGGCGTTCGCTTCCAGCAGCAGCCTGCAGCGGCGCGCAGGTTCCGGTCAGCGAGGCGGGAGGAGAGAGCGCCCGCGCTGGCTCCGCACCGCGCCACCTCCGTCGCGCCGTTGTCCACGGCAATCATCAGAGCTGTCTCTCCGTTGAAGTTCACGATGTTCAAGTTCGCGTTCGCTTCAATGAGCTGGTGCGGGCGTCAGGCTCATGGCGGAAGCAGGGCGGATGCACGTGGCCCAACCAGCTTCGTGATATCAGCGTCGCTCCGTCCGGCCGCGATCATTAGAGCGGTTTCCCCCGTTTCCTTCACTTTAGCCGCGTCGATCGCGGCCTGCCGCGAAGCGCAAGCTGTCAGGAGCTGGACCGAACCAAGATACTCGATAAAGGCTGCTAGGAGCGCTCGACTAGACGAGAAGCAGACCTTTTCGAAAGATGCCAGGGCAAAGTGCATCATCTGCACGTCGCCAGAGCGCGCTGCCTTCAACACCTCAGGCTCGTCGTTCGCCGCGCCCATGATTCGAGAAATGCCAATGCTGCAAAGACAGACCGTCAGCGACGTGTTTGCGGGATGAGATCTCTAGCAGAGCGGTCTTTTGGCGGAAGCGCGACACGCGTCGCAGCGGGGCGGTACGTGACAGATAGTCACGACAGCGAGTCGCGCGTCGCGGCAGGCCGCTCTACGTGACATCTAGCCGCGCGTCCGCTCTAGCGCCGTCTAAGCACGCGGGGCGGTCGATTACCTCCGCTGGAACGCGCCGACCTTGGACCAGCCTGCGAGTAAAAGAAACGTTAGCGGTGGGTGTACGAAACGGAAGTCTCCAGCAGCCCTCGACAACCCCGCCCAGAAAACCGCGCGGCGACGCGGACCTCTCGTAAGAGAAGACGTAGCAGCTTCGGCCGCTTTCTTCTTCTGCGCTGCGACAGCCCAGGTGTGAAGAGTGTGCTCCTCCACTTCAACCGTCTGCTCCGGCGTGAGCCTGCCAGACGCGCGGCGCTCCAGGCTTTGTCGGGGGCGCGTTCCATGTTGTCCGTGGTCGTCTGCGTGGCCCGCGTGGCCCGCGTGGCCCGGTTGGGCTGCGGGAGGGTCCGGCATGTGCAACGGCTGTTGCGAACGAAGTGCACCCAGTACCCGGGTCACTGTCCATCAAATTAAATTCGAATCCAGCGCGCGCGCGCGGCGCGGCCAGCATGCGTACGCGTTGCTTGTTAGCCCTAGCCTTCTATAGCTAGAAGTCACCGCAGCCACCGCGCTGGCCGGTATTTTGGCCTCGCGATCGCGAGCGAGCCGCTGCAGCTGATCGATATCGATATCCAACCGTTGAACGTGCAACGGTGCAGGCAAGCACGTGCACTTTGATTTGACGGTGATTAAATTATAATTACCAACTTGCCCACTGGGCCACACGGGAGACGTGCTCAGCGGCTATGCTAGTACTACGGTATTGAGGCCTGAGGAAGCGTTGCGGCGGCAGGCCCCCGAGGGCCCAGCCTAGTCATAGACAGCCTGAGGGCCTAGTCATAAATATCATAGTATCCTTATTAGTTACTACGTTAGAATTTCGAGGGGCTGCCCTCTCTGTACACCGGCAGGGGACGCCCGGCCGGCCGGCCGACGGCGACCGGTGGCCTTGGGGACCCGGCCGTGGGCCCTCCCGCGGGCCGCCTAGAGGAGGTGGCTGTGCTCGAAGACGGCGGGGGCGCCCTCCGCCGCCGCCTCCGCGCCGGCGCCGGCGCCGTCGAAGGCGTCGGCCATGGCCCCGGCGTCGCCCTGCGCCCCGGACCCCGCACTTCAGGCCTGGGGCCGGGGCCGGGGCGGGTCGGGGCGGGGCGGGGACGGGGCGGACCTCGGCGAACTCGGCGGCGTCGTCGGCGGCGTCGGCGGCGGCGGCGGCCTCGTCGGAGGCGTAGGGCTTGAGCAGGTCCTCGTCGGCCTGCGCGGCCTGCTGGTCCTCGTCGGCGTCCGCCACCTTGTCCCCCTCCTCGGCCGCCACCTTCTGGCCCTCCTCGTCCTGCTCCCGCCAGCGGTTCTGCTGGCCCCGGCCGTTCTGCTGGTGGTTCGCCTGCCGGAGCTGCTGCTGCTGACGGTGCGCGATGCGCCCGAATTGGAACCCCGTTTTGGCAGTTGTCGCAACGTTCCGGCCGAACTGCGCCGCGCCAGCGACTTTGTTGTTCCAGAAGTTGATTCCGTCAGCGACTCTGGCGGCGCCGCTGCCGAGACCGCAAATCAGCGCGAGCCGCCACGCAGCGCCGCGAGAACACTGGGGGCTGCAGGCACCCGCCGAGCGCCACGCCGCCATGAAAGGCTCCCGTCTTGATCGCGCCGGCGGCCCCGGTGGCGGCCTGGCCGGCGACCGCCTTGAACTGCGTCGCCGTCTTCGTCAGCGGCAGAGCTCCGAGGGCTCGGCCCAGCGGGCGGCACGAATGGCAAAGCCTCGCACCTGACTCATTCCCTGCTGCGCGGCTTGTCCGACCCGGCCCATCAACCTGGTCGAGCCTGCAGTGAGCAGCGGGCTGTGGGGTTGCGCGTGCGCGTGTACGGCGCGGCGATCGGGGCGCACGACCGGCCACTGCCACCGAAGCCGCCGGATCCACCGCTGCCGCTGAAGCCACCGGAGCCACCGCTGCCGCCGAAGCCACCGGAGCCACCGGAGCCACCGCTGCCGCCGAAGCCACCGCTGCCGCCGAAGCCACCGGAGCCACCGGAGCCACCGGAGCCACCGCTGCCGCCGAAGCCACCGCTGCCGCCGAAGCTATCGCTGCCGCCGAAGCCCGACTGGGCAGGCTGGCCCCACGAAGATGCCGAGCCGTAGCTCGGCTGGGGAGCAGGCTGACCCCAGGAAGATGCCGAACCCGAGCCCGTCGGCGCGCCCCAGCCCGCTTGGGAACCTGATTCAAATCAACGACAAAGTGAATTCGCCGTGCCACGCACATCGCGCTCAAGGCCGGACTAGGTCGCACCGTTCCAGGCCATCTTGCTGCGGACTTGTGAACCTGCCATGCGTACGGTGTCAGAAGAGCGCCGGAGTCGGAGCCGACGGCGAAATGGTGCCACGGTGGCAAGTGCGATCGAGGCCGCTGCCGACGAGCGGAGGGCGGAACGCATTCAACATGGATCAGATTAAAGGAGACAACGTTTAGGAGCGCAGCGTCCGGCCACTCGGAGGCCATCCGACGGTCCCCGGCGGGGGCGAGGGCAGAGACCGCTAGGCAGGGGGCAGAGGGCGGACTTTTGCTAAGCTTTCTATGTGTTCGACGAAGGCGACGATGGTAGTGGCAGAGAACGCACGACGAAGGCGAAGAACGTTAACGCGCTGCGGCGGCTGATGAACGAGAGGCTGGGGGGTACGGGACTTCACTCCCGTGATGCAAAGCGCGCTAGCTAGCGCTCTAAATCTCCATATGCATGCGCATGCGTATACGTATATAATTAGAGCGTAGAACTTAGCACGAGCTGCGCGCGGCCGCCCGGCCCGATCACGAGGCCCGGCCTCGCGCGCGCATATGCATGCGCACATGCACTGCGGCATATGCATATGTACACCCGCCTCGGCGCGGCCGCGGGCTTGCTGCAGCTGCAACGTTAACGCTAGCGGCCGTACGCATGCCGGCCCACGGCGGCGCACGTGCGTGCACGCGTACGTGCGGCCGCGCCGCTGGCGCCGGCGCCGAGCGCAAGCTCAAGAAACGAAGGGTCACACTTCAAAGCTCAAGCTTACTATTGAATTACGCCTACACACTGGTCATACCACACGCATGCGAACGCCAGCGGTGCCGATATCGATGACGGTGGCACGGCTGGATTGGATCGGGCTCCGGGAGCTCCGATGCTCGGGTGGGAAGCTAGACTCCTACACGTGCCAGCCGAAGCTCGAGGCCGCGCCGTGAGTGCAGCCGTCGGCACGGGCGAGGTCTCCCGAGAGGTGGAAGTCGGACCCGTGGACCGCCTCCCCGCCCTCCAGCTCCAGCGCCAGCCATCCCTGCGGGCCAGGCGCGCATCCATGAGGCGTGAACGGAGAGGCCGCAGAATCGCAGTGGCCGCGGTGCGTGCACGAGCCCTCGAAGGCCGCACCTCGGCCCCGCCGGCCTCCCCCGCGTCGGCGGCGGCCTCCCAAGGATTGGCGGCGGCCTCCTCCTCGGCCCCGTACGCCTTCAGAAGAGGCTCCTCCTGACGCCAGGTTATCGTCAGCCAAGTGGGCGGAGAAGGGAAGTTTTAGAGGAGAAGGGCGACTCGGGCCCGGGGGTACCGGTGCAGCCTGCGGGCCGTCGTCGAGATGCAGGCCGCGCGCCGCGACTTCCTGCTTGATTTCCTGGGGTACGCGTTCACTCTAGACAGGGCCGGAGGTTAAGGCGTCATTAAAGGGCCGTGCGCACGTGCAGGACGTCGCCAATACGATGTGTACCCCGGAACACGTCCTGCAGAGGGAAGGGGGGGAGGGCTCGGGGTACAGAGGGTCCAAGATGGAGCCGGCGCCGTACCCTGGCGGACTTGAGGACGGCCCGCTGGGCGGCCGCGACGGCGCGCGCCTGCCCCTCCATTGAGCGCAGGTACTGGCCTCGCTGCCGGTCAGAGGGGTAGAGGAATGTTGCTTTGTTGGGGAGTACATGAGGCGCACGTATTCGAGGGCCTCCAGTTTTTGAAGGAGGGATATCGCTGCGGTCTGCGTCAGCACTGACCCGGCGAAGTGAGGCGGGGAGGGGCGCCGCAAGGGAGCGAACCCGGGGTGGACTTGTCCACAGCCGTGAGGGTCTCGGGCGGGGCTGTGCACAGCTCAGGAACATAGGGATTGCGGGGTGAGATGGGGCGCACCCTTCAGAACAATTGGCTTGGTTTCGGGGGCGTTGACGGCGGGCTTTGCGGGGGCGGGGGCGGGGGCGGAGGGTGCTGGGCCAGGCGCGGGGGCCGCTGCGCACGGGGTTAGAGACCGCGAGCTCGAGTGGGGCGCCGGCGCATACCCGAGCAGCCGGGCGCAGAAGGGGTCGGAGGGGGTACAGCCGCCTTCGAGCCGGAGGGCGCCGCTGGGTACACGAGGCGGTTAGCAAAGAAGGAAGCGCCAGCTGGGGCGCAGGGACGGCGGGAGGGGGACCAGAGGAGGGCGCCGGGGTAGACACGAGGACGTCCACCCGCACGCTCCCTGCGCCACCTCAGGCCTCCGGCGCGGACGGGTGGGGCGAGGCTAGGCTGGGCGGGGATACGGCGGACCGTGGGGTGCAGCGATAACGGTCTTGCCGCTGTCCGTCGCCGGGGCGGCAGGCGCGGCCACCTTGCCGCTGTCCGTCGCCGGGGCAGCGGGCGCGGCCGCCTTGCCGCTATCCGTCGCCGGGGCGGCGGGCGCGGCCGCCTTGCCGCTGTCCGTCGCCGGGGCGGCGGGCGCGGCCGCCTTGCCGCTGTCCGTCGCCGGGGCAGCGGGCGCGGCCGCCTTGCCGCTGTCCGTCGCCGGGGCGGCGGGCGCGGCCGCCTTGCCGCTGTCCGTCGCCGGGGCGGCGGGCGCGGCCGCCTTGCCGCTATCCGTCGCCGGGGCGGAAGGCGCGGCCGCCTTGCCGCTGTCCGTCGCCGGGGCGGCGGGCGCGGCCGCCTTGCCGCTGTCCGTCGCCGGGGCGGCGGGCGTGGCCGCCTTGCCGCTGTCCGTCGCCGGGGCAGCGGGCGCGGCCGCCTTGCCGCTATCCGTCGCCGGGGCGGCAGGCGCGGCCGCCTTGCCGCTGTCCGTCGCCGGGGCGGCGGGCGCGGCCGCCTTGCCGCTGTCCGTCGCCGGGGCGGCGGGCGCGGCCGCCTTGCCGCTGTCCGTCGCCGGGCAGCGGGCGCGGCCGCCTTGCCGCTATCCGTCGCCGGGGCGGAAGGCGCGGCCGCCTTGCCGCTGTCCGTCGCCGGGGCGGCGGGCGCGGCCGCCTTGCCGCTATCCAACGCAGGCGCGACCGCCTTGCCGCTCTCGGGGCGGAGGGGCGGCTGGGGCGGCGGGCGCGGCCGCCTTGCCGCTGTCCGTCGCCGGGGCAGCGGGCGCGGCCGCCTTGCCGCTATCCGTCGCCGGGGCGGAAGGCGCGGCCGCCTTGCCGCTGTCCGTCGCCGGGGCGGCGGGCGCGGCCGCCTTGCCGCTATCCAACGCAGGCGCGACCGCCTTGCCGCTCTCGGGGGCGGAGGGGCGGCTGGGGCGGCGGGCGCAGTGGGGGCGGCTGGGGCGGCGGGCGCAGTGGGGGCGGCGGGCGCGGCGGGCGCGGCCGCCTTGCCACTATCCAATGTCGGGGCGGTCGCCTTGCCACTTTCCACGGATGGAATGACGGGAGCGTTAGGCGCTAGGGTCGCCGGCTTTGCGGCGCTTGCCGGTGCCGCCGGCGGAGCGGGCGCCGCAGCTGCCCCCGAGGTTGCGGACGTGCTGCTGGCGGGTGCTGGGTTTGCTGCATCTGGAGAGGACGTATTAGAAACCGCCGTAGCGCCGCTGGGACCAGCGTTTGCTGCGGCGCCCTGAGTCGCAGCACCGGCAGAGCCCACCGCTGCGGACGATGCAGCGGGGGGCTTCGATGTCGATGCCTGTGGTTAAACTCAAGGTAAGCAGCGCGTGCCGATGTCTGGCGGGATGGAGCACCGAGGCGCCGGGCGGGCTCAACGCATCGTCATCGCTCAAGCTGGCGGGCTGCGGGGAGCCGTCAGAAGCACCCCTTGGTGTTTGAAATAGCACAAAGCGCGCCTTCTGTGCTCCATTCATCGAGTCGACGACGTCGCTGATGAAGAGGCGGCGTTCGCTGTACCCCGCCGCGGCCGCCGGCCCGGCGCCGGGCCGGTGCCGGCCGGCCCGCGCTTCGACAAATCGGCGCGCTAAGGCGCTGCCGCAGTGCGGCCTTTGCGATCTTAGAGGACACCGAGAAGGCCCAAGCTTAAGGATCCCGACGGCCTGCGCGCGCGCGCCACGCGCGCCGTGCACCGAGCTCTAGCACGCGTACGGTATAAGTACCAGCGCGCGCACGGGTATATGTGCACGTGCACTCCATGAACGTGCACGGCGGCGGAACAGACGGTACCAGTGCACCGGTGCCGCGGAGCGGTGCGCGGGGCCTCTACAGCTGCAGCTCGAGGGCCTAGGCGGAGAGGGGGTAGTAGGGGACGCCGCGGGAGAAGCGCTGCTCGGCGGCGTGCATGTGGGAGGCGAGGAAGCCGAGGGGGATGTCCAGCAGCGCGTACGAGGCGCAGTCCTCCGCGTCGAAGTGCCACCACTCTGCCCCGCCCCGCCCCGCGCCCGCGCGCGCGATCGCGTGAGCGAGGGGGGAGCGCGCGGACAGCGGTGGCACGAGGCACCGGAGGGCAACCTGCGCGCGCGCGGGAGCCTCAGGGCGGAAGCGGGCGGCGCAGCGCCGGGGCTGAGGAGGAGGGGCGGACCCGACGAAGCCGTGGCGCTCCATGACTCTGGTGAGGAGGTCGCGGTTGCGCAGCTGCTCGGCGGGGGCGTCCGCGAAGGCCCTCGCCGCCCGCTCCGTGAAGTCGTCGAACGCTGCGGGCCAAGTGAGACGCGCGGTCAGCTGGCGGGCGGGCGGGCGGGCGGGCGGGCGGGCGGGCTCGCCAGTGGGCATGGGCAGGTAGCTCCCGTCAGCGTCGACGAGGGTGCAGTCGACGGCGGCGCCGCGGCTGTGGTTGGAGCCCTTGTCGGGGTTCGCCACGAAGCGCTCGTCCGGCATGTAGTCCCAGAACTCGTACTGCACGTGCCGCGGCCTGCCCGCGCCGGCTCAGAGGGGCGGGGCGGCGTTGGGCGGGCCGCGGACGATCGCACCGGTAGAGGTCCCAGACGAGAAGGGAGAGGCCCATCTCCTGGAACTCGCGCTGCCAGTGCCGCGTCCGAGCGCTCAGCGGCGGCCCGGGGCCGCTCGCGCCGCGCGCGTTAGGCGGAGGCACCTGGGCGGCGGCCAGCTTGCGCGCGACGCTGCGGCGGGCGAAGCAGCGCCCGTTCTCGTACATCGGCTTGCCGAACACGTGGTCCGCTGTCGCGTACCGCAGGTCGACGCGGATGCTGCGGTCGAGGTCAGCAAGGTCTCTCTTGCGGGCTCAAAAATAAGCGACAGTCCGACCTCGGATCGATGCGCACTACCTCGACAAGGTCGAAGTCGGACTCGGGCTGGTCTTCCGGTGCATAGACCGACCCCGGCGCCGGCTCAGCACGCTGCCGAGCGTTCTCGGCCGCCTCGCACACAGTCGCCGGCGGCGCCTGCGCGGATCGTACTCTTCAACTCACCGGCCGAGCAAGCGGGCGACCGCGCCGCGGCACAGTGCGCACCGCTACGAAGCTGGAGCACTGTAGCGCGCCCCAAGTGCTCCGCGGCGCGATGTCCTGGCCGACGAATTGCGGCCGCGGCAAGGGTCGCGGCCGCTGGGCGCTCCGATGGCTGGCAAATTGGCCGACGCATGCGCTGACATTGGGCGCGGCGGGGAGCAGCGGCAGCGCTAGCGGCAGCGCGAAGGCCGCCATCGTGATGTCGCGTACCCGTCGAATTGAATTGATCGATGGCCCAGCCACCGCGCTGCGAGCTGCGGCACACGGAGGAGAAGGGCCGGCTGTACGTGGCGGTCGTGGATCTGGAGGCGGGAGACCTGCTCCTCGAAGACGCCGCGTTCGGTCTGCCTTCAAACTCCGGCGAGTCCGGCCTGCCGCCCCCGTACGGCGTCCTCGTCCCGGACACTTCGCGACTCGCCGCGGAGTGCTGCTGCTGCTGCGGGCCGCTTCCGGATGCGCCAGGCGCCGCGCCGAAGTGCGGCGGTGCGTGTGGCCTCTCCTTCTGCTCCTCGGCGTGCCGGGACTCCGAGGCCGGCGCCGTACACGCCCTGGAGTGCGCGCCCGCCCCTGCCGTCCCGCTCAAGCCTCCCTGACGCCGCGCAGGTGCCCACTGGTGCCCGCCGGCGTGAAGTCGATCGCGGAGGAGGCGGGGGTGGACGTGCACTACGTCTGGCTCGCCCTCCGAGCCATCCTCGCCTCGCACGTCTTTCGGGCGCGCGGCGGCGGCGGCGGCGGCGGCGGCGGCGGCCCCGGGGCGACGGGGGACCCGTGGGAGGACCTGGCGGTGCTCGAGACGCACCGCGACCGGTTCGAGGCGGCGCAGCTCGCGCGCTTCGAGCGCGCCGCGGCGCTGCTCCTCGCCGCGCTGCCGGAGGCGCCCCGCGCGAGCGTCGCCCCGACGGAGGCGCGCGTCGCGTCGCTCCTCTGCGCCGTGCGCGTCAACGCGTACGGCTTCCCCGACGGGCTCCTCTCCGGCTGCAAGGGCTTCGGCCTGTACCCCCGGCTCTCCCTCATGGCGCACTCGTGCGAGCCGAACGCGGCCTTCGTGGCGAGCCGAGGCCGCCTGGCGGTGCGGGCGAACCGGAGGGTCCCCGCCGGCTCCGAGGTCGCCGTCTCGTACGTCGACCTGTGGAAGCCGACGGCCGCGCGGCGCGCCTACCTCCGCGCGACCAAGTTCTTCGAGTGCTCCTGCCCCCGGCGCGCTGCGTTTTGCTTGATTCGCCCTGTGCCCCCCTCGTTTGTCTGACAGTACCCCTGCAGGTGCTCGTCCCCCGACGAGGGCGGCCGGTGCCTCTCCGGCGTTCGGTGTCCGCACGACGGCTGCGGGGGGTACGCGCATGCGCCGGCGGGGGGCGGGGAGGGGCGGGAGTGCGCGGCGTGCGGGCGCCCCGCTGGCGATCTGGCCGCCGTCGCCGCCGCCAAGGACCGCTTCCTGGGGGCGGCCTCGAGGGGGGGTACGCCCGCCGAGGAGGACGCCCGCATCGCCGAGGCCCGCGCCGCCCTCGAGGCCGTCCGGCCCCTGTACCCCCCTCCCTTCCCCCCTCGCCATCCCCTCCTAAGCAGGGCGCAGGCTGCACGGGAGGCACGCGATGGTGCGGGACATGCTGACGGGCGTGCGGGGCCGCCTCATCGCCCGCGGGCGCCACGCCGAGGCCGCCGAGATCATGGCCGAGGCAAGCCTTGTCACTCCCCGTTCTCTCCTCCTTGCCTCTCCACCTGACTTCTCCTCCTTCTCCTCCTTCTCCCTCGCAGCTGCTGGAGCACGCGGAGGCGGTGCTGCCGCCGGCGCACGCCGAGAAGGCCGTGCTCCTCTTCTCCTCCGCCACCTGCTGGCTCAAGGCGCGCCCCCTCTCCCCCTCAGAGTCTCTTGATCAGTCTCCGTGACCGCCGGCGGCGGCAGCACGCGCAGCGGGCGGGCCTGCCGGCGGCGGAGCGGGCGCGGGCCCTCACCGCCGCCCTCGACTGCTACCGGTCCGCCGGGGCGCGCGCCGGCGCCGCTCGTGCGCCCTGGATTTGATGCGGGACGGGCCCGGGGGCCAGGCGGTGCGGGGAGGCGGTGCGGGTGCTGGAGGGGCCCGAGGGGCCCGACGTGGCGCCCGTCGCTGCCGCCGTCGCCCGCCTCCACGCCCTCCTCGCCCCGCCGCCCCGCCCCGCCCCCCGCCGCCCCGCACGATAGCTTCCCGAGCGCTGCCGTTCTGGGCTTCGGGATCCAAATATGTAAATGTCCACTTCGAATTCGCTATTTACACGCAAGCGTACGCCGACCTGTCTCGGCTCTCAACGAGCCCTGCACGGGGCGCCGGGCCCTTGGGGGCCCTCGCGCCCTGCCACGCAAACACTGACTAGGCTAAGAAAACAATCACTAAAGAAGTAGGGACTGGACAAACTCAGAGTCAAACCAATACAAATTTCCTTCCTTTAAGGCTTCTAGATCTGGCTGCGTGGTAGAATCTTGAAGAACGACTGCCCTAGCTATAGCTGCTTCCTTCCTGCTGCGAACACACGCGGTCTGCACACGGGGGAGTCGGAGAATTCTTCATGATCAAACTAAACTCTTAAACCTGGGAGAACTGGATCCGCAGGGGGTTACGCACAGGCTTCGCGTCACAGACCGCGAGCCGATGCAGAGCCGAGACGGAGATACTACGTAAAAAAAACGAAACCGATCGCATAAGAAAGGGCGCGCCCTTCCGTAAAGAACAGGCTGCAGCTGCCGCAGCGAGGAAATAACATACAGAGGAAAAAGCAGGCACAAAAACAGCGTGCCCCGACAAGGGCGGAGTTCGAAGCCGAAGGTCAAGCTTCAGGCGGGGCGCCGGCGGGCCGCCGGGCGCGGGGCGGGGGAGCGGGCGCTCACATGCCGACGGCGGCCTGGCTGGCGGCGGCGAGGACGGTCTCCTGGAAGGAGAAGGGGGAGGCCCAGGGGACGGCCCCGCAGGCCCCGGGCTCCTCGAAGCAGAAGCCGCCCCCGAACATGTCGAACGGGTTGAACATCGCCCCGAAGGCCGCCGCCCCGCCCGAGCCCGGACCGCCCGAGCCCGGGCCGCCGGCGCCGCCGGCCGCCGAGAAGACGGGCGCCGCGGCCGGCGACTCGAAGACGGGCGCCTCGTGGGCCTCCACGCGGGCGGCCTTGGCGGGCGGGCCCGCGAGGAGGAGCGGCGCGTGCGGGTGCGAGCCGGTCCGCCGCAGCTGCTGCTGCCCCGGCGAGAGCTGCGGCGGGTCGATGGGCGACGCCGAGCGCGACGAGTCCATCGGCGAGACGCCGGACCGCTGCAGCGCCGCCGCAGCGGCGGCGGCCGCTGCCGCCGCCGCGCCGACGCCGGCGGCCGAGGAGCCGCGGCCGGCCCCGACGCCGGCCAGGCCCGTCGCGGAGGAGCGCCGGCCCATGCCGGGGCCGGCGCCCCGGGGCCCGAGGCCGGCGGGGGCGGCGGGGCCGGCCCCTGGGGCGGCGAGCCCACGCCGGCGCCGCCGGAGCCGCCCGAGCCGCGGGCGCCGCCGCCGGCGGCGGAGCGGAGGGCGGCGAAGCCCGAGCCGGCAAAGGGGTCCAGCAGGCGCTTCGTGAACACGGGGTTGAGGCAGCGCTCCAGGTCCGCCGGGCTGTCCACGCGGATGCGGACGAGGTAGGTCGCGTCCAGCGTAGCGCACGGCGGCTGCGGGTCGCGTCAGCGGCGGCAGCGGGGAGGGCAAGGGGGGGCGCACCATGCCGGGCGGCCGGGCGTGGAAGCCGAAGAAGAGGATCGCCCCGATGATCTGGTTCCCGTCCATCGAGTGGATCGGCACGCCAAGGACCTGCGCGAGAGGCCGTGGGCGGGGGAAGCGGAGTGCAGAGCCTCCTGGAATGCGCGTACGGAGCGGAACCCGGCGTTCACCGCCTGACCGACGACGACCGTGCCGCGGAGCGCGGCCGTGGCGCTCCCGGGGGTGAAGTGGCCGCGGTACCACAGGTCCGGCTCGTACACGATGCCCCTGCTCGCCGCGCGTTTCAGGAGCAAGCGATATATTCACTCGCAAGGGGATGAGCGTGCACCGCTGGGGAAGGAAAGACCCGAACACGTCCTGGTGCGGAGCGAAGGCAAGGCGGCTGGTGAAGCCCCTATAGTTTTCTACGCCTTGCGCGTTCTGCACGTCCTGCAGGCACGGAAGGGACACATCGTCAGACAAACGCGAAACCACCCGCGGGCAATTAGAGCATAGAGCAGACGAACTGACCAGCGCTCCGCTCGTGACGTACATGTCCGTTCTGGACAAGGTTCCGCGCGATGAGTCCAGGCCCCAGAACTCCCCTGCGACGCGTCTCGGTCGCCAGCGCGCAGGAGCGCGGGGGATCGCCACGCTCACCATAGCACCAGGCTGGGGGCATCGTGTCGTTGCCAGCCAGGTTCTGCAGGATGTTGATGACATCCCTCGCATATGCCTCCAGGAATAAGAATGGGCTGCACGCCGGGTGCAATTGCAAGATGAGCTGGCGCGCGCCACGCAACCATCCGCCCAGGGGAACCGCACCCGGCATGCACGCCCTCGTTGCAGACGCCAGGAAGGCCCATCGTGTTCGCGTGGAGGTTCAGCGTCGCGCAGGAGAGCGGACGCGCGGAGCTTCGCCGAGCCGGCTCGCCCAGAAGAAGTCTGCTGGTCGCTGCGGGGCTATGATTACAGGGCTGGAATGCGGGCGATGCGCGCAGGGAACACACCTCGCCCGAGCTTGAGGAGCACACTGCAGTCTGCAGCGCGCACGGGATCGGGCGGTGCAGTTCAAGCTCGGTGAGTTTCGATGGGGCAAGCCAACTGGCGGCTATCAACACTGCGACTCTATTGACGAGCGCGAAGTCAAGTGGACGGCTGAGACCGAATTATATCAGCGGGGGTTAAAAGAAATAGCGGAATTTAACTAAGCGGTCACGCGCGCAGCGTCCGCGATGAAAAGCACGGCGCGGGCCGGGCCGTCCTGTCAAACTTGCCGCGCGCGCTCCAAACGGCGCAAGTTGCAAATTGGCCCGGCGGGTAGAGGGTTAGATTGGCCCTGGCTGTACCCCGAGTCAAAGAGCTCTGGGCTCGCAGCTGAGCTTGGCGAAAGCTTCGAGATGAAGCGCAGCTTCGAGGAGACCGAAAACGGCCCCATCGAAGCGCTGCCGGACGATCTCCTTCTCGAGGTTTTTCGGGGCCTGAGCAACTCCGAGCGGTGCTGCGCAGCTCGCGTGTGCAGTCGATTCAGAGCGCTTCTGGAAAGGCCAGATGCCGGGTGGGTGTCGTTGAGTTTACGGTGCGCTGTGCCGCGTGCGTCTTTTCGACCCGGCCCCACGCGCGCTCGATAAGCCATGCCCGTCACACCATTCGCGCGCTTTTACACCATTCCCTCCATTGATCGCCGGCCGGAACGCCCCCGCCGCCTCCACGGGCCGGCTGGCGTCCAACGACTTCGCCCCGTCTCGTCCTCTCCCCAGCGCCAACTCTCCCCAGCGCCCTTTCCCATTGTCCCGCGCATCCCAGCGGCCGCCTATCTTCATTCCTATTCGTGGCTATTAGACTCGCGCGTCGTGGAGCGCGCCCGGGGCCAGGACCCGCCAATCGCGCCTCTGACCCGAGCGCCCGGCCACAGGATCGCGCACGCTCGGGCCGACAACAACTTCGGGCTCAAGCTGGTGCTGCGGGCGATGCAGGCGGGCACGTCCAACCTCACCGCCCGCGCCGCCGTCGATCTGCTCTCCCAGCCGCGGTCCGTGCCCCCGCCGCAGGCGCGGCCGCGAAGCTGACGGGCGGAGGCAGCTTCTCGCAGCTGCAGAAGCTCCAGCTTCAGATCGAGGACAACGGCCTGCAGTCGGCTAAGATCCCGGCCATTCTGCAGGTCGTCCTGGCCGCCCCGCCGTGCGCCGCCCCTCGCCCCGCTCCGCGCCCTCGCCCCGTGCGGCCCCGACCTGCCGCCGCGGCCGGAGCAGGTGCGCGAGACTGGAGAGCCTCTACGTGGAGCGCGTCGTGCGCACAAAGTTCGGGGAGGAGGCGGAGGCCCTCGCCGGCGACGACCTGCTCCCCGTCCCCGTGCGCCCCGCGGCCGGGCGCGCCCCGCTGCGCTGCTTCCGCGCGCCGATGCGCTGTCCGCGTGCCTCGCAGGCGCTGGTCCCCGCGCTGAAGGAGATCGGCGTGTCGGGGCGGCTGGCCGGCCCGCTGCGGCCGCTGGCCGTCCCCGGGAACCGCATCGAGCGGGTGGCCTTCGCGGCGGGGGACGAGAGCCTGCGGCTGCTGCGCGAGTGGTTCCCGCGCTGCCGGGAGGTGGGCCTGGTGGACCTCGGGCGCCCCGGCCCGCTCGCCCGCGCCCGCCTCTGCGCCCACTCCCTCTCCCTCGCCGCCCCCGACTGGACCCGCCCCGAGGACGCCCTCGACGTGCGCGTGCCCCCTCGCGCACCCTCGTTCGCTCGAGCGAGCGAGCGGCGCGCAGCTGGCGCAGTGCGTGAAGGCGGGGACGCGGCGGCTGCGGCTGGCGCACACGGGCCCGCGGGCGTGCGAGCGCGGCGGGGCCGGCGCCGGCGTGCCGCCCTCGACGGACGCAGCGCACGGGGCGTTGCTGGCGGCGCTCGCGCCCGAGGCCGGCGGCCGCCTCGAGAGCCTCTCGCTGAAGGACTTCCCTTGGCCCCGCCCTCCTCGCCGCCCTCTCCCGCGCCTCCTCCCTCCGCCGCCTCGCCCTCCACGTCTCCTCGCCCCGCCCGCCCCGCCCGCCGGCGAGGCCGCCCCCGCGCCCTCGCTGGCGGGCCCGCTGGCGGAGGCCCTGACGGCGCTGCCGCGCCTTTCGGCGCTGGTGCTGGACCGGGTGCCCGGCCTGCCGGCCCACTTCCCCGCCGTCCTCCGCGCCCGCTGCCCCCGCCTCCGCGAGATCTCCTTCTCCCTCCCGGAGGCCCCCGGGCCCCACAAGCCGGCCTCCCGCTTCGCCGCCCCCTCCCTCCTCACCGCCTTCGCCTAGCCGGCCCCGCGCCCGGGGGCCCCCGATAAAGCCCTCTCCTCTCCCACCCCTCGGGCCTGTACACTCGCTATAAATCGTCTATTCGTCTTTCTGTTTCTGGGTTTCTTTCTTGTTGAATTTCGTAGGCATCGCTACGGGCACCTGTGTAGTTGTATTGCGGTAATTATCGCTTGCCTCCGGCTCGCCCGCCCCTCGCTCGCACCCCTTCTCGATCGCGAGCGAGCGAGCGAGCGCGCCTGCAATTGTATTGTATACGTAGACCCTCCTGCTCTGTTCTCGCTGGCCTTAGCGCCCTTGGTTTAGTCCGAGCCGCCGGTCGAGGCTCCTGTACCATATCGTTCTGTGAATAGATCTACCCCCACTGGTCGCAGCTGCCCCGGCCCCGGCCGCGGCTGCAGCTCCGCGGGCAGAGCAGCATGGAGCCAAGCCGTGGAGAGGCCGGAGGAACGGCGCCTGCTGTCCAGGAGAAAGAATTTCATAATGGATTCAAATCGCAGCACCTAGCTAACCTATCCTAGGACCTGTCGGCTGCGGCCGTCATGCTTTGATCTTCGGCAAGAACTGCGCGCGGGAGCGGCCGTGGGCGGGTAGGAGAGGGCGCGGGGCGGGAAGCGGCGGACCTTCCCGCGGTGGTTAAAGTGCGCGAAGTCGGGCCTGAACGAGTACGACTCGAAGCCCCTGCGCGAGCGAGGAGCGTGAGATGGGGCGGGCGGGAGGCGGGCAGCGGCATCGTCTCGCACTTCGCGACGGAGGCGGGCGGCTGCTTCAGCGGCGTCAAGGTGCCCATCACCTTGGTGCAGCCCCATACGCACAGGACAAGCGCCACGGCGCACTGGACCTGGATCTGCAGCAATCGCGTGAGGATGGCTGGACCGGGCGGGCGACGGAGCTGAGGCGCCAGACGCACATCGAGAGGGATCACAAGGCCTGCTTCCGTCGAGCTGACGAGGTCCCGGTCTGCGGAGCGCGCTCAGCTGGAGAGCGGGGCGAGGCCAGACGGAGCAGTCGCTCACATCGGATGGCCGAATGCGTCGCGCGGATGACAAGAAGGATCGACAGCGCGACAGCTAGCTTGTGTATGGAGAAGCCCATCGCCCGAGCCGCGCACGACGTTCGGCGCCGCTTTCCGAATGCCTCTACTGCGCTAGCTGTTCCGAAACGACCCGAAGGGCGGCCTGTAGCTTGCTTTTCGTCGGGAAGTTTTGCGGAGGGGGGTATGCGAGACTAGCTAGCGCGAGCCGCCATGAACGCCGAGAACTTCGAAGCGGCGTGCGGCGTGATCCCGGCCAGCTACGCGCGTCAGGCGCAGCAGGGCCGGCGACGGCGCGAGAACCTCATCAAGTCTCTGCTGTCCCAGGTCCGCCGCGCGCCTCTGCGCGCCTTGTTTCTCACGCCTGCGGTCGGCAGAGGCGCCTTCCGGACGAGGGATGGGACGAGGAGACGATCGAGCTCTTCCTGCACGAGCTGGCCGCGATGGACTCGAACAACTTCGTCGGTGCGCGCGTACGCGCGCTTCGCGGCCCAGAGAGTGACCCAGCAGCCCAGATAACGTCGGGGTCGGGGAGCGGGAGGCGCGCGTCTACAGCGGGATCGTGGCGCGGAGGCACTACCGGATGGCGCACGGCGTCGGGCGGAGCGGGGACGTCGCCGCCTCGCAGCCGAAGGCCGCCGGGTCGTCCCTCGTCAACTCGATCACCCGCCGCCTCGCGCTCGACGCCGTTCGGATCTGCGGTGGGCGCGCCGTCCGCGTCCGGCGGGCCTGGGCCGACGGGGAGGGCGGGGCAGGCTTCGTGGACGCGGCCTCGGTGCTGGTGCTGCCGCTGGCGACGGGAATGGCCATCACCATGGCCCTCCTTGCCCTCCGCCAGGTCCGCGCCCCGACCGCCCGCCCCGCCCCGCCCCGCGCCAGCTGACCGGCGGCCGGGGGCGCAGCAACGGAAGGCGGGGCGGGTGGTGGTGTGGTCGCGGGTGGACCAGAAGTCGTGCGTGAAGAGCATCGCGGCGGCGGGCCTGGAGGTGGAGGTCGTGGAGGGGGTGCTGGAGGGGGACGAGCTCCGCACCGACCTCCCCGCCATCGAGGCCGCGGTCTCCAGCAGGGAGCGCGAGGCGGTGCGCCCGAGCTCTAGCGGGCTGAGTCCTCTCGGGCCATCGAGACGCTAGGGCGTCGCTGAGACGCTGGCCGTGGGCGCAGCCGGGGTCGGTGCTGTGCGTGGTCTCGACGACCTCGTGCTTCGCCCCGCGGGCCCCCGAGCGCGTCGTTAAGGCCCGTGCTGGCCCCCCGCCCCCACGCCTAACTAAGCTCAAGAGGGGCGCAGGTAGCGCGCCTGTGCGCGCGCCTGGGGGTCGGGCACCTCGTGAACAACGCGTACGGGCTCCAGTCCGCCCGCACCGCCCACAAGCTCTCCAAGGCCTGCAGGAGGCGCCCGCAGCCCTCCTCTCCCCTTCCCCGACCTTTCACTTAGCCGCCGTACGCTCTCTTAATCGAGCGGGGGCAGAGGGCGCGTCGACGCGGTCGTGCAGTCGACCGACAAGAACTTCATGGTACCCGTCGGCGGCTCCATCCTCGCCGCCAAGGCGCGCACTGTACCCCCCTCTCCGCCACGTACCCCCTTGAACCCGACCTCCCGCGGCAGGACCCGACCCTCATCGAAGCGGTCAACGGCATGTACCCGGGTACGTGGGTCTACATCGCGCTCTCCCCACTTCCGTGACCCCTACCCCCCTCTAATTCCTGTACCCAGGGCGGGCGTCGTCCGGCCCGGTGCTGGACCTCTTCGTGACCCTCCTCGCAATGGGCGCCGCCGGCCTCCGCTCCCTCCTCCGCCAGCGCGAGGCGCGTCCCGTACCCCCCTCCCCCTCTCTGATCTCTGTACCCCCTCACTTCGCCATGGGGCAGGAGCTGCTGCCGGAGATGCGGGCGCGGCTGGCGGCGGTGGCGGAGGCGCGCGGCGAGCGGCTCCTCCACACGCCCCGCAACCCCATCTCCCTCGGTCCGCCCGGCTTCTCCCATCCGCTCCCGTCCCCCCGCGTCACATCCGACTCACGCCCCTCTCTCGCGCGCCCAGCGATGACGGTGGACAAGGTGGGGGCGAGCGCCCGGGAGCGCACGCAGCTCGGCGCCATGCTCTACTCCCGCTGCGTCTCCGGCGTCCGGTACCCCCGCCCGCTCCCTCCCCCCTCCGCCGCCCTCCCGGATCCAGAGTCACGCTGGGCGGCAGGGTGGTGAGCGCGGATGGGCCCTCGCAGAAGGTGGCGGGGCGCGAGTTCCGGCACTACGGGGCCCACCACGACGCGTACCCCCACTCTTACCTCACCGCCGCCTGCGCCGTCGGCCTCACCCGCCCCGGTCCGACTCCCCGGCCGAAACGCGTACCCCCGCTGAGAACTGGCACGCCCGCTGGCGCGCAGAGTTCGAGGCGTTCGCGCAGCGGCTCGAGCGGACGCTCGGCGAGCTCGCCAAGATGCGGGCCAAGGGCGCCGCCGCGGCAGGGGCGGCAGGGGCGGCGGCAGCTCCGACAGAGGGGGCGCCGGCAGAGGCTGGCGTCCGAGCGGACTTTGGAGGCGACGTCGGCGCCGACGGGGAGGGCGCGCCATGACTCTGCTTTAACATCCAACGAGTCGAGGCGTTCTATCTGGACATCACTCGGAGGGGAGGGTGCAGAGGGGGGGGGGGGGGAGGGGGGGGGAGAAGCGGGAATGAGAAATGGATGAGAAGTGCGGCGCCCGCAGGGTTTAGGGTTAAGGGATGGGTCAGGTGCAGGGCGGAGGGGCGCCTTGCACTCGGTGGCGGAGAGGGGGGGGGGATTGGGCGGGGGGGGGAAGGAGGCCAAGGAATCGATCATTCCCACTCGAGGTTGGGGAGGTCGTCGTCCTCGATGCGGGCCCCGCTCTGCCCGTCCATGAACCTGCCGCAGCGTGAGCGAGGTGGACTCGGCGGCCGACGAGGCCGGGGGGCGGGGCGCCTGTGGAAGTGGGGGTTGCGCCAGCGGATGCGGCTCCCCGCGCGCACGCCCAGCAGGCCCGGCGGCGGGCCGCCCTCCAGGTAGAAGGAGACGGTCCCCACCTCGCCCTTGGCGTCCGCCGCCTGCACCGTGTGCCGCAGGAAGAAGGGCGGGCCCTGCGCCCACACCTCCAGCGTGCCCCGCACCGCCCCGCCGCCCCCGCGCCGCACGTCCCCCCACGTCAGCCTCCTCTCCCCGCCGCCGGCGCCCTTCCGCTGCCGCGAAGGCGGCGGCTGGGCCGCTGCTGAAGCCGCGGCCGGTGCCGGAGCAGGTGCCGAGGGTGCGGAGGTAGCGGTCGCGGGGGCAGCGGCCGTGGCCGCAGGCTGGCAGAGGGGCTTGTGCCGGCCCCAGTCTGCCCGCTGGCACGGGACATCGCAGTAGAAAACCTGGGGCAGACGCTGTCATGATCAGCTGCGGATCGTGCGCGCGCGCGCCGAGTCAACTGCAAGCAAAGCCCTCGCCTGCTTACAGCGACCGCAGCGGTTCGTCGCGCCTGCCTTGCCACACTTCCCGCACAGACCCGAGGTCGCTCCGGCCGCGCCGGCGGCACTCGCTGGCGCCGCGTCTCCCGCGGGCGCAATCTTGACGGCGCCCGGCAAGGCCTCGTCGAAGAGCTCGTTTGCCAGCGGAGTCCCGTGCGGCAAGCGGCTAAGCCCGCGCTTCCGCACGGCCTCCTGGACGCGCTCGCTGTCCGGGAGCTCCGTCTTCATGATCCGCTCGAACTCGCCCTCGATCTTGTCCCGGAACGCCGGCTCGTGACACTGCGCGTTGATAAGCGCAGGCTAGATTGGCGGACCAGGCCGGAGCTCTCGCCTGCAGACAGACATCGCGCCTGTGTCTGGCGCAGTACGCGAAGCCATCTGCGTCCCTGTATATCTCATCCTTCTCGCAATCGTCCGCATCCTTCATCCTTCAACGCCTCGAGTACGCTTACGCGCACGGTCACACGTCCGCGGTCAAGCGCTAGCTGACGGTTACGTATGCTGGACGCAGCGGCGGCTCGATCAGATCAACGACGGCTCGATCAGATCAACGACGGAGAGCGACCTTGAGACCGCGGCTCGGCTCTCCAGGGGGCGAGTTCTCAGCTCGGCCGCCTGAGCCTAAGAAGCGGCGGTTGCCGCATCCAGCCTGATGAGATCGACCTAGCGGCGGCGTCTGGAGCCATAATCTTCCCGCGCGGCATCGCAAGAGCAGCGCAGCGCTGAGGGGGCCATGTCGGACGCCGCGGTCGGATCCGGTGCGCACGCGAAGCGCCGGCTTGAAGCCGAGTCGAATCCGCGTCGCCGGTCGCGCTGAGCGCCTCCTCGCCCGCCGGCAGGCGCCGCGTTCGTCGCGGCGCTCCTGACGAATGCCGCCCTCTTCTTCGTCTTTGCGGGCATATTCCTCTTCTTCCGGAAGCGCGTCCAGATCGTCTACGAGCCGCGAGCCCTCGCGTGCGTCCGTCGAAAAATCGTGGACACTTCCTCTGACCGGAAGCTGACCGCTGGGGCGCAGGAGCGACGCGGCTGTTAAGCCGACGTCTCCGGGCGCCCTCGCGTGGATCCGCGACGTGCTGAGCTACAGCGACGAGCACGTGTACCAGCAGAGCGGCGCGGATGCCGTCATGTACCTGTGCGCCCGCCCGCTCCGCCCGCCCGCCCGTCCGCTTCGCGCCGACGGCCGCGCAGGCGGTTCCTTCGGATGGCGGTGGTGGCAGTGCTGGGGCAGGTCGTCTACGGCTGCGTCGTCCTCATGCCGCTCGTGCGCTTCGCCCCCGCCCGACAGCTGCGGCCGCGGCTCGGCGGCCCCGCTCAGCTCAGCCTCGCGGGGCGCCGCGGCGCGCAGCACGCGACGGGGGAGAACCGCGCGGGCGTCTCGGGCCTCGAGGTCATCACCGTCGCCGCGGTCCGCCCCGCCGCCGCCCCCGCCGCCCGCCTTGGCCGGCCTCCCACGCCGCGCCCTCCTCTTCGCTGGCCGCAGGTGGCCTCGGGGTCGCCCCGCCTCGCCGCCCACGCGATCTCCATCGCTCTGAACACCGCCCTCCTCCTCTTCCTCCTCCGCCGCGAGTTCGCCGCCGTGCGCTCCGGAGCCTCGCCGCCCTCCGCCCCGCCCCGCTCAGCGGCTTCGCCCGTGCAGTACGTGGACTACCGGCTGCGCTCTGTGGCGGAGTGCGCGCCGCAGAACTACACCCTCATGGTCGCCGACCCGCCGCGGGCCCCCGGCGACCCCCGCGCCGCCCTGCGCGACGCCCTCGCCTCGGCGCTGGAGCGGGTCGGGGAGGGCGCGGGGGGCGCCCCCTCCGTGGCCGGCGTCGAGGCCGTCGCGCACTTCCCCGACCTGCGGGACCGCATGGAGGAGCGCGAGGCCCTGCTGCTCAAGGCGGAGGCCAGGCTCGCCAAGGGCCCCGCGGGGAGCCCGACGCCGCCGTGCTGCGCGCCCGCGCCCGCGCCATGGAGGCCGACATGGCGAACCTGCGCGCCCTCGCCGCCTCGGGCCTCGCGCGGGGCGAGCCGCCCAAGGGCGTCGCCCCCGCCCCCGTCCTCTTCGCCCGCCTCTCGGGCCTCCACCCGGCGGCCGCGCTCGCCCGGCGGGGCCTCCTGGCCGCGCTGCTCCCCGGCTGCTCCGTCTACCGCGCCCCGGACCCGCGGGCCCTCGTGTGGGGGCACCTCAGCGTGGGGCGCGCGGGGCGCTCCCTGCGGGCCTTCCTCGTCGCCCTCTGCGTCTTCTGGCTCGTCGCCTTCTGGACCGTCCCCACGTCCGCCCCGCCCCGCCCCGCCCGGCTCCCTGCACCCCTCCCTGTCCTGCCTCACCTCCCCTCCCCCGCAGGACCTTCGTGCAGGGCCTCGCCAACCTCGAGAGGCTCTTCGACGCGCGTACCCCCCGCCGCTCGCGCCCCCCCCCCCCCCCCCCCCCCCGGCCTGACGGGGGCGCAGCTGTTCGGGCAGAAGGAGCGGGCGGCGTCGGTGCCGAAGCCCGTGGCGGCCTGGGTCCAGGGCTTCCTGCCCCCGCTCTTCGTCGCCATCCTCAACGCCCTCGTCCCCATCGCCGTCCGGTGCCCCCCGGCCCCGTGGCCCCCCCCTCCCTCCCCCGCGCCCGCTCACAGGGGTACAGCTTCCTCGCGGACCTCTGCGCGCTGCCCTCGCTCGCCCTCGCCGACAGCTTCGTCCTCTCCCGCATGGTCGCCTTCAAAGTACCCCCCTGCACACACCCTACCCTGGCCTCTCGCCCACGCACCCACTCCCCCTGCCCTCCAGCTGGTGAACGTGCTGCTGGGGGGCACGGCGGTGGGCTCCCTCCTGGCGGCCCTGCCCGAGCTGGCCTCGGGCCCGCTGCTCTCGTCGGGCCCGCTGCGCGCCCTGGCGCAGGGCGTGGCGCGCCAGTCGGCCTTCTTCGCCGCCTTCTGCATGGCCGCCGCCCTCTCCGGGCTGCCCCTCGAGCTCTCCCGCGCCGTGCCCCTCGCCCTGCGCGCCCTCAAGCTCCGCCTCCTGTGCTCCACCGACCGCCAGCGCGCCGCCGCCGACGCCGACGCCTCCGGACCCTTCCCATTCCCCCTCGCCTACGCCGCCCATGTCCTCGTCTTCGCCATCGCGCGCCCCCCTTCCCCTCCCTCCCTCCCCCGCTCGTGTGCCCCCGCTCACCCCCCCCCCCCCCCCCCCCGCAGGCGCTGGTGTACTCCCCCTGGGCGCCGTTCGTGGGCCTGTGGGCGCTGCTCTACTTCGGGCTGGCGGCGCTGGCGCACGGGTACCTGGTCCTCTTCGTGCACGAGCCGGGGTACCTCGCCGCCGGCCTCGGCTGGCGCCGCGCGGCGGGGGCCCTCGCCTGGGCCCAGCTCCTCCACCACGCCCTCGCCGCCTTCCAGCTCGCCGCCCTCGGCGCCCCCGCCCCCGCCGCCGTCGCCGCCGCCTGCCTCCTCGCAGGCGCCCTCGGCTTCTGGCTCCTCGCGCGCGCGGCGGAGCGGCGGTTCGAGGGGCGGTGCGTGGAGGCGTGCGCCGAGGGGGACACGCTGCACGGGGCGCGCGCGGGGGCGGTGGTGGGGGCGGCGGGGGCGTGGTACACGCAGGCCGAGACGGCGGCGCCGGACGCGAAGCGCCGGGCGTACGGCCCCGCGGGGAGCGCCGAGACGGCGCATGTCGTCGACTCGCTGAGCCTCGGGAGCCCCCCGCTCGCCTCCTCCCTCGTCGTCCCCTAGCCGGCCCCCGGCGCAGGGGCGGCCTCCCTCAAATGTCTCAACTTGTAGTTCGATTCAATGATTCAAGAGCATGCGCAGTAGTAGCTGTATACGTAATACGGTAGCACAATAGTGTTCTTAAATTTACACGCTTTATTTACACGCTTAACTTGAAACGCGGAATTCGAAAGCCCCGAAGGCTTGGATCCGGAGCTCGAGGAAAATGAGGCGTCATGATCAAGTCCGACGGTCGGAGTTTTGCGCCCCGCTCACCCCTTGATGACCCCGATGGGGCGCAGGCGGAGCACCTGCGCGGGCACGGGGCGGGCCCCGGCGTCGGCGTCGGCCTCGGATCCCGTGGGAGGGGAGCTCGAGGCGCTAGGCGAAGGGGGAAGGGACCTTCTTGGAGATGCCGGCCTCATGGCAGGTGTCGACGACGGCCGTCACGTCCTTGTACGCCCCGGGGGCCTCCTCCTGCGCCCGCCCCGCCCGCGCGTGAGGCCCGAGGGAACGGCGCCGCCACGGGCGGCGTTGGCGGGGGCGGGGCGGGGCGGGCGGACGCCGACGAGCTTGGGGGTGGCGACGCGGATGGAGATCCCCTTCCGCTCGAGGTCCGCCAGCACCTGCCACGCGACGACGTCGGACGTCAGCAAGCTTAAGGCTGAAGCTCTAATCTCGGTGAGAGGGAGCGGGGCGGCACCTCGGCGTGGCCGAAGCTCCGGGCCGCGTGGCGGGACTGCACGCGCCCCGCCCCGTGGCACGTGCTCCCGAACGTCTCCCGCATGGCGCCCTCCGTCCCCACCAGCACGTACGAGCACGTCCCCATCGAGCCGCCGATCAGCACCGGCTGGCCGACCTCCTGCGCCGCCGGGCTCAGCGCCAGCGTCGCCTCTCGTTCGGGCGGGGCGGACGCGGTAGGCGGCGGGGACGAGGGGGTGGCCGGGGCCGAAGGCGCGCGTGGCGCCCTTGCGGTGGACGAGGAGGCGGCGCGGCCGCCCGTCCACCACGTGCTCCTCCTCCTGCCGGCCCCCGCGTCAGCCCGCGCCGGCAAGCAGCTCGAGGCGGCGCTCTCGCCTTTGCGATGTTGTGGCACACGTCGTACACGAGGTGCATGCCCAGCTCCCGCGCGTCCTGCCCCACGACGCGCCCCGCCGTTGGCGCCGCCGTCAGCGCGGGCGCGACGGGTCTAGATCTGCAGAGCTCGAGCTTGAGTACGTCGGCCGGACCTTCTTGAAGAAGTCGGCGAAGACGCGGCGGGTGAGGTGCGTCATGAAGGAGCGGTTCACCCACGCTGCCGCCCCCGCCCCCGCCGCCTCAGCGCGCTAGACGCGCCCGACGCGCGCGATCGCGAGGGGCGAGTCCCGCACCGAAGTTGGCCGCCGCGTACTGCGCGCGCGCCGCGCTCGCGTCAGCCATCGGAAGAACGGGACGGGGGCGGGCCGGAGGCGGGGCCGGGGCGCGCCATGGCGGCGATGTAGTCCTGGCCCTCCTTCGAGTGGATGCGCGCGCACGCGAGCTGCGCGTGGCGCCGGCCGCTCAGAGGGCGGGGGCGTAGGGGGCGGGCAAGGGGCGGGGCGGGCGGGGGCGCCTGGCGGTCGTTGAGCTTGATCTTGTCGCGCGCCATCACCCGGTCCATGTCCTGCCTGGGGCGTAAGAGAGACGGCCGGCGGGCGGGCGGGAGGCCGGGGGGGGCGGGGGGCGGGCCTGGAGGGCGTCGGTGGCGACCTGGTGCCCGAGGCCACGGGAGCCGCAGTGCAGCATGACCACCACCTGCGCCGCATCAGAGCGGAGCCAGCAGCCGGCGGCGATCTCGAGGAGGGGGCGGGGGCGGGCGGGCCTGGCCGACGGCGGTGATGCCCATCGCGCGCGCCGCCGCCTCGTCGAAGATCTCGTCCACCACCTCCCGAGGGGGTCAGGGAGGCGAAAGACACGCTCCAGCGGCCGGCGCCGGGGCTACCTGGATCTCCTCGTAGTGGTTCCCGGCGCCGAGGGTCCCGATCTGCGAGAGGCCGCGCTTCTTGGCCCGCCCCGACACCTTCCCCGGGTCCGCGTTCCGCAGGCGCCCGCCCTTCCGAAGCGATCGAGGCGGTCAAAGAGGGCGACCGTGCCAGCGCTGGGTCACGAGGAGGGCACCTCCTCGCAGTGGGTGAGGTCCTCGGGCCAGGCGTGGCCCTTCTCCAGCGACCACTCCATGCCCCGCGCCAGCACCTGCCCGCCGCTCAGGGCCCGAAGGCCCGCGCCAGGGGGCGGGGCGCGGGCGGGTTGGGGAGCGCACGTCGTCCAGCTCGCGCGTGTTGAGGGTGAGCGAGCCCTGGCTGCCCACGCCCACCGGCACCGACCTGCGCGCGCGCGCGCGCCCCGGGCTCGCGATCGGCGGGGCGGGCCGGGGCGGGCGGGCGGGGGCGGTGACTTGTAGAGGAGGTCGGTGAGGCGCTCGCGGTGCGGGGCGACCTCATCCTCCGTCAGGTTCGTCCGGATCAGCCGCACCCCGCAGTTGATGTCGAACCCCACGCCTGCCCCGCGCGCGCGAGAGAGAGAGGACGCGCGCGCGCGCGGTTGTCGGCGTCGTGGGGAGGAGACGGGAAAGCGCGGGGGCACCTCCGGGGCTCACGACGGCCTGCGGGTCCTCCATGTCCATCGCAGCGACGTTCCTGCGAACGCGGTCGGCCGAGCCCGCCTCGGGCCGGCCGCGGGGCGCGCGGGATCAAATTCGATTCTACATAAAACCCCGCACCCGATGGCGAAGCCGTAGCCGGAGTGGATGTCGGGCATGCCGATGGAGGCGCCGACGATGCCCGGGAGCGACGCGACGTTGGCGATCTGGCGGGGCGCGGGCAGGAAGCCGCCGCCCTTCCCCGCGCTCGCATGCTCCAGCTCCTCAAAGACCACCTCTGCGAGCGGCTGGTTCACGAAGAACCGCCCCTCCACCTGTTGAAGGAAAACTGTCAGGCCTAGACACTAGGCGCAAGGCGCGCAAGCTCGAGGATCCCGGAATTCGAAGCTTAAGCGCGCGTATACGCATGCGCACGTTCATGCCAGGGACATAGCCCTTCTTGATCTAAGGCGAACGTCAGCGCGCATCGAATGCCGTTGAATATGAAGAAATGGGCGTAGGGCCTCGAGCGCGGCGCGCGCCGGCGCACAGCGGCTTGAAGCTTTAGGGCGCTGGGCGCGCTGGGCGCGTACGCGTGCGGCGCGCACCCTGTATGTCACGGCGTTGATCTGCTCGATCATTGGATGGGGACGCGAGCTCGCGCTCGTAGCCATCGTGCCGCTCGCTCCTTCGCCCTCGCCGCTGTGCTTCGCTTTGCCCTTGCTGCCCGGCATCATAACCGACGCGATCGATTCCATTTCGTGCAGGCGCCGGCTAAAGAACAGCGGCTTTGGATGAAATGTGAGCCCATCTGACCCCCTCGAGGCGTACCCCTCGAACGCGGTGCCAACTGGCCTGGCCGGCCTCCTGGCGTGTCCCCCGCCGCTTCTTTATCCACAAGCATCTCTTTAATTTCTTTCTGGGCTGACACTACGACCCGGTGCGCGCCGTGGATCATTTCAAGCGCCGACGCCCCGCGGGACCTGCCGAGCGTCGCATGGGCTACGAGCGAGAGTTCGGGACCCTGCAAACCCATTCGCGTCCCGTCCCGTTGTCGCGGCGCTCGTTTACGTGTTTGAGTGGCGCGCCGCCACGACCGGCGCAGCTAGCAGAGCGCGAGCAACGAGCTAGCGCTTCAAACCGAGCGAACTGCGTGCGCGCTAGGCGTTGGGTTCTACTCAAGACCATGCAACGGGCGCTGTCGCTGGACCTAACCTCCGGCCGATATCGATGCATCCGCAGATCTAGACGCCCCGCGAGCGCACGCCGCCGTCGCGGCTGACCTGGGGGCCGGTGGCAGGGGCGATGATGAGCCCGGGGCCGGTGCAGGCGGGCGAGCTGCCGGAGGAGTCGGACTTCGACCTCGTGGAGCTCGCCGCGGTGGCCCCTGGCGTCCGCCTCGACCTGCGCTACGCGACGGCCGACAACTTCGTCGGGAGGCCGCTCTACGAGACCCGGCGCTGCTTCGCGCGGCGGGCCGTGGCCTACAAGCTCGCCGCCGCCCAGCGCGAGCTCGAGCGCATGGGTCTCACCCTCCTCGTCTGGGACCTCTACAGGCGCGCAGGCAGCGCCCGCGGCCGCGTGGCCGCCAAAGCAGAGTCCTCAGCTTCTCACGCTTGCGTCCGCGCAGGCCGCGGGGGGTGCAACAGGCGCTGTGGGCGATCACGCCGGACGAGCGGTACGTGGCGGACCCGCGGAAGGGCTCCAACCACAACCGCGCCGCCGCCGTCGACTGCACCCTCGCCGACCGCGCCGGCGCGCCCCTCCCCATGCCCTCCCCCTTCGACGACTTCTCCGAGGTCCGCTTGCCCGGGCCGGGGTAGGGCTACGCTTCCCCCCGCCCCGCACTCAACGCTGTACCCCCCAGAGAGCGCACCGGGGCTACGAGGGGGGTACGGCGGAGCAGCGGGCAAACCGGGACCTTCTCGAGGAGGTCATGGCCAAGCACGGCTTCATCGGGTGCGCGTACCCCCGTCCCTTTATCCCAGTACCTCCTTTATGGCAGTACCCCTCACCACGGCCGCGGCCGGTCTCGCAGGCTGCCGACGGTGACCCTGACCTGCCCCTCCCTTCCCCCTACCCCCCCGCCCCCCCCCCCCCCCCCCCCCCCCCCCCCGCCTGATTCGGGGGTACGGCGGTGCAGGAGTGGTGGCACTTCGACTGCGGGGACGCGGCGGGGTACGAGCTGCTGGACGTGCCCCTCGGCAGGCTCGCCGCCGAGCTGGACCGGCAGGAGGCCGAGGGCTGGGCCTCCCGCGGCGCCCGCCTCCCCTTCTACCCCCTCTTCGCCTGACTCGGCGAGCGCCGCCCCCGGGCCCAGGCCCTCCGGACCCCCGCCTTATCCGCTCCGCCCGCCCGCCCGCTCCCGTGTCCCGTACCCACTCCTTCATGATCATGGCACCGCCTTGACCCCCGACACTTTCCACGTATCCGTGCATGCCTCCCCTCCGTATCCGCTCCGCCCCTCGCCTCCTCGGGGCCCGTACACATCCCTTCAGGGCCTCGCTTTGGCCCCGTCAGTCTCCACGTGCACGATTCCCCTTCGAATTCCGCATCAGCCTCCAAGCCCGTCCTCCTCCTTCGAATTCCCTTCGAATTCGAAACCCGACTCGGCGAGATCCCATTCATGATCAGTCTGCTGCTGGCAGCCTCCGATGCTCTCCGTTCCCTCCCTAGGCCTCCTAGCCTATTCTCTGGTGGACTACAATGCATAAAATATGCCTGAATCGCTGACTTTAGTTTACGGAACTCGGAATGACAAGATGCACGAGGCTCATGATGAAGACTCTGAGACTTGCCAAGTTGAAGTCGTACGCCCATAGCAGTCAGCAGCCTGCAGCTGGCCCCAGTGGCAGCGCATTGGAGCGATTCAATTGCAATGATTTCGTGCGCTCAGCCTTGGCCATGGCAGCGGCGCGCGGGCGGCGGCTCGACCGACGTTCAACGTTAACGTTGTCACGGTAACGCTAGCGCTGTACATGTCACAGCTCTTCAAGGCTTCGGATTCCGAAGTTCAAATGATCATGATTCCGAGTTCAAACTTGGAGCACCGGTACCGGCACATGTACTACGGTACAGGGGCCGTATACGTGCTCAGGGCCTAGCGTAGTACGCTGATGCTATTTCGTGGCTTTGGCTCAAGACTTCGAGATTGAGAGTTCGTTTTGAAACTGCCTGGATTGCAAATTGGTTTCAGGTGTAGACTACGTAATCTAAATCAAAGCGCTGCCGGCTTGAAACTACACTGCGGGGTGGATCAATCTGCGCGGGCCCCCGGCTAGAGGGCGCCGGCGGGGGAGGCGCGGAGGAGGATGGCGCCGGGCCCGTGGAAGCGCACGGTGGGGGCCCCCGGCCGCTCCGCCGTCCCCCGCACCAGCTCGGGCCCCCGCTCGGGCGCCTGCTCGCCGGCCACGTAGTCGGCATCCTGCGTCGTCAGCACCACGCTCCACGTCTGAGAGAGGCCAGTCAGGGGGGGGGCTCGAGCAGCGGGGTGCGCGGGCCGGGCCGGCTCGCCTTGGGGGCGGCGGCCCAGGCGTCCCACTCGGCGGCCGCGGCGGCGCGGCTGCCCGAGACGCCGTCCATCGAGCCGCGCCGCTCGCGCTCGCCGGGGGACGAGGCGGGCGCGAGGGCCGGGGAGGCGGGGCCCGAGGCGGGGCCGGGGCGGCCGGCGAGGCTCGGGGAGCCCTTGGAGAGGGACATGGAGCGGACGAGCTTGGAGAAGAAGCCCTCGCCCTCCCCTCCCTCCCCCTCGCCCTTGCCTGCCGCGGCGGCGGCGGCGGGCCCAAGGTCGAAGGGCGGGGGCGGGAGGGCGCCCCCCGGGAGCTCCTCGTCCCCCGTCCAGCGCGGGTCCAGGATGGCGTGCCCCTCCAGGTCCACCGTCTCCGTCGCCGACGCGCGCGTGTGGCCGGCGGCAACGCCGGGCCCGCCCCCGAGCTGCACCGGCGCCGCCCGTCAGAGGCGGGGGGCGGGGCGGGGCGGGCTGGCTGGAGGGCGGGCCTTGCAGAGGAGGAGGAAGGCGGCGTCCGAGGGGCGCTTGGGGCGGCGCGCGACGGCGACCACGTCGGGCTCGAAGGCGGCCACCGCGAAGCCGGCGCGGTGGCGGTTGCGGAAGGCGGGGCGGCTGGCGCGCAGGGCGAGGAGGTCCCGGTAGAGCCGCAGCGCCGCCCCGTGGGCCCCCGCCTCCCGCTCCTCCCACCGCAGCTTCGACCGCTCGAACGTGCCCCGGTCCTGCGAGTGGACGGCGACGGCCTCAGCGGCCGCCTCGGGCTCGGATGCAGCTGGGGGGGGCACCTGGGGGTCGGGGACGTTGCGGGGGTCCGAGAAGCCCTTGACGTGCGCGAACTCGCGCCGCCGGCCCTCCGTCACCCCGTTCCCCACCTGCCCGCCACCCGTCAGGCAGGGGGAGAGGGGGAGGAAAGAGGGGGGGGGGGGAGAAAAGGAGGGGGAGGAAAGAGGGGGGGGGGGCGCACGTGGCCGGCGTGGTTGGTGAAGAACTGGAAGGGGCTGGAGGCGGCGAACTCCTGCCCCATGAAGAGCAGCGCCGTGTGGGGCAGGCAGAGCAGCAGCGCGCTGCAGGCCCGGTACAGCGCCCCGTCCACCACGTGCGAGAAGCGGTCCCCCAGCGGCCGGTTCCCCACCTGAGGGCCGGCCAGGGCGGTCATTCAGAGGGGCGGGGGCGGGCGGTTTTGGGGACGGGGGAGGGCGCCTGGTCGTGGTTGTCGAGGTAGACGACGAACTTGCTCATGTCGGTGAGGGTCGAGGGGTCCGCCGGCGGCTCCCGCCCGTCGAAGCCGGCCTCGCGGGGCCCCGTGTAGTGCCAGCCCCGCCGGATCGCCAGCGCGAGGTCGGCGACGGTGCCGCCGCCGGTGCCGTAGTCGCCGTGGAGGTGGAGGGTCGGGTGGGGGATGAGGAGCTTGAGCTGGTGGTGGAAGTCGTCCGTCCACGTCCCCGAGCACCCGTACCCGCCCCGCTCGCCCGGCCAGTAGAGGAGAGGCCAGCGGTGCATGCTCTCCAGGATCACCTCGCAGGCCCGCCCCGAGGGGGCCAGCGAGGCGCGGAGGAGGGCGGGGAGCTCGTGCAGGAAGTGGCGCCCGCGGTCGTCAAAGAGGTTGTGCGCCGAGTCGAGGCGGAGGCCGTCGATGCGGTACTCGTGCACCCACATCAGCGCGTTCTCGGCGAAGAACCAGCGCAGGTCCGTGCCGAGGTCGTTCGCGGCGCCCCAGGGGACCTTGTGCTTCCGGCTCGAGATGTTCGGGTTGTACACGTGCATGTAGTGCCCGTCCGGCCCGAAGTGGTTGTACCTGCCCCCGAATTCAAAAATTCGAATTCGAAAAGAGTTTTGGGCCGGCGCGGGGGTACGGGGGCGCACACGACGTCGAGGTAGACGGCGATGCCGAGGCGGTGCGCCTCGTCGACGAAGGCGCGGAGGTCGTCGGGGGCGCCGTAGCAGCGCGGCACGGCGAAGAGCTGGGTGCCGTCGTAGCCCCAGTTGCGGTCCCCCGGGAACTCGGCCATGGGCAGCAGCTCGACGGCGTCGATGCCGCACGCCGCGAGGTCCGCCAGCCGCCCCCGCGCCGCCTTCAGCGTCCCCTCCCGCGTGAACGCCCCCACGTGGAGCTCGTAGATGCAGGCCGTGTCGCGCAGCGCGCGCCCGCGCCAGGCGGCGTCGGTCCAGCGGAAGGCGCGGGGGTCGACGACGGCGGACCAGCCGTGCGGGCCCTCCGGGCTGTACCGCGCCGCGGGGTCCGGGAACGTGTCGTGCGCGTTGGCGTGCAGCCCGAAGCTGCCGGGAGGGAGGACGAGGTCAGGGGAGGGGAAGAGGAATGGCGGGCGGGGGGGCGCGGGGACCGGTAGACGTCGCCGGGGCAGACGCCGCCGACCCAACCCTCCCAGAACTGCCCGTTGACGGAGCGGCGCAGGACCTGCCGCAGCTGCCCCGAGCGCCCGTGCGCCCGCCGCTCCACCAGCACCTCCACGTGCGCCGGCTGCGGCGCCCACACCCGGAAGAACGCCCCGTCGCCCTCAGGCCACGCCCCGAGGTACGGCCGCCAGCCGTCGGAGGCGTCGTAGTCGCGCGGGGCGGCGCGCCAGAGGCCGAAGGTCTCGAAGGAGTACTTGGGGCAGTCGGGGAGGTTGCCGGGGAGCACCGGCAGGCGCCCCGCGTACGGCTTCTTCCACCCGGGCGTCCCCGGCGCCGCCTCCGCCTCCCCCGCCTTCACCGCCGGCGACTTGGGCGGCGCCACGGCCGGGGCCGGGGCCGGGGCCGGGGCCGGGGCGGGGCGGGGCCCGGGAGGGCTTCGGGGGCGGCGGGGCCGGGGCGGGGGCCGGGGCGGGGGCCGGGGCGGGGGCCGGGGGCGGGGCGTGGGGACGGGAAGGTGGCGAGGCCGGCGGGGACCTCGACGACGTTGTTCGTCGCCTCCAGCGCCGCGTCCCGCACCGCCCGCTGCCCCCGCCCCACCGCCTCGCCCCGGCCCGCCGCCCGGCCGGGCGGGGCGGGGCGGGGCGAGGCGGTGGGTACCTGGTCCGGCGCGTGCATCCACTTGCCGTCCACCACGTACTTGTACCTGAGGGGGGAAGAACTCGCGGGGGTACGAGCCGAGGGAGTGGAAGGGGTAGGTACCGGTAGAGGCCCGGATCGAGATACACGATCCCCGTGTAAAGGTCCCTCCCGTCTGGCGCCGGGGAATTAAGGGGAGGGGGGTGAAGGCGGAAGGGGGGTACTGCGCACCAGCTTTGACGAGGGGCACGTAGTGCTTCCACTCGGCGAAGTCGCCGGTCACAGAGACCTGCCGGCCCGGGAGGGTTCGCCAGGGGGGGGGGGGGGGGGGGGGGGGGGGGGGACCGCGAGCTCACGTTCCGGGCGGGCCCGCTCCAGCGAAACTCGACGGCGACCTGCGGGCGGCTGGCGCTGTAGAACCGCACGCTGCTGTCCACCCGCTTCGGGCCCGCCGGGCCCCCGCTCGCCGCCCCGCCCCGCCCCGGGGCCGGCGCCGGCGCCGGCGCGGCGGCCGCTGGTTGCGGGCGGGGGCGGCGGAGGGGAGCTGGAAGGCGGGCATGGCGGGGGGCGGCAGCCCGGCGAGCGAGCCGGTCTCGGGGCTCGCCGGCCCGCGGGACCGCACGCGCGACGGCGGGCTCCCCAGGCCCTGCCGCCACCGTACCCCCGTGAGCGCGCGGGGCCGGCGGCATCCCTTCGGAGGGGCCGGCGGCACCTTCACGGAGGGCGCCTTGGCGAGGACCGCGATCTCAATCTCGTTGTTCGTGTTGTTTCCGTCCCGCACGCACTTCTGCTCCCGCGCGCGAGCGGCGCGCGTAAGAATCTGCCGTGTCCATGCGGATCCCGGCGGGCGGGGGCCGTGGGCACCTGGTCCGGCGCGTGCTGCCACTTTCCATCCACCACGTACTTGTACCTGCAAAGCGCGTAAGCGGCCGCCGGGCCGGTGCCCGGATAGGTCGGCTGGCGGTCGACTCGTCTAAAGGGCGCCCGCCCAATGCCCTGGTGCGTGCGGGCGCCCGATCCTTGCGCGCGGGGAATCATATGCGAGATATTGCGCACTGGTATCGCCCGGGCGGCAGGCGGATAGAAGCATAAGCGTGTCCGCCCCGCGCGGGATCTCGAGTCAACACCAGGAACTCCTGTGAGCGGATCGGTTAGGTAAAGCCATGCTCCTCACTCGCCGTACGCGAAAAGTGGGTCGCGCCCTTCGGCGCGCCGCGCCGATCGCACCTTCCACGGGTTCGCACCGAAGGAGCCAGTGATCTTCACCTCCTTCCCCCCGCCGGTCCAGCGGAACTCGGTCTCGACGGCACCGGTGCTCTCGCTCGCTCCCATATGCATTACCGGCCTCGGGGTCAAGTTTGCTGACTGTACCCCCGCTGAGACATCTTGCTTCGTCCGGCGGCAACTCAGCGATGCACCGAGCGCTTCGGCGAAGCTAGCAGAAACCACACTTTAGCGCCGAGGACTCGGATGGAGCTCAGACTTCTTGCATTTCTCGTCGCGCTCCTCGCGCTGGCACCTGGAGCACTCGCGCAAGATGCTACGGAGGGCGCCTGCTACGCGGTGAGCCGCCCGCGCGGGAGGGGGTGGACAGCTGGCGCGATCTGCCATCCTGGGCCCGCGCGCATGGGCTGCGCGTACGTGCCTCTAGTCCCGCTTCTATGGGACTAGAATACGCCAATCTCGCGCTGAGACGCCGCCCTGGGCGCCACGCGGTCGGCCCGTCACCGTGGGCCGCTCCGCTCGCGTCATGCGGGGGATCGCGCAGGTGCACACCGCGAAGGACAAGTGCAAGTTTGTACGGGAGACCCCGGACTGCGAGCCGTGCGTCCCGCGCACCACGCCCCCCCGCCGCGCTACTGCCCTCTCCCGCCTGCAGCTGACGCCCCGCGCCCCGCCGCCTGCGCGCGCCGGTGCGCAGGGTGGGATACATCCACTTCACGTGAGCACCGCAGGCACTCTGCGCGGCCTGCGCCGACGCGGCTGAGGCGGGGCGGGCGGGGCGCAGGCACATGTACTACTGCGCGGAGGCGCCGGCGCTGCGGGCGCTGCTGCTCGTGCTCTACGCGCTGCTCGTGCCGGCCTTCTTCCGCCTGCTGGGCTCCACCGCCGACTCCTTCCTCCGCCCCGCGCTGGAGGAGCTCGCCGACCAGCTGAACATGAGCCCCGGGGCGGCCGGCACGACCTTCGTGGCCTTCGGCAACGGCGCCCCCGACGTCTTCTCGGGCATCGCCGCGATCCGGTCGGGGAGCTACGGGCTGGCGCTGGGGGCGCTCCTCGGGGGCGGCCTCTTCATCACCTCCGTCGTCATGTCCTCCGTCGTCCTCGTCGCCGGCGAGCTCCGCGTCCTCAAGGTGCCCCAGACACACGCGCCCCCCGGCTTCTCCCCCCCCTCCTCCCCCCCCCCGCGGCTTCTTCCCCCGCCCCGCAAGCAACGTACCCCGCGCAGTCGCTGCTGCGGGACGCCGGGGCGCTCTTCTCGGCGGTGGCGGCGGCCTTCGCGGCGACGCTGCTCTACCAGAGCCCGAGCAGCGTGCCCCTCTGGCTCCCCATCGCCCTCCTCTCCCTCTACGGCTCCTACGTCGCCGGCGTCCTCCTCGCCGAGCTCCTCCGCTCCCGCTCCATCTACAAGGTGCCGCTCCCCCCCGAAGGAAGGGAAGGAGGAGGCCGGCGGCCTCAGCGGGCCTGCGGGCGCAGGCGAACTCGTTCTTCGTGCCGCCGCACGTGCCGCACGTGTACGCGAGCGTGCCGAGCCTCGCGGAGGCCATCGCGCCGGCCCCGGGCGAGGAGGACGACGACTCCGAGGTCGACGGCCTCAGGTTCGAGCCCGCCCCGGGCGATCGCGCGGGCCTCGGTCCGCTGAGAGCCCCGCAGCGTGATCGAGGACGTGGACGACGCCCGCCTGCTCTCCCAGGACCCCCTCCTCGTCTCCTCATCCTCCTCCCACTCCGCCCCGCGGCCCGCCTCCACGCCCGCCCCCGCCCCCACCCCCGCCCCCGCCCCGGCCCCGGCCCCGGCCCCGGCGGTCGTCCCGGCCCCCGACAGCGACGAGGAGGACGAGGACGAGGATGGGCCCGGCGGCGAGCGGCGGCGCCTGCTCCCGCGGAGCCCGCCCCCGGCCGCCCCGCCGGCGCCGGCGCGCTCGGCGGCTGCGGCGGCGGCTGCGGTGCGGGGGTCGAGCGGGGCGAGCGTGGGGGCGGGGACGCAGCAGTCGGGGCTCTCTGCGGGGTCGCTGCTGCGGCGGCCGCGGGCGGGGCGGCGGGCGCTGAAGGCGGCGCGGGCGTGCCTGCAGTCGGCCCCCTGGCAGGGCCTCCTGCGCCTGCTGCGCTGGGCCGAGGCCCCCTTCGACCTCGCCCGCCGCCTCACCATCCCCCACGTCGACTTCGAGACCGACGAGTGGTCCCGCCCCCTCACCCTCCTCGCCGTCGCCCTCTGCCCCGCCACCGTCTACCTCGGCTCCGACAACTTCGACGGTCCCCGCCCCGCCCCGCCCCCTCTGACCTCTCACCTCGCTGAGGGGCCGCCTGGCAGACATGGTGGAGGTCGGGGGCGGGGCGCGGGTGCCGCTGCTCCTCTTCCTGCTCGCCGCGGGGACGCTCCCCGCCGCCCTCCTCTTCCTCTACACCCGCTCCCGCCCCGACCTCCCCCGCGTCCGCGCTTCTTCACCCTACCCCCGCCCTCCCCCCTGCTTCCTCCTGACCGCCCCGCAGCCCCGCGCCGTGTACGCCGTCGTCGGTGCCGCCTGATCCCTCCACCCTCGACCCCCCACTCGGGCTGACGGCCGCGCCGCGGGGCGCGCTGGCGGGCGGCCTCAGCGTTCGCGTGCGCGGCCTTCTGGGTGAACGCCGTCGCCGCCGAGCTCGTCGGCGTCGTCACCTTCGCCGGCCCGCCCCCCCCCCCCCCCCCCCCCCCCCCCCCAAGAGTCCAGGGCCTTGAGAGGGCTCGGGGGGTTCCCCTCACCGTCCGCCCTCGCCCCGGCAGGGATCCTGCTGAACGCGGACCCGGCGCTCATGGGGATGACCGTCATCGCCTGGGGCAACTCCATGCCCGACCTCGTCACCGGTGCCCCCGCCCCGCCCCCGCCCCCGCCCCTCCCCCGACGCCTCGCCGACCGTCTGACGCCTCGGCCAGACGTGACACTGGCGCGGCGCGGGCACACGCGCATGGCCTGCGCCGCCTGCTACGGCGGTGCCCCCCCGCGCCCGCGCTATCGCGATCGCGAGCGAGCGGCCGCCCCGCCTGAGGCCTCCCTTCGTCCGTTCGCTCGCAGGGCCCTTCTTCAACCTCTGCGTGGGGCTCTCCATGGGCCTCCTCTTCTACTACTTCGCCGAGGGCGCCATGCCTGTCGCCCAGGCGCGCCCGGGCATTCGATCCCCGTCTTGGGATGTGAGATGGATTCGATCGAGCGCGGGCTGAGCTGGACCCCCGCCCCCGCCTCCGCCGCGCAGTCGGACCGGGTGCTGGCGGTGACCTTCGCGGCCGTCCTCGCCTCCGTCTCCGTCGCCGCCACCGCCGCCTTCGTCGGCAAGGCGCGCACCGCCCCGCCCCGCCCCGCCCCGCCCCGCCCCGCCCCGCCCCGCCCCGCCCCGCCCCGCCCTTCGCACCTCGCATCTCTTCCCGTAGCTGACGCGGGGCGGGCGGGCAGGGGCGGCTGACGTGGCGCTTCTCGGCGCTGCTCTTCCTCGTCTACGCCGCCTCCCTCGCCGCCTGCATCGCCGTCCGCGAGGCCCGCTAGACGGAGCCCGGCCCCTTCAAGCTCATGATCAGCGGCCTGCGATTGCGGTCCCCTCCAGCTCGCTTGTCCCCTAGCTATAGCTATATATAGGCCTAGGCCTCCTCGAAATCTTGATTTCACAGCCTCCTCAGAGAACGTGCTCGGTCATGCATATTAAATATTCTGAATTTATGACGCGGAAGTATTGTACATGCTGGGAGTACTATACAGTCAACTTGGCAAAGTCAAACAGCCATGCTAAGTATTCTACTAGTACTGCATTTACTAAGTACACGGATCCACAGACTAGAAAAGCGAAAAACGAAAGACGAAAACGAAATGGAAGAAGGAACTTCGGAATTATCCGCATTTTATCAGATCTAGAGCAGTTGCAGGTTTGGGTGACTGACGTCGACGCGTACGTCCACGCCGGTGCATGCGCACGTGCTGGCTACGCAAAAGCAAGGGCGAGGACCGAGATGAAGAGACCGGCGAGGGGCGCCGAGAGGGGCGCCGCTCCGCTGCGGATGTAGGGCCTGCGCGATAAAGCATTAATGATTAGCCCGGCAGCGCTATCTATATAGCTATAGCTAGCACAAGCGCCAACGTTGACGTACACGGCGGATGCCCCCGTCGACGTCGGGATCCAAGCGAAAGCCTGATAATGGAGGAAATCGAAGTCAGCTTTTTAATTTGTGATCGATATCGTGAACTTCGGAAAATCACGATTCCCACACGTGTACGACTCTGGTCTAGCCATCCTGGCTCATATGCATGATCATCCAGGATAGGACGCTGGCCGTCTATCACAAGCTCGAGCCGCGACGGCGCGCGTGTGCGTGTATCCCGCCGGCGTCGGGCGGAATGCATATGCATATGCATGCGGACCTGGGGGAGGGTGAAGGAGACGAATTCTCCGGTCGGGCTCCGGATCACGAGGTCGTACCCCACTCCGGGCGTGTACGTCGCTCCCTGCACACGCGCGCCGAAATTCGAAATCCGGTTACTTCGTTCGATTTTGAATTTGCAGTCGATTTGAGCCTCGGAAAAATATTGCTCGTGGCAAACGAATGGAAATGAATAGAATACTCACAAGAAGGGCGCGTTGGCGGGTGCGGCTGCTGCAGGTCTCGAATGAGGGAACCGCTGCGAAGCGAGTGAGTCTGACTTTATATATATAATTAACTTCCGAAGCGGGAGGCACGAATTCAACTGGCAACGCACTGAAGCGGATCTCGGTGCCACTGACGAAACGCGGGTTGATTGCAGAACACGAAACGCCCGTCGGGGAAACAATCTCAATCTGCGCGCGCATGCACAATCGATGTTGGTTACAATATATATGAGTACCATTAAATTCGTGGGAGTAAAGAACAATGTGGCTCACAGCAACGCTCTTTCCAACGGGGAAGCCCGTGCCAAAGATGCTCACCTCCCCTCCAGTCTGCGATCATGACACGCAATTCGATGCGAAATTTGAAAATCGATGAGGCGATCGCAAGGGAACTCGAATGATCACGAGCTCGAGGGTATGCGTATATATATGCTTGAGCTTGCCTGGGCAACCTGGATGGGGGGCGTGTTGAAAGGAGTTGTCGAACTGCCCCCTGCGCCGCCTGAAACGGCAAATGTGCGACCCGCCACTGTTATTTGTGTGATGTTCTGCGGAATTCAGTTTGTGTCATGATCAGGTCAACGGAAAATTTAGAACGTAGCGCTATTCCAATTCCAATATTGATTGCAGGGCGGACGCACGAGGGGAAGGGGAGGGGTAGTCGGCCGCGGGGTGGCCGATGCCGTGGGCGCAGCGATGGTCGAGCTTGAGGGGCTCGGGCTGGGCGACGGGCCCGCGATTGAGCTTGCTGGTGCCGAGGGGGAGGGGCTGGCCACGGCCGCGGGTGCCTCCGAGGGCGTCGGGCTCGCGATCGCGCTCGGGCTGGGAATCGCGATATCGATCGGCGACGGGCTCGGCGACGGGCTCGGCGACGGGCTCGCGCTCGGCGATGGGCTCGGGCTCGGGGACGGGCTCGGGCTCGGCGTAGGGGGCACGACACAGGTCTCGCCGATGACTTGGAGTGGCTCGTAGCAGGCACAGGCGGCTCCGGTGTAGCTGTCAACGATCTTGAAAAAAGCATCGCCGGCTGTGCAATTGCTATCGACGCAGTAGCCCGTGGTCGAGTTGAGCATAAAGACGAATCTCGGTGGTGAAGCTGCAGCAGAGCAGTCGCTGTTCACCCATTGGGGGTCAGACCGGCAGTAGGGCGTGCCGATGGGCTGGCCAGCCACACAGTTGCCGGGGAAGTTCTCAGCAACGGATTTAGCCGAGACGTAGACGCGACTGCGGCCCGCTCTCCCGCCGGCTTTGGGGGCGTGCGGCTGGAAGGCGCTGATTTTCGCGATTGAGGTGCGGGTCGTGGTTGACGTTGAGATCGGCTGGCGGACGCGATTGAGACCAGCACAAGTGGTGGCCATGGCCATGGCAGGACAGCTGCAGACGCGAGGCCTAGGGACCGCCACTGCGCACGGGGTCTTCCGGTCCCTTATGTCAGCGCTGTATGCGTAAGATTGCAATATTGCATGTTTTTATGCAATTACGAAAAATCATGATCAACGTTCGACAAACCGGCGGGCAGGCGCGGGAGCATGCATGGCCTTCAGGCAGATCTAGACGAGGCTGGATACGTTCGCTGCGGCTGCGGAACGCGCACGCGCAGGGGTGCATATCTCCGACGTCGACGGCTCCGGGGCCATGGCCAGGGACAGCGACATCAACGCTCGAGCTCGTCGCCACGCCATTCGCATTTGCAATTGCATCGACGCTGCTGATCACAGCCAACAGGCCGAAGCCCAAGAGCACAGCGGCCGACAACCGCGCCGCCATCGTGAGTATGACGAGTTGATCTGGAGACGCCTCAGCTCAGCGGCTGTGCACTGTGCAGCCTGCTAGCTGCACTGTGCAGTCTGTGCACTGTCACAGTGTGCACTGTGCAGCCGCTGAGCTGCGCTGCTGCAGGCTGCATGCGCACTGCAGCTGCAGGCTGCGCATGCCGCAGTGCAGCCTGCACCTTGTAACTTTAGTAATTGCGCATGCAATTCAAATTTATATTAGCTATAGGGCTGTGGACCTGCTAGCTATAGGCTATACCTGTGGAGGCTGTGCCACGGTGGTCGCTCGTACGGTAACGGCTCGCTGCAATTAAATATTGTCGCCCGAGTCCGGCGAGTCGCTTCGCGCTCGCGCGCCGCGGCGAGGTTCTATACCGGGTAGGCAATAGCCTATACGCTACAAGTTATTTGGAACCGTACGGCTTTCCGCCATAGTAACTTTTCCCAGCCTAGAAACTCGGCGGCCCCGGAAAGTTTGTACGGGGCAAAACTCGGAGACGCTTGTAGAAAAGTTCGTCGAGACTTAATTTCGACAAAACCTGCAGGAAAATCGTGACGAAAATATGGTTCGCTAGCATCATTTTTTCGTCAACCCTGCGACTTCGACATAGACGGGTCAGTCGCTGGCCATGGTACCCTTCTCCATTTAAAAATTCTGTTCAAGAGTATCAAATATTCGTCAAAGCTCGATCGGGTCTGACGAATATAGACGAAATAAAGACGCTGTCGAAGATTCCTAGGTTTACAGTCCTGCGATCGCGATGACACACTGTGACAGTGATGTACCGTAGTACAGGCAGTACCGTACAGCTCTACTGTATACCGAGTCTACTGCAGAACCGTTGAACGAGAAATATTTAGTGGGCTGCATATTTATAGTACTAAAAGTTTTTGGGCGATCTACTATAAATATTTAATTTCCGCCTGCTGAAGCCGGGCTCCGGCCGGGATTTCTTCAAGGCTTTGGGGACCTTGGGGTAGCCCCGTCTCCGCCATACATGTGTACAAAAGCCGGGGCGCCATACTGTAAGTCGGGAAATATTTAGTATACTGGATCTTTATAGTACCAAAGTTTTCAGGCCCGACTACTAAAGTTTTATCGTATACTAAACCGAGGTGCGAGGGGGGGTACGTAGCGCAGCCTTAGTTGCAGCGCGGGAGAAGCTAGCTGTGGACCAGCCTGTGGTGCGAGGGGGCTCTCGGACGCTCCAACAGATCTAGACCCCCTAGCGCGCGCCGTGCCCACCCCTTCTAAAGGCCGCTACTAAAGCGCTCCGCGCGGCCAACTCCTAATTATTTTCAGCCTACTAAACCGACCAAACCCCGGGATTACTAATTATTTTGGGGTCTCAAATATTACCCGAATTACAGTATGCATGCAGCTGTCATTTGCGGCGATGATTTGCCTGTCGACGTCAAGACTGACGGTCACTGACCTACTAAATTATAAAGTTTTACCAGCTGCTGAAGTGGCATTTTTGGCGAAGTACTAATTAGTTTCCTGTACTAAAAATTAACCGTGAACTATAGCTCTAGCTAGTCAGCCTCGGGTCACCTGGTCGGTGGGTACAGTGACCAAGAGGCTTCTCTTTTCACGGTCATGCTGTCTGTTTGTCGGATACATCGCTTCCCCGATTTTGGGTTTTACTTGCAGCACCGATCACGAACAATGGCTCACTACAATCGGCAAGCTGACAATTAGCCATGTGCCTGGAATTTTATCAATAGGTCTTCCGAGTCATTGTGAATGGTCAACAATCGGTTGGCGATCAGGCAATCCGCTTTTCAACTATGAATAGCTCTTACAAATCATACATCGTCAACATCGACAATCCGCCCGGCCGCGGAGTCGGCGCGGACTGCAGATCTAGATTCGAACACAGAAAAGTTATGGCATATATACCCGGTCAGCAGATCCGTGAACACACAAACCGCGCTTCCGTATACGTAGATATCGATCTAAATTCCAACACATGCACATGTACACGTGCAAGCGCACCCGATCTAGCTGGTGAAGCGCGAGCCGAGCGGGCGCGCCAGCGACCGCGAGGGGAGCGCTAGCGCGCGCTATTACATAACCGGTGACCCGAGGCTGCACTGCCCCGAGGGGGCAGGAAGTCTTGTTCTCCAGTACGTTATAATTATAACGACAACGTTAACGTTTTATCATAGTATACTATGATAATTAACGTTCATGATCATGATCAACGGTTAACGCGGTGACGCTGCCACTCAGCACCGCTGGCCATGGGCCACTGCCTGCAGCTGCCAGGCCCGAGGCGCTGCCAGCTGCCAGTTGCAGCGCGGGTGTGCCGCCCACTTTCCGACTCCCAGCTAGCCCTGGTCGTCGGCTCTAAGCCGGCAGCTTGCCTTGCCTTGTACCCTTTGTAGCCTGCTATTCCTGGTGCCACGTTGTTGCCAACTGGCCCGCTTATTTTAGCCCTGGGCCCTCGCTTGCCCTGCGCGGCCCTCGCTTGCTGTCTTGTCCCTGTTCTCTGTACTTACTGTCTTACGCTGTACCTGTTACTTGCTGTCTTACGCCGGCTCTGCGCCTGCTGTGTACGTAATGGCACCCGCTTGCAATTGCCGTCGCCCTACGGTGCTGTACGGGCCTGTCCCTCTCTGCTTGGGGCGCCTCTGGGCCTAGCCAACTGCTTAGCGCATCCCGCTCAGCGCATGGGGGCTGCTGCGTTGGGCTTCGACTTTTTAGCTCGTATGCCTGGGGACGAACGCTGCGCTCTTGCATGCCCGAACCCCTGGACAAGCACGCCATCGTTTGCCTTGGCTTGCGCGTACGGCCTCCACTCTCTTGTAGTGGGAAGCGCCTATGCGGCAGAGCTTAGCAATACGAACCGCATGGTTCATCGCGCGCCTTTCCTTGCTTACGGACCTGGCGCACCACTCTTTCTGTAGTGGGAAGCGTCCGCCAACCCGTCTATTGAGCCGCACGCGCTCACAGTCATCTAAACGTGCCGTGGCTGCGCTCAAGAGCAAATGCTGATGCAGCCCGCGCGCATGTCGAGTGAAACTGTATTGTATTGTATCGGGAGACGACACCACAACGTACTACTAAATGTATTGTATGCGGCGAGTGTATCTGAAGAACGCATGGAGTCAAACCGCTGCGACGTGAAAGCCCCTGGGATAACACGGCCCCAGTACGCGCCCGAGGTCTCACCTACGACGGCTGCGGTGGCGCCTGCGGACCTCCCGAGGCACGATCAGCGGCGGCGAGTGGCATCCTTCGTCAGGATCACTCCACTTGACTCCACCCTGCATCCAGAGGACGTGCGGCTCCGCGTCTCTCTCGGCTCTGCGGGTTGCGTACGCGTCAGTGGAAGCCGGCGCAGCTCCACTTGACAGCGATCTCTATGCGAGGAAGCGCATCTATCTGTTGTCAAGTCTACTGTGCGCGCTGTCGCACCGAGACGGCAGACAAGATGCCAAGACCTTGCCCTGGCTCCGACGACGTAGCTGCCCTTCTCCGGGACGTCCAGCTCGTCAAGCCAGATGTCAGTCGCTTCACGCACATCTCAAGCGTGTGCGAACTGTCGTTCTTCCCTGTCGGAGGCGTTTGATCAGCGACCGAGGCCTGTTCAGTGGGCGGAGGTCTGACCGAGGCCTGTCCAGCGGGCGAAGGTCAACAGAAGCGTAAAGAATGCGCTCTGGAACGTCCTACGACGACGTGAGCAGCCATAGCTAAAGTTGGACGGCGGACAGCGGACCTGTCTGTTGAGGAGCGTCAGCAAGCAGCACTGGGTGATGCCCCGCGACCAGTCTTCACGTTCGCGCGTCGACTGCGTCGGCCCGTCGGGTGATTCCCGTGCATCGGTTGAACCTGGCAGCTGGGTGATGCCAGCTGGACGCCAGCGCTGTTTCGGTCTGCTTAGCTGTGGGTGATTCCACGCTGACCAAGCCAGCACGCACCGGCGCTCTAGTCCGGGTGCTTCCGACCAAGCCTCCGCTTGCGACTCTCCGCTGCTGAGAGGTCCATACGTCTGCCTACGACTATCACGCGAGCACCGATGATCATTCCGGGCCGCGCTGATGCTGTCTCCTGTCCCGCGATGGTGGCCTGCCTAAGCCCCGGCTACGCGCTGCATCTGCGTACGCCGGCGGACTCGATGGCTGTATCCGTGGTTTGCCATCCCGTCTGATCGCGGAGGATCCTTGGCGATGGGTCTGTATGATGCGACCAGTGGCCTGCTGCGGCTGCGGAGCCGACCCCGTACGACTGGCTCGCCGCCTCTACTCTTCATGGCTTGCCTGCTCTACGCGTACGCGGCTGCACACGCTACTGTGCTGTCCGATCGCCCCGCCTCGTGACTCCGCTGGCCGAGTCACTTGGCAACGCAATGCGGCAAGCTGCGCCGAGCTTGGCCCGCAACGCGTACTCTGCCGCTGCGGCTCTGCTGATCGAGCCTGCGGTCCTACACTTCTACATCTACACTCTATCTACACTTCTACACTGAGGAACTTTCGACCCGGCGCCGCCGCAGCCCGGCGGCTTGCGGCGCGGCGCCGGCTTAGGGCTAGCGCTAGCACTCGTTTTCCCCTCCGGCGGGATTTAGAGGGTTTGCCCCCGGTTGGCTGGCGGCGCTCCGCGCGCTCTGGCGTCAGGTCGTGGGTCCCTCACCCAACTTTCCTTGTTGGGCCCAGTTCCTCATACTGGTGCCGACGGCCTGATGGATTTTCATTTGCCCCTCTAGATCTGGCCCGCCCGCTGTGGCGCCGAGGACGGCTTTCTGTGCAGGGACGGTAGCCGGCTTTTGGCTCGTAGTCCGTTCAGCCTCGCCTACGTATACGCAGCTTTAGTTCAGCCTTTAGCTCGTAGCGCCGAGGACGGCTTTTTGTAGCGGGAAGCGTGTGCCGCCCACTTTCCGACTCCCAGCTAGCCCTGGTCGTCGGCTCTAAGCCGGCAGCTTGCCTTGCCTTGTACCCTTTGTAGCCTGCTATTCCTGGTGCCACGTTGTTGCCAACTGGCCCGCTTATTTTAGCCCTGGGCCCTCGCTTGCCCTGCGCGGCCCTCGCTTGCCCTGCGCGGCGCTCGCTTGCTGTCTTGTCCCTGTTCTCTGTACTTACTGTCTTACGCTGTACCTGTTACTTGCTGTCTTACGCCGGCTCTGCGCCTGCTGTGTACGTAATGGCACCCGCTTGCAATTGCCGTCGCCCTACGGTGCTGTACGGGCCTGTCCCTCTCTGCTTGGGGCGCCTCTGGGCCTAGCCAACTGCTTAGCGCATCCCGCTCAGCGCACGGGAGATCTAGCTATAGAAGCTAGCCGTAGCCTAGTAGCTATAGCTATAGTGCACCGTGGCAGGCGTACGTGCGAGGCCGGGGGCTCCCAGACGCTCCAACAGGTCTAGACTCCCTGGGCCCTAGCGCACGCCGCGCCCACCCCCTTCTAAATTTTAAAGGCCGCTACTAAAGCGCTCCCGGAGTCCGAGGCTCCGAGTCCGCGTGGCGAATTCGAACTCTTACTAAGTTAATTATTTTCAGCCTACTAAATTAACCGACGAAACCCCGGGATTACTAATTATTTTGGGGTCTTAAATATTACCCGAATTACAGTACTAGTGTAGCCTGTGTAGGCGGCAGTAGGCCGGTAACTTACTAAGTTAGGACGGTAGTAACCAGTGCACGTGGTGACCTTTCGCTTCGTATATATGCGCGAATATACATTTCGTAGAAAAACAACGTGTACGGTACTACGGTGTACTACTATTCTGTATATATTTTGTGCTAGTTTACTGTATCTTTGATTTGTGATTGCTTTGTTGTCTTTAATATCACTACCTACGGGGGGTTCGCCCCACCGTAGTCTCTCAAAAAACAAAATACTACTAGGCTACTGTAAAGCAGGAAATATTTAAGAGGTTGGATATTAATAGTACTAAAGTTTTACGGCCTGAGTACTAAAGTTTTTGATACTATTAAACCCGAGGCCCAGGGGTACGTAGCGCAGTAACGTCGGCGCGGCCGTAGGTGAATTGCTCGAAGGGAGCGCAGAAGCGCGCGGCGTCGCTGGCTTCGAGCACCCCCCGTTGCATTGCGGCACGCGCCGCGCCTACGTGCACCCCGGAACCCCCTGCTAAAGGCTTCCGCGACTAACTCTTAATTATTTTAGGCCTACTAAACCGGCCAAACCCCGGAGTTACTAAACATTTTGGGGTCTTAAATATTTCCTGCTTTACAGTAGTACCTGGCCCAGTGGTGACCGCCCAGTGCCCACTGCCCAGTACTAGTGCCCACGGCCACTGACCGGACTCTCCCCGGTTGTCTCCCGAGTCCCGACTCCCGGGTAGGGGTGCGGCTTGACCGCCAGAAAGTCGGCTCAAGTCAAGCCAAGCCCGGGGCGCTCGCGGCCAAGCCAAGCCAAGCCGGCCGACCGGCCCGGACAAGCGCTTGGCCACTTGGCCGGGTCAAGCGCTTGGCCCGGCTTGAGGCAAGCCGAAGGGGGGGTACACTTCCGCAAGCCCTCAGCGCCGCAGCGAAATGCTAGAGCTAGCGCTTATTATGCTTTGAATTCTAAAGAAACACATCTAAACACTGATCATGAGCTGCTAATATATCGACTCGGCAAGCTCGGAGCTCGCGACGGCGCGGGCCGTGCGCGCGCGCCGCGCGCGCGCGCCTCGATATCGATCATACCTGCACGCTTTTAATTCACTGAGTCAGACCTCTAGATCGACATTCGGTCCGACGGTCGCGATGCCATCGATCGCAGCTGCAGGCGCGCGCGCGCGCCGCGGCGCCGCGCCGCGCCGGCTTCGAATTCGCTGCAGCTGCGCATGCGTCGAAGTACCCCCGCGCGCCGATCCCCCCTCCCCTGCCCCCCCCCCCTCCCCAAAGGACATTCGACCCCCGCCAGGTGATAGACACCGTTAGCCTCGTTATACCGTGGGCGGTTTCTTGAAGATTTCGACGACAGAAGATCATTTTTTTTGGTCGACCCACGTCAAGCTTTAGATGGGAAAAGTCCACAGGGGGGCACGCCGTGACGCTCCCAGCAGGGTGTTGTATGATTCCTGGAGACCCCCCATCATGGGCCCCATATGCATGCGCATGGCCATCCAGCCGCCGTTTTACTAAGTTACCTTAAGCTTAGTTACGTCAAGTTTTACAAGGGCCTGTACTACTGTAAATTTGAAAAGTAAAAGTAAAACTTGACACTGTGACAGTGACGTTTTACGTCAAGTTTTACAGGTGTCGGCGTGGACGTCGACCGCGGCCGCGGCCGCGGCCGGCGCCGGCCGCGCGGTGATCATCATCAGATCATGATCATGATGCATGCCGCAGTGCGCATGCCATGATGCGCATGCGCAGTGACTCGAGTCACTCAAGCGGGCCGCGCGCTGCCAGGCTGCGTACGCGTTGCGCAACCGCGCCTCCCTGCGCAGCCGAGCGCAGTGACTCCCGAGTCCCAACTCTCACACGACTTCACTGCGGCCGCCGGGCCGCGGAGCCCCGGCCGGCACCAGCTGCCGCAGTGCAGGCTCAGCCTCGGCCCGCCGAGTCACTGAGTGAACGTTTAGATCTAACGCCATCGTGCGGCCGCGGGCGGCGATGCATATGGTGCCCGAGCATTTACCGTTCAAAACGAGTAAAAACGTAACACACACCGTGGACATACGCATGCATGCGTGCCGGCCGGCGCCATTGAAATGAAGCTTTAATTTTTCCGAGTTCAGTTTAGAGAGACTGGTACCATCCTAGTAATGGGCAGCGGATATAAGATAAGATAGGCGATAATACAATAGGGAGGGTGACCGACAGCGCAAAGGGCGGGCGATGGATCAGCCTTCGGGTGGAGAGGGGGCCGGCGCGGCTGCGGGCGACCCTGCGCGGCCAGGTCAGAGCTGCAGGGCAGGGCGGGGCCGGCTGCGAGGCCGCGAGGGGCGCGGCACCTTCCGACGGGAAAGAGGAGCGGGAGCGGGGGGTAGTGGCGGGGATGGTGGGGATCAGGGACGCGATGGAGGGGAGGGGCGCCTCCCGGGGGGGTACCGCGAGGGCCGCGAGCTCGGGCCGGGGCGCGGCGGCGGGGGCGCCCCCCGCGCCCCCCCCGGAGAAGGAGGCGGGGGAGGGGGAGATCAGGACGGAGGCGGCGAGGGGGGAGGAGTCAGGGAGGGGTTCGGAGGCCTGCTGCGGGGCGGGGGAGGGGCGCGCCGGCGGCCGGTACTCGATCCGCAGCATTGCTGTGCAGTCGCAGGAGGGCACGGCCGCCGTCAGCTTCAGCGCGATCTCCGCCTGCGGAGGGCCGGCCGCGGGGCCGCGCGTCAAGGGGGTACAGGGAGCGTTTGGGGGGTACGGCGCACGTCGGCCCACTCGTCCTTGACGAGCTTGCCGAAGACGGCGACGACTGCGGTGCCCAGGCGGGAGCCGCCGCTCTGCGCGCTGAAGACGCGCACGAAGACGAACGAGACCGCCTCGTGGTCCACGTCGAACGACCACTCTGCGAACGAAGGGAGGGGCACCGGTCTCGCGAGGGCTCCAAGGGGGGCGGGGGGCGGTGCAGGGGGGGTACCCTCGTGGAACTCGCAGTCGTTGAGGGAGAGCAGGCGCGGGTTCGACTCCTTGATCTTGTCCGCGATTTGTATTTGCGTAATCAAGTTCGCGGCCTGCGCGGTGCGTGCGTCGTGAGCGGCGCCCGCCGCTCGGGTCCGGCGGGGGCGGGCCGCTCGCCTGCAGGTGCTTCGCCGCGGAGCCCGTGACCCGCACCGACATGATGCGTATCCGCAGCTGCGGCCGGGCGGCGTCTCGGATCGAGTGGGCGCGAGCGAAGCGGGCCAGCCGCGTGCGCGGACCTGGCCGCGGGGCCCCGTCTCTCCCGGAATGCTAGGTCCGGTCGAGAACGCGGGAAGGAGCGCCGAAAGGGGAGAGTTAGCTGCGAGTAGCGCCTCCGTCGTCATGTGCGGCGGCAGCTCCGTCGGCCGCTTGGGCAGCGGGCGGAGGCGGCCCGTCGAGTACCCCGAGCCGCCAGGCCCCTGCAGCTCAGCGCCAGCCTCTCCCCCGATCTGACGCGATTCCGGCGGCGCAGGGAGAACCAGCAGCCATGGCTGAGCTCGCCCGCGCTCGTCAGAAGGCCCCAAGGAAGTCGCGCGAATCGCAACGAGCGCACCGGGAGGTCCTCGGTGGGAGTGCTCTCGGACTCTCCCGCACAAAGCTTATCTCTTATCAGGTCGAAGAAGCTGAGCCCGCACACCGACGAGCCGGCTTTCATCGCCGAGCGCGAGTGCAATCGCTTCTTCCAACGGCCTCGACTGCCCCGGTGGCCGCTTCAGCTTCGAAATTCAAGCGCGCGCGAGGATGCTAGCGCGCTAGCGCTGCACCGCCTCTTAGGCGAAAAAAAACGCCGGTTCCGAGTTAATGTACGGGGGCGCAGAATGGGAGGGCGGGGCGAATCGCAGAGAGGGGGAGGAGGCGGGGGGGTTCGCTCGGCCGGGGGGTGCTCGAGCCTTGCACAATCTGCGCGCGAAGCACGCTCTACCCCGTCGAATACAGAGCCCTTGTTTCCGCCGATCAGTGTTCTTGTTCTTCCGGGTAGCAGCCTGGCAGCTTGCAGGTGCAGGGCGCGCGTCAGCACAAGCGGGCGATGCCCCCGGCGTGCGCCAGGGAGGCCTTCACTAAGGCCATGGACGCAGACCGGCACAAGCGCCCCCGCGTAGAGCCGCCCGCCGACGACTCGCCACCAGCCGTCAACTCGTCGGCTCTCATCGAAACAGTCCAGTTCTTGCTCGACCGGCTCGCCGGGAAGGGCGAATCGTACCGAGTCAAGGTTCTCCGCGGCCGCCAGGGGCAAGGGCCGCCGCAGACCCTGGTCGAGCTCGTCCCGAGGAGTAGAGGATCTTCGTGTAGAGAAGATACCAGGAACACAGCGATGTGCGCAGGCTCGCCGGGCGCGACAGCGCTTGTCTCCGAGAACACGCTCAGCCTCGCGGACGGTGGTTCCTCGGAGGTGTGTGATGTATGCCGAATTCGTTTCCAATTGTCTCACACAATCGTGCAGCCGAGTCCGTGCACGCCGGAGATCCGGGAGTGGGCAACAGTCGAGCAGCTTGCGAGCGGTGACAACAATGGGACTGGTACTCGGGAGGGCGCCCTTGCTGCCCCTACCGCGGAAGCACCCCAGTTTCGTGCACTGGAGGTAAGACAACGGCGAAGCGCGCTGTGCGCATCGAGCGGGCCGGCAGGTCGACCCTCCGAGTGGATGCCATGGCCAGCCGCTCAGCGCGCGAAAGCGGCGGCCCAGCGTGAACCAGGACGTGCTCTACCGCTTCGCTATGGAGAATGTCCACGATATGATCTCCATCAACCAGACGGATTCCACGGTTCGCCGTTTACTTCGGCTCCTTCGGCGCGCTGGCCACTTTTGATCCGCGGCAGATTGTGTACGTGTCCCCGTCATGCGAGCGCATCTTCGGGTACAAGCCGAGCGAGATGGTGGGCCGCAAGGGCTACGAGTTCGTGTACCCCGAGGACGAGGTGCCCGCGGCCGCCCGGCCTCGAACGCCCCTCCCTCCCCGCACGCTGAGACGTCGCGCGCAGCAGACGATTCGGCCGCAGCACGCGGCGAGCATCGAGAGCGGGACGAACCAGGGGACCTTCCGCATCCGCCGCAAGGACGGCACCCCGAGGCGAGCGAGCGAGCTGCGCTGCGCTGCGCCCCGCTCCGCCGCGCCGTCGGCTCACGGGCGGCCGGCGCAGGACGGTGGAGTTCCTGACGAAGAAGGTGACGGGGCCGGCGGGCACGCCCCCGCCCTCCTCTTCCGCCTCCGCCTCGGGGGCCTCCTCGGGGGACGAGGGCGGCCCCGCCCCCGCCGCCCCCGCCCACTTCGTCTGCGTCTGGCGGGTGCCCACTTGGCGGCCGCCTGCGCCTCGCCCGCCGGCGCCTCGGCTGAGAGCGGGGCGGGGCGGGCAGGACGTCACGGAGCGGCAGCAGGTGGAGGAGGAGCGGGCCCGCGCCGAGCGCGAGCGCAGCGCCCGCGAGGCCGTCAGCCAGTACGTCGCCTACACCTGCCACGGTCCGCCGTCCCCAGCCGGCCGCCCCGCCGCAGGCGGTGGGGAGGCTTCGGCGAACCCGAGCGCTCGCGCGCGCTCCCTGCGGGGAGTGATCGTTCGCGGGGCGCGGGGCGGGGGCAGAGCTGCGGAACCCGGTGCAGGGGATCCTGGGCTTCGCGCAGCTGCTGCGGGAGGGGGCGGCCGACGAGGTGCAGGCCGGCTACGCCGAGGTGCGCCCTGGAGTGGCGCGGGGCGCGGGGCGCGGGGCGCGGGGCGGCGCGCTCGGGCAGGCGCTAACGAGCGGAGCGGGGGAAGGCGGTGGTGGCGTGCTCGGGCCTCGTGCTGGCCCTCCTCAACGACGTGCTCGACCTCGGGCGGCTCGAGGCGGGGCGGGCCGAGCTGCGGGAGGAGCCCTTTGCGCTGCGCTTCGCCCTCGAGACGGCCGTCCGCGTCCTCGCGCCGTACGCCGAGGAGAAGGGCCTCGCCCTCGCCGTGCGCCCGCCCCCGCCTCTCTTCCTCTCTCCGTGGCCCGAGGCCGGCACTCTCGATCCGGGTCTAGCTCGAGCTCCAGGAGCGATGGGCGGCGCGGCGCTGGCTCCTCGCTGACGGGGCAGCTCGCTGGGGCGGGGGCGCAGCTGGAGGTGGCGGGGGAGGTGCCGGAGATGGCCGTCGGGGATGCCGCGCGCCTCGCCCAGGTCCTGGTGCGCGCGCTCGAGCCGGCCGCGCCTGCAGCTCGAGCTCGTGCTCCAGCTCGGTCAAGCGCGCTGAGGCGCCCGCCCCGCGCAGTTGAACCTCATCAGCAACGCGATCAAGTACACGCCCAGCGGCGGCGTCCGCGTGCTCGTCGGCCCCGACCCCGCCTTCGCCGCGGCGCCGGCGCCCCCGGCCTCCTCCTCCCCCGCGCCCTCCCCCGCCGAGTGCTTCGGGGTGGTGGTGCGGGTGGTGGACACGGGGGTGGGGATCGCGCCCGAGGAGCTCCCCAAGCTCTTCACCAAGTACAGCCGCCTGCGCGCCTCGCTGCCCGGCGGCGGCGGCGAGGGCGGCCTCGACGACCTCCGCCGCGCCGGCTGCAGCCCCCTCAAGCACTCCACCGGCCTCGGTGCCCCCGATCACGCCCCTCGCTCCCCTGCCCCTGACGCGCCCCGCGCCTGCGCCCGCCCGCGCGCGCGTGCGCAGGGCTGGCGATCTGCAAGGAGGTGGTGGGCCTGCTGGGCGGCTCGATATCCGTGCGGCCGGGCCCCGGCGGCGCCGGCTCCGAGTTCTACTTCACCTGCCGCTTCCGCCACGCCCCGCCGGCCCCCGCCCCCGAGGAGGCCCAGGCCTGCGCGCCCGGCCACGCGGCGCTCGGCTCGGCCGCCTCCTCCTCGGGGTGCCCCTCGGGCCGCTTGACGCCGGACCGGGGCCTGGGGGCGGCGGGGGCGGGGGCGGGGCCCCTGGAGTCGCCCCTCTCGGTGCTCGTGGCGGAGGACAACCCGGTGGTGCAGGCGCTGCTGCGGCGGCGGCTCGAGCGCCTCGGCTGCCCCTGCCGCGTCGTCGGGGACGGGCGGGCGGCGGTGGCCGAGGCGCTCGCCCGCCCGTACGACGCCGTCCTCATGGACTGGGTCATGCCCTTCCTCGACGTGCGCGCCCCCGCCTCCGAGACGCCTTGAAGAGGGGCTGACGTCCAGGCAGGGGCTGGCGGCGACGCGGGAGATCCGGGCGAGCGGGTCGCGGGTGCGGATCGTGGGGGTGACGGCGAACACGCGCCCCGAGGACCAGGCGATGTGCCTCGAGGCCGGCATGGACATGGTCCTCCCCAAGCCCTTCACCGCCCAGCAGCTCCGCGCCGCCCTCCTCGCCCCCGCCCGCCCCGCCTCCGCCCCTGCCGCCCCGCACTCCCCCTCCCCGCTCCCCTCGCCCCTCCCGGCCCCGGCGGACGCCCGGCCGGCCCCCACTCCGTGATCCCGTGAGATCAAGATATCTTATTCGCAGCGCAGCTTTGATTATTCTAGTGCCGGTTTGAGGTTCCTGCTTTTTCGTGTGTCCGGGCGGCCCCCTAGAGCTATGTGTGGCCAGGACCGCGCCATCCTTCAGATTTGATTTTTCTCGAGCGCTAAGAGATAGGTCTCAGAACAGCTGCCATGGACTTGCTCCCGATCTCTTTCCCCTGACCGCCTTCGGCCATGTACCATAGCACGCTCCCTAGTAATTTTTCAAACCAGCTTCCGAGGCTTCAGCTGCAAGGAGTTTTTGAGTGCGAGTGCCCGTCTTAGTTCCCAGCCCGGCAGACTCACGCGCATCTGGTGATCTCATGATTACCGAAAGACCTTCATCATTTATAGTCTTAAAGAACATAGCCCGTTATTCAATGATTTATTCGCTTGTCACAGTGTTGCATCGGTCCCGGGTGCAGTGTGTCTATCGTAGTATTCGGTATTCTCGACTCCATAATGTCATAGACTATACCTCGACCACCCATCAGACTCGCGATTCACTGAGTCAGGACCGGAACCGGGAACTAGTACTACGGTACTCGAGAGCTGGAGGCTCGCCGAGTCGAGGGTCTGACGGTCGACGTCCGATGATCCGGGGATCATCATCGGATCCGGATCCGGATCCGTCGCTATACTATGATAGGCCTAGGGTGCCAAGGGGCGTGTACCGTAGTCTGCCGCCGCGGCGCGGGTCCGGTAACAAACGGTAGACCTCCTTTTCAAAGTTTCTCAGAGTCTAGAACTCGGGCCCCCCGGACCGCACTGCGGCATTACTATGATTAATATGTTGTAGATCTCGCACGAGCTGGGTAGACATGCATGGATCGATATCATTGAATATCTCAATGAGAATCTTCGCAAAAAGAGTGCCCGCGGCCGACAAAAAGCAAAGATCTAGATCTAGGGCCACGCATAAATTAAATAAACCCCGGAAGGAGAGTTGAAGGCGCCAAGACGGCGCGCGGCTGACGGCCGCGGCTAGGCAAGGGGGGCAAACTCGTGGTGCCCGACGCCGAGCCCCGCCGCCGCCGCCGCCGCCGCTGCCGCCTCCGATTCTCCGTGCGAGCCCTCCTCCTGCGCCGGCCCCGGCGCTCCAGTCAAGAATTGAAAAGTGTGGCGGCCGGGCGCCGAACATGAAGGAGGAGACGTGCACAGATCTAGACGTACCACGAAGGGGCCTAGGTCCAGACCGGCCGCCTCCGCCCAGAGGCCGGAACAGAGCGACGCCTCCTCGGCTCCCGCCGCGCTGTACGCTTCGACCACCGCCGCGCCGGCGCTGCCCCCCGCGGCCGCGGCCGCCGCCTCCTCTGAGGAACCCTCCTCGGCAGATTCGAACCCGTACGAGGCCGCGATCGCCGCCACCTCTGCGGCGCACAGTCAGAGATCTAGAGCGGGCCGCGAGGCGGGGAAGGGGGAAGGCAAGCCGCGCCGGGGCGGAGGCCTACGCTCGCGTGGCTCTCCGCGACCTGGGGCGCCGCGTCTAGGCGCGCCTCTGCCGCCGCCGGGGCAGGCCCCTCCTGCGGTTCCGGCTCCGAGGCGGCCGCGGCAGGCCCTTCTTGCGGCTGCTGCTCCGCGGGCGTAGACTCCTCTTGTGGCTGTTGCACTGCGGGGGTAGACTCCTCCTGCGGTTCCGGCTCCGAGGGCATAGACTCCTCTTGAGGCTCCTGCTCTGCGGGGGTAGCTATAGGCCCCTCCTGCGGTTCCGGCTCCGCGGGCGTAGACTCCTCTTGAGGCTCCTGCTCTGCGGGGGTAGGCCCCTCCTGCGGTTCCGGCTCCGAGGGGGTCGGCCCCTCTCGAGGCTCCTGCTCTGCGGGGGTAGGCCCCTCCTGCGGTTCCGGCTGGGCGGCCCACTTTTCGGCCGCCGCCGCTGCCTTTTCCTCTACCGCCCCCTTGGCCTTCTCCTTCCCCTTGTCCAGCGCCTATTCCGGTCGCGTCCGTCCGACGGTCATCTTGAGGGGCGGGCAGCAGCGGGCTCGCGTCGCACCTTTTTGCCCCACTTCTTGGCGCGGCTCTTGGCGCCATTCTTTCCGGCCTGCGGCAATCGTGTGGGAGGAGGGAGGCGCAGGAGCCACGAAAGCACGGCTCCAGCAACGGATTCGCCCTCGGACCTTCTTCGCCCTGCCCTTCGCCGCCTTGGCGCCCTGCCGCGAAGCTCCCGCTCTCAGCGGCGGAGCCGAGCGGGGGTACAGCAGCATCGAAATCGAATGCACACCTGCTTGATGGCCTTCTTTCCGGCCTTGCGGCTGTGCTTGAGGCCCTGCGCGGCAGATCGGGCCTCGGTGAGGCGCCAGGGGGAGGAGGGGGCCCCGCCGGCGCGCCTGCTTCCCGAGCTTCTTGGCGCCGGCCTTGGCCATCGCCTGCGAGGTCGAGCGCGATCGATGAGGGGCGTGCGTGGGCGGCCGGGGGCAGAACACGGGCGGGGAGCGCGCCTTGCCGCCCGCCTTCCCGCCCGCCTTGAGGGCTGCCTTGGACGCCCCTTTCACCAGCGCCCTGCGCGCGCTCGCCGGCTCGGGCCGAGGAGGCGCGGAGAGGGCGGAGCGGGGAGGCCGGCGGGGGCGCCGGCGGGGGCGAGGGCGGCGACGCACTTGGCGCCGGCCCTGAGAACGGCCCTGCGTGCCGGCCGCTTGCGTTCGGTGCGCGGCGTTGCCCCCGATCGAAGAGAGGGCGCGAGATCTAGATCTAGAGGGCGGCCGGGGCCGGGTGCGGGCGGAGGTGGCGCATGCACGTGCGCACTTGCCGACCGCTTTCGCGGCGGTCTTGGCGGCGACGCCGAGGGCGGCCCTGCGCGGGGCCCCCGGGGCCGCGTAAGCTGGAGGGGACAAGGCGTTGGGGTGGAGGGGAGGCGGAGGCGGAGGCGCATGCGCATGCGCACTTCCCCGCGACCATGCCGATGCCGACGCCGGCGCCGGCGCCGCCGGTGGCGACGGTGACGGCGACGCCGGCCCCGATCGTCGCCGCTGTCGTCCCGATATCCGTCGCCAGCGACACCTGCCGCCCCATCTCGATCGCGATCGCGCTTCGGGGCGAGATCTAATGCGGGATGGACGCTTCGAAGCGGGCCGCCTCGGGCCCGGGCCGGGGCGAGAAGGGCGGCGGTGGGTCGAAGTCACGAGGCGCGCAGGGGCGCGCGAGCGCGCATGCTTGAGCGTGCTTTGAGCCCACGCTTTTAACTTCAACGCTTTAATTCGATTTGGATCTAATCTGGGAGCGCACGCCGTGCTTGAGCATGCCGTGCACGTCGCCCTTTGCCGCCGACTGCACGAAGCCGTGCCCAGTCTCCACGTAGTCTGGAGCAGTCGAGGAAGCAAAGCTTGGTGAGCGATCGAGCTCGAGGGCCAGGCGTGCGCATGCCGGGCCGGGGCCGGGCGCATGCACCGCCGACGATCGGGACCTGCGACAGAGCGCGCTCCGCATCAGAGGACAGCGGGGGTGACGCAAATGGAGGAGGGGGCGGTGGGCATGCGCCGCACCGTCTTCGCGAGACCGAGGCCTGCCGCGCACGTGCACCCCGGAGCAGCGCCGCCCGTCAAGAGCGCCCACACCGATCGAGAGGGGACGCGGGTCGGAGCCGGCCCGCACCGTGCTTCGCTATGCCTGCGGCCGACGTCGAGGCCACGATCAGCGGCGGGGCGGGGCGGGCGGGGACTCCGGCACGGCCTGCAGCTAGCTATAGGGCGGCGGGGCGGGGAGGGCGCGGACCCTTGAAGTTGCCGATCTTGATCGACTGGTCGAGGGGCGCCCCCGCGTCAGCGTGTTCCGCGCCGCGGGGATGACGGGGGGGGAGGGGGGGGGGCGGTTGGGGGGGGTTTGGGGGGGGGGGGGTGGGGTGGGGGTGGGGGTGGGGGAAGAAAGAGGGGGAGGCCACCTTAATCAAGCCCTTTCCGCTCTTCACCATCTCTGCGCAGGAAAGGGTGGGGGGGTTAGGGACAGTGGTCGCCCCGCGGGCGCCGCATCGCACCGGGGATCTTGAGGGCCTGGGGGGAGGAGGGGGGAGGTACATGAGCGCGGGAACTGAAGTCGAAAGAAAGAAAGGGAGGGGGTGGACAGTAAAGGCGCACGTCCTTGCCGAACGTGAGGGCGGACTTGCCGAGGCCCTTGAAGTTGCCCTTCTTCAGCATCTGCGCGCCCGAGTCAGCGGCCCCGCCTCGAGCCCGAGCGCCCCTCGCCCCTCGCCCCTCGCGCCTTCCAGTTCTGCTTCATGCCGGCGATGCCGCCCTTCACCATGTTCTGCGCGTCCGATGCGAACTTGCCCACCACCGGGATCTGACCGCGTGCCCGGTTCGCTTCATGACGGGGGGGGAGGACCCCCGGGGAGGGGAAATGCGGGGGGGGGTACAGTACCTTGCTCGCGAACTTGGTGGTCTTGTCCAGCGCTTTCTTCGCGAATTTGAGACCCCCCTTCGCGGCCTTCTTGACACCCTTGAAGCCCTGCGCGCGGGCGGCTCAGTCGGCAAAGGGCGCGCCTGTGGACGGCGTGCCCCTCCGGCTATAGCTATAGCTAGGTCGGTAGAGCGCTGGGCCCTTTATGCAGAGGCGGGGCGGCCTCCGGGCTGGGCCCGGACGGGCCATGGCCGCCGGGCGCCAGCACGCGGAGATCCAGCCCTAGATCATTGCTGTATAGGCCACGGGCACGGATCGGGGGCCTTGGGCGACTTGCCTTCTTGGCGACATTCTTGACCTTCTTGAACCCCTGCGAGCGCGCGAGCGGAGTTGGTCGCCTGCGCTACGCGATAGGGCAGATCTTGCCGCGCGCGCGCGCGGTCGCGCAGTGGCCGTATGCATAGCCGGCGCCGGGCCGGGGCGGTGCTGGCGCATGGCGCGCTTCGGATCCGGATGTTGATCATACCTTTTTTACCTGCGTCCGTCCGGCCCGCAATCGCGTCAGGACTTTGCGTGGCGGCTGGCGCGTCTAATCTGATCGAGGAGAGCGGGGAACGGCGCGCCTTCTTCTTGACCTTCTTGAACAGCTTCTTCAATCCCATGGCCGGCGCCGCTGACGCGCACGCCTTGCAGGCAAGAGCAATGCCTCGTCAGCAGGTGCACGGGCCCGCCACCGTGGCCGGCTTGTCCCTCGGAGGCGGGAACGCCTGCGGCCGCGCCGTACGCGTCACGCCCGCGTCGCTCGGCTCCTTCGGAGATCGACTCGGCGAGGCCAGCTGCAACTGCAGCTGCTGATCGACTCCACGCCGCGTCACACTCCTGGCGTTCGTTGATTGAGCCCGGCCCGCTCGGGTCGTCGCCGGCGCAGCGCCGCGCGTGCGCGGCTGACGCAGGCTTGCTGCGGCTGGCTGAGCGTCGCAGAACGCAGCCGATTAGCTGCGCATGTCAACAGGCTTCCGCCGCCCTCCGGTCTCCGGTCCGATCCGAAGCTCTGTGGCCGGGATCCGAGCGCGTTCATCAGAGCCAAATCCGTACCCCCCCAGTTCGAAGTCACAGCTGCGCACGCACGCCTTTGCATGCATGCGTATGTGGCAATAATAATCGCGATTCGCGAGGCCCTGAGGACGATCGCGAATCTAATAGAGTTAGTACTACGGTAGATCTGCGCATGCTGCGCGTTGGGCGTCCGCCAGCCGCCCGGCCGCCGCGAGAAGGGCAAACCAGCTGCAGTTAGATCCTAGCTGGCACACTCAAATTTAAAGAAAGGACAGCGCCGCGGCGCGGCGAGGAGGGGGCCGAGCGCTAGCGCTAGCAGGGTACGGGGAGGGGTGGGGGTGCGGAGCAGTTCTAGACGAACGGGGCGGCCGCGCGGGCCGCAGGCCAGGCCCGGGGGAAGTGCAGACGGAACTTTGGAAGCGGTGGGCGGAGGGGGCGAGAGGGTGAGTGGCAGGAGGCGGACCGGAAGGGAGGTCCCGGGGAGCCCCGCCTAGGGGCGGAGGCAGGTGGTCTCGCGGGGCGACGGGGGGTCGGCGGAGCGGGGGAGGGGTGAGGGGGACTCGGGGGCGGGGCCGGAGCGGAAGACGCAGGAGAGGGAGTTCCAGGGGAGGTAGCACGCGTTGCTGCCGGCGCCGGCGACTCAGACCAGATCGGATCGAAGCCGATCGGATCGGACGGGGCGGGACGAGGGGCACCTGAGGGTGGCGCATGCGGGCGGGGGCGGGTCGGGCTCGTGGGCGGCGGAGATGCGCCGGAGGGTGCCCCGCGGGGAGGCCGTCGGCTGCCCGATCCGGTCCAGCAGCGCCGCCTTGTACGGCGAGTCCGCCGACGTCGAGGGGTACGGGTCTGCATCCGCCTGCGCGCCCGCCACCGGTCGGCGGTCGCGGATGGGCTTCTGGGACCGAAGGGAGGGGGGGGGGGGGGGGGGGGGGCGGGGCGGGGGGGGGGGGGGGTTGGCGGGCGGGGGGCACCGGTGCCCTGGGGTTGGTGAATGGGAGGAAGCTGGCGCGGACGAGGATGGCGCCACCGGTCCTCCGCCCCCCCGCCTCGATCGGCAGGGCCAGGTCCCTCTGGCGCGCGGAGCGTCGGCCCCGCGGCCGCGGAGCGCGCCTCGCGGCGGCGGTTCGCGCGGACCGTGTGCGGCGGGTCCAGCAGCAAGCTAAAGTCCAGCGAGGCGCTCGCCACCGCCTCGCCGCCCTTTATGTGGTCGTAGATCTGCCCCCGCGCGCGCTCAGCGCCGGCCGAGCTGGGCCGGGACGGGACGGCTCGGCGGCTCGGGGTCCACGGCGCGCGCGCGCGCGCGCCTGGAAGAGGAGACATGGAGGCCTGCCTCGCGCATCCTGTCGGTCTATTTCCCAGGCGTGTTCTAGCTCCGCCCGACGCTGGTCAGGCGCCGGCGCGGGCTGGCGGCCACGGCCACGGGTAGCTAACACACCTGACGCGCCCGGCGGGGACACGAAAGAGCTCCCTGCAGTCGCAAGCGGTAGATAAGTCCTGCAAAACCGGGGCGAACTTCCATCAGGACTGGGGACTCGGGAGTCGAGTCGGAGCCGCGACCGCGAGAACAGCGGACCACGAGTCCCAGCTACTGCTTGCGAAGTTCACTACGACGATCTTCGGCGCGGAGACACCGACGTTGTTGGCCTGACCGCGAATCGTTCGGCGGTCGCAAGTCGCAAGCTCGAACGCAGCGCGCACCCCAACCACGTGCAGCAACAGCCTTCCATCCTGTAGCTCTCGCAGCGGCTCCCGGTGCGCGGAGACCGTGCCGCTCGACGGCGGCATCGCGCCCGAGCCGCCAGCTGTTCACGTACCCGCCGGAAGCTACCTGGTACGACGCTCTAGCATGCAAGCTTAAGCCTGAGCGCCTCCGCGCGGTTTGCGATGTTTCCTAGAGCATGCTGTTAGCGACTTTAACCAGTTGCCTGCAGCCTGCACGCGTCTGAATTCGAAGTGCAGGTGCTACGGTAGTGGGGCGCTAGGGTGAGGCCTAGGCCTAGGGCTCTAGAGGAGGGCGAGCTCGTCGGCGACCTCCTCGGCGAGCTCCTCCTCGCCCTGCAGCGCGCGAGAGAGCGTGAGGCGGCGGAGGGCGGCAAAGGCACGGCGTCGCACCGCGTCGGCGGCGGCGGGGCCGGCGGCGGCCTCCGAGGCGAGCGCGCCGGTGACCTCCACCTCCTCAGTCTCGCCCTCCTCCTCCTCCTCCTCGTCCTCCTCCTCCTCCTCGTCGTCGTCCTCCTCCTCCTCCTCCTCGTCGTCGTCCTCCTCCTCCTCGTCGTCGTCGTCCTCCTCCTCTTCCTCATCGTCATCATCGACCATGCCGGAAGCGACAGCGCCGGGGTGCGGCTGCGGCGGCGGGGCCCGTCAGATGCATGTGAGGCGGCCGCGGAGGGCGGACTCGGGAAGGGAGGGAGGGAGGCGGGGCGGGGCGGGGCGGGGCGGGGCGGGGCGGGGCGGGGCGTGCCTCGGAGTTGAGGAGGGAAGTGAGGTCGGAGAGCTTGCCGGCCGCTGCGGCGGGGCGTGGCGCGTGAGCCCCGCGGCCTCGTGGCGCCACGAGCTCAGGGGGCGGGGTGCAGCGCGCCGAACTCGCGGAACTCGATGTGGTCGAGGGCGCCGTTCTTGTCCGTGTCCGACAGCGTGAACTCGCCCTGCGCGCCCCCGCACGCACCCCCCAGGGGTCACACAGAGAGGAGCGGCGCAGGCGGTAGCCCGGGGGGGCGGGGCGGGGCGGGGCGCACGATGCCGAGGTGGTCGATGACGGCGTGCTCGATGCGATCGTCCACGTCCGCCTCGTCGTGCTTGTCGATCTGCCGCGGGCGTCGGCGAGAGGCCAAACTTATGTAGCTAATCTTCCTATAGAGGGATGAGCGTTTTTGAATTCGAAATGGGAAACGCACGATCTCGTCGATCTCGGCCCAGGTGCGCTCGAACTCGCCCCTGCGCCGCCCGCCCCGCTCGCCGCCGCGGGGCGCTGCGGGGCGCGGGAGGCCGGGGGCCGGGCGCGCACCGCGGGTAGAAGATGCGCTCGGCGGTCTCGGTCAGCTCCTCGAGGGACGCGTCGGGGCCCAGGCGGAACGCGCCGGGCTCGACCGGCGCCTCCTCCGCCGCCGCCGCCTGCTCCCCGGCAGGCGCCCGGGCCGCCGCCTGCTTCACGTCGTCGTGCTGGGGGAAAGCGCCCTGGAACGGCATTCTGCGCGGGGCGGCGCGTCAGGCGAAGCCGCGGAACGCATGCAGGCGGCACGGAGGTTTCGTGGCCGCCCGAGCCAAGCGGGGACGTCGGCCCCTCGGGCAAGCAGCACGCGTCTATATCGACACTGGGCCAGACAACCCCGCGGTGGCTATGTGAACGTCCGCTAAAACCGCAGAGCTCGGACCGTTGGCCACGCGACGGCGGCTGGGCGCCGTGCGGCAACTGGTGGGGGGCGGGGCCTGGTCTAACGATATATATGGACGATTTCGGCGTATTGGAAGGCAGCGAGAAAAGCCCGGTCAAGTATTTGAGATCTTGGTCGGCGCGGCGGTTGTCGCGAGGCGACAGTTCGTATCATTCCGCCTCTACTCTAATCTAGAATCTTGCACGCGATGTGCGTGCAGCGCGTGCGGCACGAACCTAAAGTTTGACCTGGGGGAGCGGATGCGAGGGGGGTATAGGTGGCTGGGCCAGTGCGTTAAGGGACGTCGTTGCTCCCTCAGCTAGCGCTAGGTGCAAGGAGCGAGCATGGCGCCGCTGCCCCACCTCATCACTATTCCGATATCGCACTATTGCGAGCGAGCGAGGTGCGCTGCTCGACATTCGCGCCACGAGACGGCTTGCGCCAGTCGGGAGGAGCACGCACGTACGCGCACTGGCGCAGGTGGGCGTTGGACATCCTCGCGCAGGCGACGGGCAAGAAAACGTATGTGGAGGAGGCGCACGCGCCGCCGTTCTACAAGAAGCCGGTCAGGGCGGCGGGCGGCAAGCGACAGGTTCCGTTGCTGGCGCTGCCGCCGTCCGAGGACGATGTGGTGGAGGTGAGCCCGAGCTCGAGCGGGGCGATCGTCGCCTATGCGGACGCGCGTCTGCCGCCGGAGCGCCGCCTCTACCCGGAGGACTCGGACGAGGTCGTCCGAGTCGGCGAGCTCGAGAGTGCGCGCGCGAGCCTCCGCGCTTGATCTTCAGCTCGAGCTCCCGACCGTGCCCGCCCGCCGGCAGAACTCTTCGACGAGAAGCTGGGGACGGCGGTGCGGACGTACTGCTACGGGCACCTGCTGGCGCCGGAGAGCGCACGGGCGGCGGACCTGCTCTATGTGTGTATGACGGATCGCATCGAGTCGAGCTTCGAGCGCGCCGTCACCTGGGCCGCCATCTACAGCGGCGCCCTCGTCAAGATGATCCGCAAGGTGCAAGCGCCGCTCCACGTGCACGTCTTCCACACGCGGAACGATCTGATGCTCTGATGCGCGCGCAAGGGCTTCAACCTGACCCCCGAGAGCCTCGCGGAGGCGCGCCGCACCATCGAGGAGCTCTTCGCCGCGGCCGGCGAGCTCCTCGCCAAGAACGGGGGGTACCTCGTCCAGCCCGGCCGCTTCACGGTGCGCCCCCGGCCACCGCATGCGCACCCCGGGAGCCTCCCTCGAACCGGGCGCGGGCGCACAGGCCGCCGACTTGACGTTCGCCGCGCTCGCCGCCCCCCTCTTCCCCGAGCTCAAGGGGTACGCCTACGGCATCTCCGAGCGCATGGGCGAGCTCCCCAAGTGCACAACCCCGGGCGGCTCGTCGCGAGCGCCGCGGCGCCCCCCTGACGGGGTGCAGGGGGATGGTGGAGGAGACGGCGCGGCTGAGGGCGACCCCCGCCGGCCAGTTCGTCGCCCGCATGTACGGTGCGCCGTACCCCCGCGCCCCGCCCCGCAGCCCCGCAACCCCCAAATACGAACCGGTGCCCTCCCGCAGAGAAGCACCGGCCGCCCTGCGGCGCCGGCGCCGGGCGAAACGTCCAGGGCTGGTGCACATGAGCGAGGCGGCGAGCTACTTGAGTTCTCGGTGCCATTCTAGTCCAGATTTATTAGTGTGCTTGTTATTATTCGCCCATTTCCAGAGATTCGTTTGTCTCTGCAACCCTAGTACCTCATGTACAGATTTAAAGCTTCGAATTCCGGCATATTCACTAAAATCACGACACAAAGCGACATACAAACTAGAAAGCAGGCTCAAGAGGAGAGCATGGGAAAGGCGGGGAGGGGAAAGGAAAGGGGCAGGACTAGCTATAGGGGGCGAGGGCTCAGGAGGAGGGTGCGGCGGGGGCGTCGGCCTCCTTCTCCTCCTCCTTCTTGGCCTGGACGGTGTTGGCGACGGAGAGCTCGGCGAGGGTGCGCGGGTCCACCGGCGCCGGGGCCCCGCACATGATGTCCTGCGCGCGCCCGGGCGCTCAGAGGGGGCGAGGAGAGGTGGCGGGGTGTGCGTGGGGGCGGGGGACCTGGGCGGAGGTGGTCTTGGGGAAGGCGATGACGTCGCGGATGCTGTCGGCGGCGGCGAGGGTCATGACGAGGCGATCGAGGCCGAAGGCGAAGCCGGCGTGCGGCGGCGCCCCGTGCTCCAGCGCCTCCAGCAGGAACCCGAACTTCTCCACCGCCTCCTCCCGCGAGATGCCGAGGACGGCGAAGACCTGCTCCTGCACCGCCTTGGCGTGGATGCGCACCGAGCCGCCCCCGAGCTCCGAGCCGTTGCACACGAGGTCGTACGCGTCCGACACGATCCCCTCCAGCGCCGACTCGTCCGCCAGCTTCCCGCTGCCCCACGCCCCTCAGATCTGACCGGAACGGATGCGGGGCGGGGCGGGGCGGGGCGGGGCGGGGCGGGGCGGGGCACCTCTTGGCGTAGGAGGAGCCGACGGCGGAGGCGAGGGTCACGAGGTCGCGCGGGCAGGGCGCCGTGAACGGGTGGTGCACGCTCGTCCACGAGCCCTGGCCGCGCCCCCTCAGCCGGGGGCCCGCCGTGGCGGCGGCCGCGCGGGGCGGGGCGGGGCGCACGTCCGAGTCGCGCATGAAGAGGGGGAAGTCGACGACCCAGACGAACTTGTGGTCGCTTGCCGAGCCCGTGGGCGCGGGGACGAGGCCGAGCTCCTTGGCGACCTGCACGCGCATGCGCCCCAGCCCGTTGTTCACCGTCGCCTTGTCCCCCGCCGCCACCAGCAGGAGGTCGCCCGGGGCGGCCCCCGCGGCGGCGAGCACGGCGGCCGTCGAGGCGGCGTCCTCGCAGGCCTTGGCCAGGGGCCCCGCGGAGAAGAGCGCGGGGGCGCCCTCGCCCTCGCCGGCCCCGACGCGGCCCCAGAGGAGGCCCCCGACCCCGTACTTCTCCTTGATCTGCGCCCCCCACGCGTCCAGCTGCTTCCTCGTCACCTTCTCCGCATGCTTGATGCAGAAACCTGCCCCCCGCGCGCGCGCGTCAGAGAAACCTCGGCGCGGCGGCGGGCGGCGAGGGGGCTTCGCGCGCCCTTGACGGCGCCGCCGGCGTCGAGGGCGGAGCGGACGGGAGCGAAGCTCGTCTTGCGGAGGGCCTCCTCGAGCTTGAAGAGCTCCATGCCTGGTGCGGGGCGCCTCGGGAGGGGACGGCGCGGGCCGGCCGGCGCCCTCGCGCGCACCGAAGCGCATGTCTGGGGCGTCCACTCCGAACCGGTCCATCGCCTCCGCGTACGTCATCCTGGCGGTCAAGTTAGAGCAGGCGCCGAGGGGGGCGGGGCGGGGCGAGGGGGCACCGTGTGATGGGGGGGATCTCGCGGCCGGCGACGTCGGCCCAGATGCGGCGGATGGCGCCTTCGATGTGGCCCATGATCGAGTCCCGCGTCGCGAAGCTCATCTCCACGTCGATCTGTTTTCCGAGGAAGCGAGGGGGTGAGCGGAGGGCGGTACGCGAAGGACCGCCGGGCCACGCGTGCGCGCGCCTGCGTGAATTCGGGCTGCCTATCCGCTCGCAGGTCCTCGTCACGGAAGCAGCGCGTGATCTGCCGGCCAGCACAGCCCTCAGGAGGGGTTGCGCAGGAGCGGAGTGGGGTACGGCGCGCCTGGAAGTAGCGGTCCATCCCGCCGACCATGAGGAGCTGCTTGAAGAGCTGCGGGCTCTGCGGCAGAGCGTACCTGCACGTACCCCTCGGCGCTCGGCCTCCCCTGGCGGGGAGGCGCGGGCCGGCGGACCACTCGCCGGGGTGGACGCGGGAGGGCACGAGGTAGTCGCGGGCGCCCTCGGGCGTCGCCTTCGTGAGGTACGGCGTCTGGGGGGGGGGGGGGGGGGGGGGGGGGTGCGAGGTCAGGGGGAGGCCCCGGTGTTGGGGGAGCGGGGGAGAGCGAGTGAGGGGGCACCTCGACCTCGACGAAGCCCTTGGAGTCGAAGTAGGAGCGGGCGCTCATCATCGTCCGGTGCCGCGCCACCAGGTTCGACTGCAGCTTCGGCCTGCGCCCCGGCCCAGCTCAGCCCCCCCCCAAGCCCCTTCCCAGCGGAGAAAGAGCGAGCCGCACCGGCGCAGGTCGAGGTACCGGTAGCGCAGGCTGCGCGCGCCCCCGCGGCGCCGGCTCGGCCCCGGCTCCGCAAAGGAGGACGGGAAAGGAGGGGAAAAGGAAGGGGCGCGCACCGGAGCTCTTCGCTGGCGGTCTCTCCACGGGCCTCGTCGGCCGCGAAAGTCAGCGGGTAGTTGCCGGCGGGGCCCGAGAAGATTGTCAGCTCGCTCGCCTTCACCTCAATCTGCGCCCCCGCGCTCGCACGAAGGCGGGGCAGAGCGGGCCTGCGCAGCGGCTCGCCTCTCCGGTCGGCATGTTCTTGTTGATGTCGCGCTCAGCGCGCGCGTAGACCTTGCCCTTCACCTGCAGCACCTGCTCGCGGCGCATCTGCGGAAGGGGCGCCGGCGTCGGCGCCGGCGGGGCGGGGAAGCGTCAAGGCGAGGCGGGGACCTTGGCGGCGAGCTTTGAGACATCCTCGGGGGCCTTGTCGTCGACCGTCACTTGCACGAGGCCGTAGCGGTCGCGGACGACGATGAAGACGACGCCGCCACCGACGTCGCGCACGGCGTGCGCCCAGCCGTGCAGCACCACCTCTTCGCCCACGTTCGTCGCGCGCAGATCCGCGCAGGTGTGCGTGCGGGGGACCAGGGCGGCCGAGGCGCTCTGCTCGATAGCTGCGGGGCCCGCGCCGTGTCAGGCAGGCGTTCGGGCGCCTGGTATCGCTTCTCTCGATCGCACCCTTGTCCGGCTTGTTGTCCCCCTCGGTGGCCGACGCCCGGGACGCGGACTGCGCCTGCGCCGCCGACGTGACCCAGATCTGGCGGTCGGTCAGAGACAGGAACGTAGGGAACGGGGTGCGCGCGACGAGGCTAGACATCAGGCGCGAACCGGCCGGAATCCCTGCTTGCTGTGGCGGGCGCACTCGTCGCGCAGCTGGAACTGCCCAGCCCGAGCTAGGCCTTTGTACTCGGAGAAGTGGCGGCCCTGAGCAAGGCTGAAGCGCTGCTCCGCCTCCGACGAGCCGAGCTGCACTGGAAGCTTCTCCGGGGCGCGCACGGCCGCGGCGGCGGCGGAGCGGGCCGCGCGGATCGACATGTGGGCGGCGGAGGCCGAGCCGCGTATCGCGGCGACCTGCATCGGTTCGTGACGCGCCTGGCCGATAGCGCCGGCGACGAAGCCGTGCATTCCTTTGCCGGCGCGAGGCGCGAAGCGCGAGCCGCGCGATATCGGACGGGGTACAGGCACTCGGCCAGGGTTTGCAGGCAGAAAAGCTTGTCACACAAGCTCGCTCGTCATGGATCAGGAACAGGCTCGTCAGATGGCGTTTATGCTGGAGATACAGTGCCAGAAGTGCCAGGACGACTACAAATCGAAGCCCGAAGACGTCGATGTGCGTGCCGCGTATCGAATTAACGAACGCGCGAGGCTCCATATGACTCCCTCGACCTTCCATTGCCGCGCCTCCACTCGCGATGCCCGCGCTGCGTCTGACCGGCGCGGTCCCGCAGAACCTCCTACTCTGGGGCCAATGCCTGATGGAGCTCTGCATGTTCAAGAGCGGGGAGGAGGCGAACACCCTCATCCAGGAGGCGGTCGAGCGTCTGGAGCAGGCAGCGATCCTCAAGCCCAACAACGCGCAGACGCTCGCGTCGCTCGCGCAGGCTTACAACATGATGGGTTTCAACAATCAGGACCGCGTGCGCATACGCGTGCCACTGCCCCGTCGCGTGCCGGTCCGCCGTTCAACAGCCTCAGCTAAGCGCGATTCTCGCCCCGCGCGCAGGACGTGGCGAACAAGTTCTTCAAGATCAGCGTGGAGAAGATGCAGGAAGCGTGCGATGCGGCGCCGGAGAACGCCGACCTGAAGAAGACCCTCGCGAACCTGAAGCGGGCGCGTTCCGCCCAGGCGGGGAGGGGCGAGCCGCCCCGCTCTCGCGCTGACGCCTCCGCAGGCGCCGGAGGTGCACGAGCAGCTGCTGAAGACGATGGCTGCCAGCGGCCCCCCAGGCGCCTCGGCCCCCTCGTCCTCGTCGTCCGCGGGGCCGCGCGCAGCGGCCGGCGGCCGCGGCGGCGACGCGCGGTGCGATGTGATGCGCTCCGCCGGCACCGTGCGGGCGCGGGCTGAGCGAGCACGTGCGGCGCGCAGGGGCGCGAAGAAGAAGAGCAAGGTCGAGGGCGTGTACGACTTCTTCGGGTACGTCGTCGTCGGCGCTGCCATCCTCTACATGCTCCGGTGCGCCCCGGCCGCCGCGCCCCGCTCGCAGCTAGCCTGCCCGCCTCCCGCGTCCGACCCGCCCGCGTCGCAGGAGAGCCACGAGCCAGCCGCAATAAGGGGCCTGGCGCGGGGGCGGTCGGCGGGCGGCGCCCTCCGCGGGGGCGCCCGCGGTGCGACGCGCTTCCCGTTGATCGCAGCACTCTAGAGTAAGCGTTAGGTGACTGTAAATGCTTGAGGTTATTTTGGAACACTTGAGTCAGACACTCTTAGATTACTCGCCAGGGCCGGGTCTCGGGCCCGAACGCCAGCCTCTAGATCTAACGTTAAGCACATATCAGCCTACGTACATATACGTATACATGTGCATGGCAGGGCGCCGACGTCGATTCCGGCCTAGGCACCGATCCGTACGCGTATATGCTGAATGCGGCGTTTGGGCGTGCGGGCCGGGGCATTGGCTGGTGCGGGGCGCCGGCATTAATATTGCAAGTTGGCTGGTACCAAAAATGACTAGTACTCTGTACACGCCACACGAACCACCTGTCACAGCATAAAGCATCGATCGACGAAAAGGCCGCCCGCGCCGGGCACCTGCTTCGAGGAGAGGGCGGGGGCAGGGCCCCCTGGGAGACATGGCCCAGTGGGGCCCCTCAGCGCCTGGCCCCGGAGCCAGACCCGACGAGGGGGCGCTGTGTCCTCTTTATGCAGACGGGGCAGTCCTGCGTGCCCCGCCCTATGCACCGCTGGCAGGTGCGGTACACGCCGTCCTCCTCCGACGCGCAGAAGCCGGCACCTGCGGCGAGGAGGGCACGGGGCGCGGTAAGGGGGCGCTCGGGGGAGCGGGGCGGCCGCGGTGGGCGAACCGAAGCAGCTCGCACACTCCACGACACCGTTGGTGCAGCGCGGACATTCGTGCCCGAAGCCATTCTGGATGCGGGTCCGCGGGCGGGAGAGGACCCGCGAATCGACCCGCTCTGGCGCCGCCGACTCCTCGACAGCAGGATGCCCCAGAGCGGCCCGCTTCGCTTCCATCTCCTCCTTGGCCATCAGACCCAGGCTGCGGGCGGTCAGGCTCGCAGCGGGGCGCGCGGACGGACGGCGGCAAACCGTTCGAGGGTCTCCAGGAAGTTCCGAGGCCTGAATCCAGGGTGCTCGCATGTGGAGAAGACAGGGAACGCGATGCCGTCGCTCGTTTTGACGCTGTTGTAGCCCTTGAGGTACCGGTCGCGCCTAGGCGGGAGAATATGAGCGCACGGGAGATACGGGAACGTATCCGAGGCTCACGGCCCAGGCGCGGCCCGGGGACGAAGCATATTAAAACAGTTAGACTGTATCTATTCCGTAGCCGTGTTCGGGCTGGCCGTGCCCTCGCCACGGCCGGAGCGCCACGTTCTGGTTTTCATTGCAAGTGACGACGGCTGACTCGGGGACCCAAGCAGCCCGCTCTGCAAGACATGCAAGGCACACGCGCACCATCTCCGCTCGTCCACCCGGCTGCCGCCGCCGGAGCCGCCCGCGCTCCTCTTACCGAGCTCGGCGCCTTTCACGGTCCCCGTCCCCGCATGAATCTCCAGCGTCGCTGGCGCATCGCTGCGGCGACCGGGCGCATCGCTGCGGCTGGCGTCGCATCGCTTGGACTGCGCGACGCTGTCGCCGAGGAACGCCGACGAGCTGCTGCCGCTGGGGACCGCCACCAGTCTAGGCCCGAGGAACGCCATGTGCACGACGCTGCCCTGAGGCGAGCTTGTGAGGTCTCGGTCGGCCACTGAAGCACGGGTACGCGTGCGCGAACTTGGACTGAGGAGGACGACGTGGAACGTCAGCAAAGAGCTTGCGGAAGCGACTGCACGCGAGTTGTCGTTTAGGCGGCGGAGCACTCGAGAAAGGAGGTCATCGGGAAGAGTCTCGATGGGACCGGCGACGGCGCTGATCTCCTCTATTCCGGGCGTTCGGGCCCAGCGAGCGCTGCGCACTGGCGTGCGCGCGTTGTCGGGGGCGCCGGCGACCCCGCCGCCCAGCGCGCCGGACAACCTCGCGGAGCATATCACGATGGCGCCCAGCCGCGTAAAGAGCACGAGCTTCCTCACAACCGAGGCTGAATTAGCCAGCGCCGGCAGCGTCGCTGGCGCGCAAGCCGCGGTGCGGGCCAAGCTCCGGCCGCGGCCAACCACCGGTCTGCGCTCCATCCTCATCGACGAGCTAGAGCCTTTCAACGCGGCGGGCTCGCGCGTGACGCTAGTGGGCTGCGAGCGGAACAATCCGGGCGACGCGGCCGAGGTCTTCGATCTGCTCGAGGCGCTGCGACCTGCCGCTGTGATCGCCGACCTCTGTCCCCTCACGACCGGCCCGTCCCGATTCCTCGAGTACGACAAGTGCGGCCCCGCACCCGCGGTCGCCCGCGCATGCCCCCTCCCCGAGCCGCCGCATGCGCGCCGGTCCGACGCCGCTGGCCGCAGGCGGATACACGAGATCTTGCACGCGCAGCACAAGGCGTTCGAGTACCTCGGAAAGCCTCGCTTCGATTTCCTGCTTGAGAGGGCCCGGCCGGTGCGCGGCGCCGGCGTGCGCCCCGCCCGGCCGGCGCGCCGCCCACGGCAGGGCGCACGTGCATGCAGGGCCTGGACAAGACGGCAGACTCGCTGGCGGCAATTGGGTACTGCCGAGCGCACGGCGCGCGGTTCTACGCAGGTGCGGCGCGGCCCGCGGCTGCGTGGCGGCCTTGCTGAGGCGTGCGGGCAGGGGACCTGCCGCGGCCGGCGCTGGCGCGGATGCTGGGGCTGGAGGAGGACGCGGAGGGGGAGGCGGTGGCGGCGGAGCAGACGCGGGTGGGGCAGGTGCCGCCGCAGGCGCGGGAGCTCGTGGTGGACCGCTTCGGGCGCTTCCTCGAGCTGCGCGCCGCCCGCGACTCGGGCATGCAGATCGAGGGGGCGCACCCCGTCGACCTCGACGCCGAGCTCGGAGCCCTCGAGTACGAGCTCGCCGCCGTCGTCCGCCGCTGTACCCCGCCCCCGCTCCTCGCCCGCACCTTCTGGAAGGCTCTCTTCGCCTACACCCTCCCCTCCCTCGCCCCGCCCCTTCCCCCGACGCCCCCTCCGCCGCCTGCCGAGGCCGGTTCCAAGCACGGCGAGGGGCCGGCGGTAGGGGGGGAGCTGCGTGCGCGGGACGACGTGGTGCTCCTGTGCGGGCGCCTGCAGTCGGTCGTGCTCAAGCGCCTCTGGGAGCCCGAGATCGCCAGGGTGCGCCCGGCAGGAGGCTCAGGCACGGAGGGCTCGCTGACGGGGTGCGGCGGGCGCAGACGAACCCGCCGCTGGAGCCGGCGGACCTGAGCGGGGGCGAGGGGGCGATCATGGGCTTCTCGGAGGGGGCGGGGGACCTGCGCGCCCACTGGCACGCGCGCTCGGCCATGTTCGACCCCTCCCGGGGGGACGCCATCACCTGGCTCGCCCCGGGGGCCAGCGAGCGCGTCGCGCAGCCCTTCTTCCCCGTCAGCAGCCCCGCCGCCCGCCCTAAGCCCTCCATTGTCGTCCAGTGAGCCAGTGCTCACGAGGCCCTGAGGGGCGAACGGATGCCGTGGTGCCACTGTGCCTCGGTGCCCCACTGCGCTCGTTGTGCTCTATGCCAACACATACGGGCCTTGCGAGGTCAGGGCCGCTTTCGTGCATATGGTCTCTCATTTCGAATTCAGACCTTGACGGGCTCGGTGACTTGATGGGCCGACGCGGGGCACTGGTGAAGGCAGAGCAGTCTCAAACGCGAGCGGGCCACCTTGTTGGCGCGAGCTCGACATGCCCGTCTAGCTCAGTCGGTAGAGCGCTGGACTCTTAATCCAGTGGTCGTGGGTTCGAGCCCCACGGTGGGCGCTTTTCCCCTCCCGCGGGGTCATGGCCCCGCCGCCCGGGGCAGTCGATCGCTACGCTTCAGCCCGTCTAGCTCAGTCGGTAGAGCGCTGGACTCTTAATCCAGTGGTCGTGGGTTCGAGCCCCACGGTGGGCGCTTTTGTCCATGCTCTGGCGCACTGCTCCTTCCATCTTTCGCTTCTTCCTCTGCTGCCGCTAGTTGGTACTTGCCTGGTAGCTTGTTGTTTCGGCAACAGCCAGCAGCGGAGCGGACACAATCGAGCTTGCTTAGCCGCGACCCGCTCGCAGCCGCGTTTCGCGTGGTCGCTTCCGATTTGCGCGGCTTCGCGTAGGAGCAGCTGCGGCATCACGATGATCATGAGCTTCAGCTAGCACCAGAGCGAGCGGCCCTGTCCGCTTCCAACTCCAGCCATGCGCGGCTCGAAGCCAGCGGACCCGCCCATCGAGGCAGACGCACAGATCTCGTTCCTGCAGTGCGTTTGCGCTTCTCTCTGCAGCTGCCGCCTCTCGCTGCGCGCTTGCTCAAGAAGGGCGGCGCCCCTGCCGCGGCAGAGATGCGCTCTCGAAAATGTCGATGAATCTCGCGGCCACCGAGCGCTCGTCGCAGGAGACTCTTGAGGTACTGGGCCCGCCTCGCTGCGCGCGCTCGCGCCGGCCGCGGCACAGCATGCGCAAACGCTGAAGCGCCGCTCGCGCAGGCCACATCCTTTGAAATTGCCGAGTGCGAGAGGCAGATCGCCGATTGCGAGCAGAGGATACTCGCGAAGGAAGTAGAGATACGCCAGACGCAGGTGCGCATGTTCGTGGGTGGTGCTCGCCTGTGAGCGCTGGCGCTTAATGCGCTGCGCCATCCTTCGTTCGCTGGCCTGATGCATATGCGGGAAAACACGGCGCAGGCGCGCATCTCCGGCCTGGAGAACGCCAGCGCCGCACAGCGTCGGGAGCTCGCCCAGCTGCAGGATCGCCTCGCGCGGGCAAACTCCGCACTGCCCACTGCCGCAGCTGGCGGCGACGCCGGCGCGAGGGCTCCTGCGGCGGGGTGCGCGGCGGCGCCGGCCTCGGCGGCGGACGTGAGGGCCGCGCTGGAGAAGGAGCGGCTGCAGGAGCGCGAGCTGCACAGCGTGCGCCCCGCGCCCGAGGCAGGCCTGCCCCGCGGTCGCCCCAGGCCTCTGACCGCCCGGCAGCTGACTGCGAAGATCCGCGAGCTGGAGGCGGCGCAGGCGGCGGCTGCAGCGCCCAGGGGACGAGGCGCGGGAAATATATAGTCCCCCTGGCAAGCTTGAGGCCTCGATCTACCGTAGTGCCCTTCAGCGCGCCCGAGATGGCGCTAGCCCTAGCCCGGAGTCCACTCGACCGCTCTCTCATGGTCGGCCGCTGGCCCGCCGGGCGCGCCCCCGCATGCCGCAGCAGCAGCGCTAGCGGGCGCTATCATAGTAGTATCCGACCAAGCTCCAACGTTAACGTTAACGCGTTTTGGAGCGCTGAGCTGTATCGCAAATTAACAAACTTGAAAGCAACACAACAATCCTCGTTCGTGATCATGATCATACATGCGCATGTGCAACGTTAACTCTAAATTCTAAATCTGCGCATGCGAATAGCCTGGCAGCCTGGCAGGGTCATTTGCATGCAGCGCTAGCGCACTGCAGCTGCCAGCTGCACGTGCACATGCAGACTCTGCCAGGCTGAGAGTTCCGAGGCTCGATCGCGAGGGGCCTGCCAGCTGCAGGCTGAAGCGCGCGCGCGAGGAGCTCGAGGGGTAAGCGCTAGGGCAAGGAGTAAAAAGCGACTCTCGGCGCCGCCGCGGCGCGGCCGGCGTGATCATGAACTCCAGGAGCTCGAGGTGAATACAGCGCCCACCGTGGGGCTCGAACCCACGACCACTGGATTAAGAGTCCAGCGCTCTACCGACTGAGCTAGACGGGCTGAAGCGTCGCGATCGACTGCCCCGGGCGGCGGGGCCATGACCCCGCGGGAGGGGAAAAGCGCCCACCGTGGGGCTCGAACCCACGACCACTGGATTAAGAGTCCAGCGCTCTACCGACTGAGCTAGACGGGCATGTCGAGCTCGCGCCAACAAGGTGGCCCGCTCGCGTTTGAGACTGCTCTGCCTTCACCAGTGCCCCATCAAGTCACCGAGCCCGTCCGATCCGTAGGCGGCGCAGCTGGCTGATACAAACCGTTCCGCTCTGCCTCGCGACGCTCGCACGGCCAGCCGGTCGCGGATCGGACGGAGCTCGCCTAGGAGCTATCTGCGTCCGGCTCGGTCCCCGTAGTCGCCCGCGTTCGTCGCGTTGCGACGGAACCGCAAGCATGTCTCGCGCGCCGCGGGACTCGCCGCCGCGGGATGCCGAGAATCCCTTGACGCGGCGGCCCGACTACGTCGAACCGTGCGTGCCTCCCGCCGGCGCCGGGCGCGGCCGCGCGGCGTCGAAACCGCGCGCACTGAGCTGCGCGCGGCGCAGGTCGCCGCGGGGCTTGGTGAACCCGCTGCCGGAGTACCTGCGCCCCGAGTCGTACCGGCGGCACGACCGCGTGGCGCTGCTCTTCGGCGGGTCGCGCTCCTCCTCGGGCAAGGCGGCGACGCTGACGAAGTGGGCCGTCGGCTCCATCGTCGCCATCCTCTTCCTCGGCCTCCTCGCCGTCATCATCTTCGCCGTCGTCAGCGCCGCCTCCCCGGCCGCCGCCCCGCCCGGCCTCCAGCGCGCCTCGAGCTCGCCCGCCGGCGTCGGCCCCGCCTCCGAAGCCGACGTGGTGCGGCGGCGGACGGCGGAGGCGGTGGCGGGGGCCGGCATCTCGGTGAGCGCCGTGCTGGGGGGCCCCGGGGGCGGCGGCTCGGAGGGCGGCCTGGTGCTGAGCCTGCGCTCCAACGTGAGCATGCCGGGCAACGTCTCCTCCGCCTACTTCTGCCGCGCCTTCGCCCTCAAGGGCCCCCGCCTCTCCGTCCCCTACCACGCCACCCGCTTCGAGGGGCACGTCCTCTCGCCCCACCTCCACCACGTCCGCTGCCCCGCCCCCCCCCCCCCCCCCCCCCCCCCCCCCCCCCTTCTCGTTCCCTCCGGCCTGAGGGACGTCGCCCAGATGCTGCTCTTCGGCTGCCTGAAGCCCGTCGACGCGTGGCGCTACGAGCGCTACTAGTGCGCCCCGGCCCCGGCCTCCCCGCCCCGCCCCCGCCCCGCCCCGCCGGCGCAGCTCCTGACGGGGGCGAGCGCCGGCAGCCCGTGCCCCGAGATGGAGGACGTGCCGTGCAACACGATCATCGCCGGCACCGCCGACCAGCCCGACAGCCTCGACTTCCCCCCATCCGCCGGCCCGCCCCCCCTGCCTGCATGCAGCCGGCGCGCCCTATGCGGGCTGGAAGCTGAGGAGTGCTGTGCGGGCGGCAGGGATGCCGCTGGGGAAGGGGGCCTTCGGCGACACGTACGTCGACGTCCTCCTCCAGTGGCACTGCGCGCCCCGCCCCGCCCCGCCCCGCGCGCTCCCTCCCGGCTCACCCCCGCCCCCCGCCTGCAGACACGCCGAAGCAGGCGGGCGCCGTGGACACCAGCGGTGCGGCCGAGCTCCCGCGGGGCCCCCGTGAGGCCAGGCCAAAGCCTGAGCGGGGCGCGGCGGCGGCGCAGGGTTCGACCTGCACCTGACGCCCCGCCTGCGGCCCCACAGCATCGGCTCCATCGCCATGTGGCGCGCCCCGTACCCCTTCTGCTTCCCCCCTCCTCTCGAACGAAGGCCGGGGGCGGGATCAGGTACCCTGCGAACCGGTGGACGGTGAACGGGACGGCGCTGGCGGAGGAGGTGGCGGCGGGGCGCGTCGCGGCGAACACTTCCGCCATCGAGGACGCCTCCGTGCGCCCCGCCGCCCCGCCCCGCCCCCCTTTCCAGCGCCCGCGCCCACGCCGGCACGCCGCGCCCCCGCAGGCCAAGTTCTGCGTCGCCAGCTCGCCCCCCATCCCCCCGCGCCGCCCCAGCGTCGACTACGTCGGTGCGTGCGCCGCTCTCGCCCGCCCGCCCGCCCGCCGCGTGCGGCGCCGCTAAGTCAGCGGTCGCCGCGCACGCGCAGTCACCTGCCCGCCCATCAACGCCTACGACTCGGTAGGCCCCTTTCTGCCTCCCCCCCCTCGCTCGTTCGTCGATCGAACGTTTTCGGCGCAGCTGCTGTACGGGATCCCCCCCGGCGGGGCGAACCTCACGCACGTTTGGCCCCGTGCGTACCCCCCCGCCCCCCCACCCCAATCCCCCCACCAAGGCGAGGGCGGGGCGCGGGCGGGCGCAGACATGCACCTCACGGGGTCGCGGATATGGGCCGAGCTCTACAGGCGCGACGCCAACGCCACCGAGGGCCCGCCCCGCCCCGCCCCGCCCTTCTCTCGCCATCTCGTCCCGCCTCCGCTGCGGCTGAGCGGCAGACCACCCCCCGCAGGCCTGTGGCGCTTCGAGCGGGAGATATACCGCTGGGACTCGTACTACTTCCACGGGCAGGTGGGCCCGGACCCCTCGGGATCTCCCGGGCCCTGCGCCCCCGCCCCGAGTGCGAGCGAGCGGGCGCACCCCCGCAGCGCTTCTTCGAGCTCGAGAGGCCCGTGCTGCTGCTCCCCTCGGACCGCCTCGTCCTCCACTGCGAGTGCGTACCCGGCCCGCCCCCGACCCCGGGGGCACCCGCCCGCCCGCGCGAACGCGGCGGGGGTACACGCACAGGTTCAACACGACGGAGCGTTCCGAGCCGACGCGCATCGGCAACGGCATCCTCGACGAGATGTGGTGCGCGCGCGCCGCCGCCGCGACGGCTCTGAGCGGCCCGCTGGCCTCCGAGAGGGGACCTGACGTGAGCGGGGGCAGCAACCTGTTCATGGTGACGGTGCCGCGGGTGGCGATGGCGGGGGTGGAGGCGCTGGCGCGGGCGCGGGGGCGGGAGCCGGGCGAGGCGGCCGAGCTCGGCTCCCTCTGCCTCGGCGGCGTCCTCGGCTGGCCCGCCATCGCCCCCCGCCTCGTCTCCCCCCGCCCCGCCGCCCCTCCGCTTCCTCAGGCGCCCCCGCCCGCCGCCCCGCCCTCCCCGCCCCTCCCCCCCAGCCCTCGCCCACCGCGTGGCCGGGCGTGACACCGGCGGCCGCTGGTGCCGGGGCGCCGCGGCCAACGCCAGCGCCCCCTCGCCCTCCCCGCGCCCGCCTCCCGTCGCCTCCCCCGCCCCGCCGCTCCCACGTCGCCCCCCACCCCCGCCCCCGCCGGGGCCTCCCCGACCCCCGCCGCTTAGCCCTCCCGGCCCCCGGCCTCCTCCTTCCTTTCCTTTCATTTTGAGCGTGCATGCAGAGAGATGTGACCAGAGTAGCTCGCAAGCGCCCCCTCCGGATCCCCCCTCCCCCGGGGTGCCACGGCGCCAGTGGGGGCCGGGGGACGAGGGGGGGCGGCGGGGCTCGAGGGGGTCTTCGCTTGGAGGACCCGGGAGGGAAGATCTAGAGGAAGGGCCGAACGTTCAACTTGCAAGCGTTCGCGGTGATCATGATCGCTGCCCCACGTCACGGCGTCCCCGGGCCCATGCACCCGCCGCATTCCGCCCCCGTGGGCTCGGGCTCCAGGCTCCCCCCAGAAACTTGGATCCGGTAGGAGAATCGCACTGCATGAAACCCCTGCCGTGTGCCATGAAAGAACTTCGGATGTTAGAGCCTCGGAGCACATGAGCTCATGATCGCTGAGTGATTGGGGAAGGACCTCCTTCCCCTTCCCCCACTTGGGGGTGTCCGGGTGCCCACCCTAGGCCAAAATGAAATGTCCCGACCTCCCAAAACCCGAGTTTTCTCGCCGGATCCTAGCAAGGCATGTCCCTAGGAGTCCGGAAACGTGTTCCGGGACATTTGGGCCCCGTCGGGTCGACCAGGAATGGGCAATAACACATTTTTGGAAAATGCAATCTAGCGCCTCACCAAGTGGCGGTATATCTGCCGGACCGAGTGCTCCTGAATGCGCTTGATGTGCCCGACGAGTCATGTCATACATTCCGAGACCGGAGGAGCACAGGGTAGACCGCCAGGCCGCCTCAAGTACCTGTTGTACCGGACGCCGGAAAAAAGAGCTCCTGCGAGTCGGGAGCCGATTGCTGGGTACGCAGTACTACGTTCTTGCCATGGCGCGCCGAGGCGGACGAGGGCGCGGTGCGGACCTGCCGCCTGACATATCCGAAAGCGGTGTTCAGCTCTGCTCGACGCCGTGCGGACACAGCCGGGGCTGCGCTCCTGGCGGCCGATGTGTGAGTTGCGGAGAGCATGTACAGCTGCTGAAGAACCTGTACAGGCACGTTCGTCAGTGCAGGAAGAAGGCACCCGCAACGCCGCGTTCCGGTACGCGCCGCTTGGCCGAGTGCGAGCCGATGGTTCTGACTGCCCCGCGCCCGCCGTCCGCAGATCCGAGCTCGGCGAATGCGATCTCTTCAAACATGCCACACTCTTGCGAGACGAAAGGTGAGCTCGCGCGCCGCCCGGCAATCCCGAGCTGGGTGTGCATAGAAGCCGAGCATGACCTCTCGGGCGCAGATGTAGCCATGTCGTCGAACAGCTTTTCTTACGCATCTTCTTCTTCTCAGCCGCAAGGTGAGCCCTCGAGCCGGCGGCCGCAGAGCTCGCGAGCAAGCGGCCCCATAGCTAGCCTGCGCCGCGCCGCCACCTCTCTGACCGGGCGCCCGGTTGCAGATCACAGCCTGTCGTCTTCCGTCGCCTCTAGAGTCTCTCCTTCTTCTCAACCGGACGGTGAGCTCGCACGGCAGCGGCCGCCGGGTCGGGCGCCGCGCGGCCACCTTTCTGACCGGGCGCCCGGGTTCAGATCGCGGCCTTTCGTCTTCGGTCACTTCTAGCGTCTCTCTTTCTTCTCAACCGGACGGTGAGCTCGCACGGCAGCGGCCGCCGCGTTGGGCGCACGCATAGCCACCTTTCTGACCGGGCGCCCGGTTGCAGATCGTGTTCTGTCGTCTTTGGTCGCTTCTAGCGTCTCTCTTTCTTCTCAACCGGACGGTGAGCCAGCCCGCACGGTAGCGGCCGCAGGGCCGAGGGCCGGCGCCGCGCGGCCACCTTTTGACCGAGCGCCCGGCCGTTTGCAGATAGCGGCCCGTCTCCTCATGTAGCTTCTAGCACTTCTCCTTCGGCTCAGACGGGGACAAAAGGTGAGCGCGCCGCCTGAAGTCACAGCTTCTGAGCAGAGCCTAACTTGTCGCAGATCTTGGGGCACGCTCTAGTTCAGGAGGAACCCAAGATTCCGCGTTTCCATGTAATCCACGTATCCATGTACAATCCACGTCCACGTCCACGTCAATCCATGTGCCCTCCTCAATCCCTGTTGCCGTGTCATGTCCCTGTGCCCAATCCAATCCTGATCTGGCAAAGACTGCCACGGCCGAGAAAGCCAAATTGGCTAGGCTGAGGCGGCTTGAGAGCCAGCTTGTGATTGCGATGGAGCACTATGAGAATAAGGGAATGGCACAGCACACAGTCTCTGGCAGGAGAACCCGGCGATCGGTTCAGAGGTTCAGTAGTGGGCCAGAGACAAGCGCAGGTGAGGCCAAAACCGAGGCACAACCTCGCCTTGCATCAATTCACACTTGCATTCTGTACAGAGGAGGCGCATGTGCAAGAATGTGGGCGAGGCAGACGCCGACTCCGAAGGAACAAGCAGGCTGTCTCGTCGTCTCCAAGCACAGAGGCCGCGCCAAGATCTGCTTCAAGCAGATCAGCATCTGGAGATTTTGAGAACAGAAGCGCGCTACCAGAACCATTTATCGATCTGGAGATGAGCTCGAGCTCGAGCTCTAGCTGCGAGCCAGCATCAAGAACCTGCAGAACAGGCGTGCACACACGGGCAGCACGAACAAGACAGACAAGACCTACACGTCAACAACAGCAAGATAGCAACAAGCAGCAGCGTTTCCAGTGCAACTTCTGTGCATCAACCTTTGCGAGCGCCAAGCGCAAAGAGAGCCACGTGAAAGAGAAGCACCGGAACCGTGAGTATACTTGAGCTTGCTTGGACTGAATTCACATTCTCTTGCTCATTTGTCGCCAGTGTCGGATGCAGATCAGAGGAGAGCTGCAGAGAAGGATACGATCGAGGCCTTCTTGCGGGAGTACGAAGAGGTCAGCACTATGAAGATTTGTGCTTGCTGTGCCGAGCTCAAGTCAGCTGCAAGCTTCCCAAAAAGACGTCTGTTTCCGGCTACACACCCACTTATGGAGGCACTGTATGTCAACACCGAGGCTCTTGCCCAACGGCCTGGCAGTCTGCTGTCAATTGCCTACACAAATCCCAAGCTGGAGGGTATGGCGATTGCGGCAGTTCTCGTAGACGAGCAAGATCACGGCGGAACGTACCGTGATTCTTGTGAGCGTGGCTGCGCCAAGTCGTGCAAGCAGGCTATCAAGCACATCCAACTGTGCTCATCATGCATCGAGATTCTGAAGAAGCGGCACGTTCCTGCGAACTCTGTCATCAATCTTGATTTTGGACAAGTTCCAGACGTACTCAAACGTCTCACCCATTTGGAGGAGAAGCTGATTGCTCTGGCAAGCGCAATGGTCAATGTGAGAACACTGCACCAGAAAGGTGGTCAGCGGGAGTCCTCTGGCAACTGCATCTCGTACTGGAACAAACCTGGTCATCTTGTACGTCGCTTGCCTCGGCGCACGACGCAGGCGGACACAGTATTCGTCTCCAGCACTGGCAAGCACAAGGATGTTCGAATGGAAGTTCGCCCCGAGCTTCTCCGTGCTGCACTTCAAGAATTGCTAGAGGTACATGCAGCCATGGCTGCATTGCATTTAATTATGTGCAAGCTGCTTACAAGTTCGTGCAGAACAATTCACTGTACCAGAAGTTCAAGGCTGTGATTGATGAGTCCAACCTTGAGGAGTACAGCTCAGGCCACATGCAGGTTCCTGTGGCCACATCATTGCTAGTTACTCCGACACCACCTGCGCCTGCTGCCGCCTCCGGTCCCGAACCTGTTCCATCTTCAGACGAGGGATCTGAGATGGAGATTGACTCTGAAGACCTGCTTATTATCACAGACAGTCTCGACCAAGTCTCTGAACAGGAGCTGCAAGATGCACCTCAGCGGGACATGCTTGTTATTTTCGACGACTCCGGCGAGTCAGCTGCAGAATCCATTCACCGATTGCTTCCAAGAGAAAGAACGGATCAGAATGAGGACGACTCACCTGCAGTCGAGGAGGAGATGATGCCTGATGGCGATGCAGGATCCGGGAGTGAAGAATCGCAACAACCAGATGCAGGTCCAGCGCCACCTTCAGGCTATCAGCCTGACAAGCCAACAATTCAACTCGAGGCTTTTCGTGATGCTGTCAAGGATTTCGCAGAAACAGAGCTCTATGCGTTGTGTTTCCCTACCTTGTATCCGTACGGACGAGGCTCGTACGCGGATGTACAGTTCCAGGTCAAGGATGAGTCAGCATACGTTGAGCACTGTCTTCGCTTTTACGACCAGCGCTTTGCACGGCATCCCCAGTTCCTCTTCTACGCCCTGAACGTTCTTGAGGTGAGCACAATCTGCCATTTCAGGCCGTGTCACATTTCAAATCCCACGGTTTGCAGAGGAAACGAGCCTGCAAGATTGCTTACAGGCTGGACAAGCACATCAACGAAGGGGGATCTCCAACTCTCCGTGATCTGCTCCAGATCAAGACAGGGATGACCACGGACAAGGCCAAATCGATTTTTGCGCGACTGATTCCCTGGTTCAAGGTGTAAGTGGATGCACCCAAGAAACACTGGAACTTGTGCTCACTTCCAGGTGAACAGGTTGCGAGATACTGCTGCGTACTGGAAGAGTGTCAGAGCTCAAGTATTTGCCATGATCAACAGCTTGTCTCTGAAAGAAGTGCACACCAGAGAACCTGAAAACAATGGCACTCAGCTGATGCGGATTCTTGCAGGTCAAGGTTCCGACGTGGTTCCTGACGCTCTCAGCTGCAGAGATGTACTGGCCTGAGCTTGCCATCGCTGCTGGTTATGCGAAAACGAAGGAGGAGGCACGTGCCATGTCCAAGGCTGACCGTCTTCGAATTATTGCAGAGAATCCAGTTCTTGCGGCGGACCTATTTATGAAGAGGTCAGCCACCCACCTCTCTGGAGGATCAGAGAGTTTGAATTTAAAGCAAACACAGGTGGTCGACCTTCTTGAATGTTGTTCTCAAGGGGCCTGCTAAGCCGCTTGGTGACATCAAGGACTTCTTCTGGCGAGTCGAGTGTCAGGTACATCGAAATCATTCACAGATCCACGGCAGTGAGATTGACTCATGATCACACCAGGCACGTGGAAGCTTGCATGTGCATGCGCTGTTCTGGTCTCTCTTGTTCTTTGCGGAGAGCAACTCGTGGGAGGATCCGTCCACGTACATACAGGACCCGGAGAAGCGAGCCAGTGCAGCTGCTGCGTTTGATAACTACGTCAAGGCAATGCGGATGTGGCAGAGCATGCAACCAGAGCACGAATCTGCACCTGGCCAGGATGATCATCATGGCCCAGAGACTGCCCAGGAGAAGGCACCGTCAACCCAAGAGGAGGCCTGTGAAGTTCTCACTCACGACACTCCAATTGCGAGTCTCGACGACCCCGAGCTCCTGCAATTTCTTGACAAGATCATTGGATGCACCCACATCCACACCCATAGTTCAACATGCTTCAAGAAGCGTGAGCCAAGAACAAAACCAACCCAATTGCAAAGCACTCACTCTCTTCGCAGATCCGACTGATTGTCGTTTCGAGTTTCCAAAGGAGTGTGTGGAGAAGACGGAGGTCATCTACGATGAAGAAGAAGGCCGAGCTGAAGTGCGAGTCCACATCAAGCTTCAGCGTGACGACCCGAACGTTGTTGAACACTCTCCTCTAATTGTTGTAATCTGGAGGGCAAATACGAATCTCAGGGTTGTTGTCAACGCCTACGGAGCGGCACAGTACGTGGCTGCGTACTCTTCCAAATGCGAACCAGACTTCCGCGTCCTCTTGGAGCACATCAAGTCCGCAGTCACCAACGGGTTCAACAACAACTCCTGCCAGAGACGCATCATTCAATCAGTTGGAAACACGCTCATTGGAGTCCGTGCCGTACCAGCCCAGATGGCTGCTGCGTTGCTGCTGAAGCTTGACCTCTACGAGAAGTCAAGAACAACAGTTCAGCTCAGCATACCCATGCCAGGGAGGGGTACCGTGTTACTGCCCGAAGAAGTGCCACGGCTACATCCAGATGAGGATGGAGACGTGCCTGCCACAGAAATCAACCCAGGAGCCCGAGTGTCGGAGTACATGAACAGACCTTCTGGAGTTTGTGAGATCAACGACCGAGGTGTTGCTTCCTCCAATCGAATCTACTACATCCAGTTACTGACCTCGACATGCAGAGTACGATTGGGACTCAATGGCCATCCATGATTACGCCGCGAACTTTGAGCGTCACTACGGGAAGACGACGTGAGCTGTGCTTCAATCTCACATCGTGATTAAAATCATTTACCTTCGCACAGGGCAAGTTGCATTGAGAACAGGACTGGCCACATCATCAGGGCAAGAACTCGAGAGGCAGTGGTTATGATTCGACCGTACCTTCCTGTTGACCCCGATGATGAGGATTCGGCGTACTCTCTTCTGTTCCAGCACAAACCGTTCCGCCAGCTGGACAAGCTCATTCCCGAGGGCAAGACTGCTGTTCAAGAGCTTGCTTTCCTCTTGAGCCCTGATGCTGGAAATCAGCAATTGCCAGAGGCTATCCGGATCCAGATCTCTCACATGAGGCGGCTCGAAGACATGTGGCAAGAGCAGGCTGAAGAACGCCGTTCAGCCAAGGCACAGGCAGCTCATGATGCACGTGAACCGAGAGAGGACGATGATGAAGACGTGGGTGACATTACAGCCCTGTTTGACGGACCAGCGGCAACCGCGTCATCCGACGATTCATCTGATGAGGAGGATACTGTTCAGCGAGAGTGCAAACCTACTCGAGTCTCAGCTTTTGAATATCAAGATGCTAGCAAGTTCATTGCGAATCAAACGGAGAGTTTGCAGCAGCGGATCCGGGCAGACCTGGAGAACGACGCCAGCATGCACGACCCAAACGACAAAAGGTCCCAACTGGCTGTTTTCAGTCTGAATGTCAAATAAGGATGATTAATGCTTCTCACGCTTCAGCATGCGGGATCCTCGTCTTGCGAACGACCCAGGAGCAAATCTTGACAAGGATGGCCAGCGGATCATCTACGATCTTGTGTTGAACGCCGTGCTGGAACAGAATGGAAAAGAGCAGCTGATTCTGCTGGCTACAGGCGCGGCTGGAGTTGGGAAGACAGTCATTGTCAACGCTCTTGTGAAGGCAATACGCCAAGCCGTTCCGTTTGACAAGTCGTCCCATCATGGTCCAGTTGCTGTCTGTGCGCCCACTGGCAACGCATCTTTCCTCATCCACGGCATCACGATTCACCGCTTTCTGCATCTGTCCATCGGCTCCCCTTCTGCACAGATGAGCGATCAGCTCACATCCGATCTCGAGCGTGAGATAGGGGATGTCAAGGTTCTCATCATTGATGAGATCAGCATGGTGGGTGCAAGGATGTTGTACTGCTTGGACCAGCGCCTTCGCAAGGCCCGTCGGAAGCCCGAGCTGATGTTTGGTGGCATCCACGTCGTTTTCTTTGGAGATTTCAAGCAGCTCCAGCCAGTGATGGACAAACCCCTTTATCAAGAGCCGGAAGCGATTACTTTTGTAAGCAATGAGGCACAGGTTGAAGCACAAGTGCGTGGTTGCAAACAATGCCTCGACTTTTACCTCTGCTACTTACAAATTTGGTACAGCTCGGACTTCACCTGTGGCGTCAGGCTGTGAAGAAAGCAGTCATCCTCACGAAGGTGTTTAGACAAACAGACACGGACGATTTGTACAAGATCCTTACCGTCATACGGAATGCCTCCACGGAGCAGTATTCCCACATCGTTCGCAAGTTGAACACGAGGGTGCTTCGGCCCGGAGAAGACATCCCCCTGGATGCCTTGTGCCTGGCAGCAACACACAAGGTCAAGAACGAGCTCAACTCAAGGCTTCTCAGCAAGCTGGAGAAGCAGGCTCCTCGCTCTCACCATGCCCGGGTCACAATCTTCGCGCATCACCTGCCATCAACAGAGAATCCTGCAGACTTCAGCGAGCCAGTTTCAAGAGAGGATATGCTTGCCGACAATGACCACGGAGACAACGAGGTCAATGATGATGTCCGTGATCTCGACCTCGACCCCGATCAACCTACACGGAAGCGAACATATAAGCGCAAGTTCAACACTGAGGAGAAGTACGAGAAAATGCTTCGAGGACTGCTGACTAAGGATGAGAAGTGGAAGCGGAATGGACTGCCTGCCGAGATCACACTTGCACGTGGAGCTAAAGTCATGATAACAAGAAATCTTAGCAAATGCTCATCGCTGGGCCTCACCAACGGAACGGTTGTCACGGTGGAGGACATTATTCTTCCAGAAGGAGCACCTGCACTTCCAAAGAACCACGACGAGATGATCAAGGGCAGAGCAAAGTACAAGCCTCCTATTGTCCTTGTACGGATCCCCAGAGATCACTACAGAGGAGAGTCGTACAGACCTGTTCGCGATGACGAGGATCCTATAGTTCCAATACCGCCTGTGACATCCCGGGTCTCCTACTATGGTGAAACGTCTTTTCGACTGCAGCTTCCCCTTGCATTAGCATTCTCAATCACGATCCACAAGAGTCAAGGGGCCACCTGCAAGAAGATCGTTGTCGATGTGGGGAATCCCTTCTGCTATGGGCAAGTTTACGTTGGCCTCAGCCGATGCACATCTCTCGACGGAGTCCATCTCCTGCGACCAGTAACAGTGGATATTCTGCAGAGATTCAAGGACATGCAAGTCAAGATTGACAGGGAGTACGAACGTTTGGCTCTGATGGACTCGGCAACTAGGGAGTCCCACTCTGAGCATCACGCCTGGCGACTTCTATAGTACTTAGTTAGCTAATTAGATCAAAACGCATCAAGAATCACTCACAATCACACCATACCTCAAACGACCTGAGAGGGCCCACGAATGCAAAACATGTCAGATATGGCAGAGTGCCTGGAAGCTCGGGAGGTCGACTGCACCTTGGTGCTTTTTTCCAGCACACGGGAGCCCAAGCTCTAGCTCGGGGGGAAAGAATTGGGGGCTGCGAACGCCAGGGCCCGTCGGCTTGAGCTCATGAAGCGGGCCTGCATCAGTCCCGGAGTCCCCTAAGCCAATGAGTCAGCTAGATAACATCTCATCCAGACGAGAAGACAGAGCGAGAGGATAGCATACTTGTCTAGAGGCGCTGCAGATGAGATGATGCTGGCCTGCGCTCGCGGCGCTCTCGGGCCCGATTGGCTGCTCGTGCATCACCAACTGAAGCTTTCAAGCATGAGTGCGAGTTCCTGCCACCGCCGCGGCCGAGGCAGGAACAGGCAGAGCTTAGCATGCGCACCAGTGGAACAAATGCGATGACACTGTTCCGGCGCCTAGCGCGGTTCTGCGGCTCTCGGGAAGTGAGAAGGCGGCGGGCGCCGAAGCAAGTGCTAGCACCCGATGCGATCGAACCTGGGGCGGCCGGCGGCAAATGGTCTCTGGACCACTGCGAGCATGACGTACTGATGCGCGAGATTGCCGACGGCAGCGCGGCGGATCGTCGCGCGAGTAAGGCAGGCTCGGCGGCATGCATGTGTACGAAATGGAACTGGAAGCTCGCCGGGCAGGGCGAACGATCCCTGCAAGAGAGCATAGCAATTGCTTAGCTAGAGCACTTCGCCGAAGCGCCGAGCTCACCTGGCAACGCGGCGGTCGCAGCCGATGTGACGTGTTCTTTCAAACATCTAGTACAAGATCACCTGCGCTTCAGAAGTAAGGCAAACGTCTCGCGCAGCGAGTCCGAGTCTACGCGCACGCTCTCGGCAGCTCGCCGGGTGCTCCGGAGGCTTACAGTTTCAGTTATGCGTACCCGTCTGCCATTTCGCCCCCGACCGGGCCGTGAGGCAGCCGGCTGGCAGCACGGCAGCGCGCCATGCTCTGTTCAGGTGCAGTCTCGTCATGTCGGGCGTGAGTTTTAGTGCCCGCGCGGCTCCTCCGTCATCGTGCGCACAGTCTCGCAGCGTCTAGCTATAGGCTCGTTCTCTCCGCGCGGCACGCCGCGCGCCGCGCGGCACCGCAGGGGCTCTCATCGGCTCTTCCGGAGCACCCGGCGAGCTGCTGACAGCGTGCGCGTAGACTTGGACTCGCTGCGCGAGTCTAGATGTTTGAAAGAACACGTCACATCGGCTGCGACCGCCGCGTTGCCAGGTGAGCTCGGCGCTTCGGCGAAGTGCTCTAGCTAAGCTATTGCTATGCTCTGTTGCAGGGATCGCTCGCCCTGCCCCGCGAACTTCAGGCTCCACTTCGGTCGTGCCGCCGAGCCTGCCTTGCTCGCGCGACGGCCGCCGCGCCGCCGTCGGCATTATAGCGCATCGTTAAGCCCTGTTCGCAGTGCGCATCGGTCGATCTGCCTCCGGCCGCACCAGGTTCGATCACATCAGCATCGGCTTTTGTGCACGCCGCCGCCGCCTTCTCACTTCCCACGAGCCGCAGCACCGCGCTTCGCGCCTCATCAGCATCATCGCATCTGTCCTGCTGGTGCGCTTCCTGTCCTCTGCTCGTCCAAAATGCAGATCGTATTTCACATAGCTAACTCATTGTCTTCGGTTACAGCTAGCGCTGCAGGCCGATTCGGGAGCTCAAGCCAACAAGCCCTCCCGTTCTTCGGCCTCACTTCACTGTCTAGCATCTAGAGCTACGCCTCATGTGCGCTGAACAAATGCACCAACTTGGCAAGGTAGATTCGAGCTTCGGATCTTCTAGGCACGTTCTTCCTGCTCAGAACTTAGAGGTCCTTCCCCTCCAACAGGGCCACTGCAACAGCAGTGTCCCTGTTCCGTTCATATTCTTTAATGAAAATTACTCCAAAACAATGCGGTTCAAAAACCAAGACGTCGACGACAAATACTACGTAGAATACTACTGATACTACTAATACTACCGTAGCCTTGTAGAATACTGAAGACCAGTGGACAAGAGAGATGTCAGACACAATAACACACAACTGCCGTGCCACGGTGCGGCAGAAACGTTAGATAATGTTATTTATGTAAGGAAAGTGTCGAAAATATTAATCATGATCACTGCTACAAGATGTTGTCGAATAAGCCGCGGCTGAGGCCGCGGACGCGGGAGAAGGTGAAGACGAAGGCGGAGAGGGTGAAGGAGGCGATGACTCTTAGGGTGTTCATGTCGGCGCGGACCCCGACGACCGTCTCCGGGTGCAGCCGGTGGTCCCGCGCGATGTGCTTCTCGCACAGCGCTGCGCCCCGTGCACGTGCGCCCCCGCCGCACACCGACGTCAGGCGAGCTCGTGGGAAGACGAGTGGAGGGTTAATGAGTGTGCTGCATGCGCACCGATGTGGCGGAGGCAGGGGCAGCGGATGAGGGGCTCGCGGCAGAGGGGGCAGGCCGATGCGACGGCCTTGGGGACGAGGGTGCGGAAGCGCGCGAGGGGCCCGCGCCGCGCCGTGTCCCGCGCCGTCGCCAGCGAGGCCGGCGGGGTGAAGACGGCGAGGGCGCGCGCCCCGGCCTGGCGGCGCCGCGGGCGGCGGCGCGCGGTGAGCGCGGGGAGGCGCGGGCTGGGGCCGAGCATAGGCCTCGGGGCGCCTCGTGGTCATGATCACCTGGGAGGCCTCCTCGAGGCGCATGTTGAGGTGGGAGAGGAAGAAGCGGTGCTGGAAGACGAGCTGGTTGCAGCGCGCCGCGAAGAAGGCGCACACCACCAGGCACGTCCCGAAGAAGCCCAGGTCCAGCAGGCACAGCACGTAGAACATCTCCGCGGCGGTCAGCGCGACGATCGCGAGGCGAGGGGGGAAGGCGGGGGGGGGGGGGGGGGGGGGGGGAAGGAGAACCTGGGGTACGGCGCGGCCGGCGGAGGGGGAGACGGAGGCGTACAGGACGAAGGCAAGCTGCCCCGCGAGAAAGACCGCCACCCTGGAGAGGTATGAGCATGCGGAGGGTACATGCGCGGGGGTAGGCACATGGAGAGGAAGATGGCGAGGCGGATGGTGAAGCGCCAGCCCAAGTGGCAGACGACCTGCCGCAGCCGCGCCTGCGGGGGGTGCGCTGTGAGGGCGCGAGGGGAGCGGAGGGGGCTTGGGGGGCGGGGGCGCGCGCCCAGGAGAGGATGTTGGAGGGGGAGAGGAAGTCGAGCTGCAGGGCCGCCGCCCCCCTCCGCCGCGGGTGCCGCGCCCCCTGCCACGCCGGAGCGTCAGGAAGGAAGGGGGTGGGGGATGAAGGGGGACTGGAGGGGTACGGGGGCACCGGGGCGGCGTACTTCTCGTCGAGCTCGTCGTCGCCGAAGTGCTCGAGGCAGAAGATCTCGCCGGTGGCGCGGAGCCAGCGGAGGCGCCGCCGCGCCTGCGTCACTGCCACCAGCGCCAGCGGCACGATGAAGAAGAACATCACGAAGAAGCCGCCCATGATCATGCACCTGCCGGCGCCTGAGGGGGGCGCTCGGGGCGGGGCGGGGGCGGGGCGGGCACGTGGCGATGAGCTTGAGGCGCCAGGACTGGTCCCAGAGGGGCGGCTCCGCGTGCTCCCCCTCCCGATCCAGGATGAAGTACGGCAGGCTCACCTGCACTGCTCCCGCCCCACGGCCTCAGCCCGGGACGTCACGGGCTCGGGCTCCAGGTCTACGCTGGGCGCACGGGTGGTGACGACGGCGCGGACGACGGTGTTGAGGGAGGCGCCGGCGGCGCGCGTGAGGGCGGAGAGGAGGCCGCGGCGGCCCCGGGGGCCGGCGTGCGCGGCCCGGAAGCGGTCCCGCTCCGCGTCGCTGCTCTCGAGGAGGAGCTGGAGGAGCCAGAGGTGCAGCGGCACGCGCACCGCCGTCCCGCACTGCTTGCCTGCCCCCCGAACCCCTCAGGGGGAGCGGGGGCGGCGGGGGCGGGGCGGGGGCACCGTCGCGGACGCGGGGGACGGCGCGGATCTGGGCCCCCATCTCCGGGAAGGCGAAGAGGGCGAGCCGCAGCGCCCGCCGCACCTGTTTCGTGATGAGGAGCGGGGGGAGGGCGGAGGGCGCTAGAGAGCTCGAGGGACTGGAGAGCTAAACAGGGGCACCTCGGCGAGGGAGTTGCGGAAGTAGAGGGGCAGGGAGACGTCGACGCGGACGCGCGCGCACGTCTCCTCGATCTGCGCCCGCGCCGTCCCCGCCTGCCCCGCCCCTCAGATCTCGAGGGGCCCCCCGCGCCGTCTCCGGGCGGGGCGGGGGGCGGACGCGGAGGGGTAGCCAGCCGAAGAGGAGCTCCTCGGAGCGCGTGAACTCGACGGGGATCGCCCCCTTCAGCGACTGCGCGTACAGGTACCGCGGCCGGTACCCGTACTGGAGGCCGGCAGCATCAGATCGGGGTGGAGTTTGCGGGGGGGCGGGGGGGCGGGGGCACCTTGACGGCGACCATGACGGCGCGGATGAGGAGCATGGCGCAGAAGCAGACGAACTCGGCCCCCTTTAGGAAGCGCTCCCGCGGCTCCCTGCCCTCTCCCCCGTCACACAGGGAGGGCGGGGCGGGGCGGGACGGGGCGGGGCGGGGCGCGCAGGAGGAGGAAGTAGAGGGCGACGGCGGGGAGGCCCCCCGTGCTGTGGCTCATCCAGATGGCGGGCACCATCCAGTAGGCCCCCACGAAGTGCCGCTGACGGAGGGCCCGCCAGCCGTGGGCGAACCAGAGGAAGGGGAGCGAGAGGGGGAAGAAGACGAGGACGAGGAGCTCCCGCAGCAGCTGGCCCCACGAGAGCTGCCCGCCCGCGCCTCGTTAGACGGGCTCACGGGATAGAACAGGGCGGGGGCGGACGGAGATGGAGAGCTTGACGCGGAAGGACTTCTCGAGCTTGCGCTCGCGGTCGCAGCCGTCCTCGCCCCCGCTCGTCGCCCCCGCCGAGCGCGCCCCGCTCCGCCCCGAGTCGGAGCCGTCCTCCGCGTCCGTCGGCAGCAGCGCCACCGTCGCCGCCGAGCCGGCCGGCGTCAGCGCCGGCGTCGACGCCCCGCTCCCCTCCGCGGCCGCCTTGCGCGCGGCGGCGCCCCAGGGCCAGAGGCGCCTGGCGGCGGGGCCGGGGCGGAGGCGGCCTTGGCGAGTGAGATGTCGGGGGCGGAGGCGGGGGCGCGGGCGGGGCCTGCGCGCCCCGCCTCGGCGGCCTCGGCGAGGGCGGCCGCCTCGGCCTCGGCCTCGGCCTCGGCGTCGGGGTCGTCGGGGTCGGTGGCGAGGAGCACGGGGGCCGGCGCGGGGCGGCGGAAGGAGCGCTGCCTGAAGGAGCGCTGCTTGAAGGAGCCGCTCCGCGAGCTGCCCCGCTGCCTCCCGGCCCCCCGCGCCCGCCCCCGCCGGCGCCGTCCGCGCCGAGGCCGAGGCCGCGGAGGCGAGCGGGAAGGCGGCGAGGCGGGAGCGGGCGGGGCGCCCGGCTGCGCCCGCCCCTGGCTCGGGGTCGGGCTCGGGGTCGGGGAAGATGGGGGCGGAGCCGTCGAGGGAGATCTGCAGCGGCCCCGCCTCCGCCCCCGCCTCCTCCAGCGGCAGCCGCGGCACCGCCCCCGGCCCCGGCCCCGGCCCCGCCTTTTCCTCTTTCTTGGAGCCCCGAGGGGCCGGAGAGGAGGGGAGGGACGGCGGGGCGGGGCCCGGGGCCGGGGCCTCCTCGAGCTCCGGCAGGTAGCCGGGGAGGGTGCGGGAGGCCGGCCGGGGCCCCGGTGCCAGCGCAGGCGTGGGCGCGGGATCGACAAAGATATCCGAGGCGGCGTCGCCCCAGCCGCGCGCGCTCGCGATGTGCAGCTCGCCGCCGGCCGGCGCCGGCGCAGGCAGGACGGGCCCCCGCAGGCTGAGCAGCGGGTGAACGACGGGCACGACAACCGGCTCAAGCTCGAGCTCCGAATCCGCGAGCGGCCCCGCCTCGCCCCCGCTCAGCGGCCTCGGCTCCAGGCCGGCCATTGGGGCGGCGGCGCCCCGAGGCTTACGCGACAGCGCCCCCACAGCTGCAGCGGGGGCCTCGAGGCTCGAGCTCCCGCCCGCGACCGCACAGCGGAGCTGGGCCTGAACTGGCTCGGGTCAAGCGTTGCCTCGGGCGCTGGGCTACAGTGTGCTCAACGTCCCGCGGCCGCGCCGACGGCCGCGGCTGCCGATGCTGAACGCCTCGAATGCTACAGGACCCAGGACCAGGACCAAATGCATCGGACTGCGGGATAGCTGCACATGACGGAAGGCTCCGTCGGAAACGATGGCGAGATCGACGGCAAAGGATGGGCGCCGGACGACGCTGCGTGAGCTTGCGTCTTAAGCTTGGCCAGCCGTTGGAAAGATAGCTATAGCCTCACTGAGTCAGCAGATTATTGCTGCACTGCCTGCGCATGCATATAGATGCGCGCGCGCGCTGCGCACATGCATCTGCTCGATCGCCGGACGTCCGACGCGATGGTCGATGCTGCGGAGCTGGAGGGATCGCGGAGCTGATCGAGGCTACAGCTGAGAGCTAGGGTTGCGGTCAGAAAAAATGCTGCAGGCGGCTTGCCGCCAAGTCGCACTGGCTTGGCGTTGCGGTTTGCACTGTTTTTGTCATTTTTGCCGGATGTTGATTGGACATCAATCGCCAACCGCCGTTTGATTGGCTGCAAACTGATTTTAGTCTGTACCCAGATTAGCGGCTTTTGCTTGGGCCCAACTTGCCGCCCAAGGTCAAGCTCAGCTGGACTCAAAGCTGTGGTGCTCGTGCGGCTTGCGTGGTGGGCACCGTACTACCCCGTACCCCGTCGTTGAACCGGTACCTACCAGCTAGCAGCCTATAGCTAGTAGCAGGCTGCGCGACGTCGACAGCGCTAGCCGCTGAGCCGAGCTCGAGCGATGAATCGGATGACAACAACGGCCCACGGTCAGCTCGAGATGAGCTCGGATGAGCTCGAGCGAGTCGGCTCTTGTCCGACGTCGACGGTCATCATGGCATGATCATGCACGTGCACGCAGGCGAGCGGTCATCGGTTCGTACGCGTACTACGGTACCGGATGCTGGTGTTCCATGTAGATTTCGTATACGTTGTTATTAGAATTACACTAGATTTGGCAGAATTACACACTAGTACTGGGGGTTTACACTCGTTACACTCACTCTAACTACCGTAGTACCTGTCGATCACTACATGGATCACTGCACGAAGAAAGCACGAAAACAGCCTTAAGAAGAAGCACATACATGGACTACACGAACATGGAAGCGAAGGCGTAGGGGCGGGGCGCGGGGGCGGCCCCCTCGGCGAGGGCGCGCTCGAGGGCGGGCAGGCGCAGGCCGCACTCGCGCGCCGCCCGCTCGGCGCGCTGCAGGGAGGCGGCGGCGGGGCCGGCGGCCCCCGCGGCGGCCTCGGCGAGGGCGAGGCGGAGGCGGGCGACGGCGTGGAAGGGGCGGAGCTCGGCCGCCTCGAGGGCCTCGGCGGCGCCCCGCAGCAGCTCCGCGCGGCGCGCCGGGGCGAGCCCGGGCTCCTCGGCCTGGGCCAGGGCGCAGAAGGGCGCAAGGCAGGCCAGCGACTTCTTCCGGAGGGCGCGCATCAGGCCCGCCAGCCGCCGCACCGCCCCCTCCGCCTCCGCCCCTCCGCCCGCGCCGCGTCGGCCGCCGCGTCGACGTCGGCCACGCGGGGGGGCCGGCGCAGGGGCGGCGGGGGCGGGGCGGCCGGCGCGGCGGCGGGCGTCGGCGGCGCGCCAGAGGAGGAAGTCGAGGGCGCAGGCGAGGGGCAGCACGTGGATCCACAGCACCGCGTCCCCGTCCCGCGAGAGCAGCCGCTCCAGGCCGGCCGCCGCCGCCGCCATCGCGCCCGTCTCCCCGCGGGCGCGCCACGCGTGGAGGCCCCGCAGCACGGCCGCCACGGTCGTCGTCCAGAAGGAGGCCGCCCCGCCCCGCGCCTCCAGCCGCCCCAGCAGCCGCCCCGCCTCCGCCTCCCGCCCCGTGAACAGCGCGCTGTACCCCGCCACCTGGCCGCGGGGTCAGAGAGCGCTGGAATCGGGGGGCGGGGGGCGGGGGACGGGGCGCGCCATGGCGACGATCTCGCGACCGTAGTCGGCGCCGCCGGTGCGGTGGAGGTACGCCTCGAGGCCGCGCGCGTGCTCCTCGGCGTCGCCGAAGCGCCCGAGGAAGAGGCGCACGTACGCGCAGTACGTCGCCCCGTCCACGTACAGCGGGCTCGACGCCTGCGCCCGCGCCCCCGCCCTCAGCGCCCGCCGCCTTCTCTCGAGTGGGCGGGGCGGGCCTTGTGGAGGAGGGCGCGGGCGGCGTCGAGGAGCTCTGCGGCGCGCGCGAAGCGGCCCGCCGTCGCCTCGATGTACGCCCCCTGCCGCGCCTCAGAGGGGCGGGGGGGAGAGGGCGGGGAGGGCCGGGGGCGGACGGCGGTCTTGGTCGCCTCGCGGACGACGTCGCTGTCGTGCCGCTCGCCGATCTCCGCCGCCCGCGCCATCATCGCCCGCCACTCCTTCTCCAGGCCCATGAAGTAGAGGAGCACCGAGAACCTGAGGGGAGGGCGGCCTCAGCGAGCCGACCGCCTCTCGCGGCCCGCGGCCCGCGGGTGGCGGACCAGGCGAGGCCGCGGCCCTCGGGCCAGTGCTCGTAGGCGCAGCGGCGGGCGCGCTCCATGCCGATGATGCCGCCCGTCATCGTGAGGGCGAGGGCGCTCGAGCCCTTCGCCTCCTCCTCGCCCGCCGAGCTCGTCTTCATCGCCGTCCACCCCGTGACCACGTACACCTCGAAGAGCGCCACCGTCTCCGCCTCGGCCGCCGACCACGCCTCCCCAGCCGCTGCCGCCGCCGTCGCGCTCGGCCGCTCCGGCCACTTGCGCTTCACCAGCGCCACCGCCCGCAGCGCGAAGCCTGCTCGTCCGCCCCCGGCGTTACGGGCGTGGCGCCAGGGCACAAGAAAAGGCGGGCGGGGGCGGACGGAGGAGCTGGGGGAGGGCGAGCTTGCGGCGGGGCATCTCGGCGCCGGCGCTCGCGATCGTCGCGAGGCCGAGGTTCAGCGAGAGCTCGGCGTGCCCCAGGTAGTACTGCGCGGGGGGCGCGGGCGGGCGGCGGGGTCGGCTCTCCCGCGGAGGCCTGCCCTGGTGACGGGGCGGGGCGTGGGGGGCACCTCGATGTAGCACCAGTTCTTGAGGGCGACGGTGCGGAAGCAGCGCCAGCGCGCCGTCTCCTCCGCGCTCGCAGGGGCCGCCCGCGAGGCCGCCGGCGCGATCCCGGCCCCCGCGGAGGCGGCGGCAGAGATGGCCGCGGGGAGGTGCGGGGTGCCGGCGGGGAGGGGCGGCACGGGGGGCCCCGCGAGCCCGAGCGAGTCGAGGAGGGCGACGAGGCGGGCGTAGAGGCGGGCCGCCTCGGGGAGCGCCCCCGCGTCGTGGGCGCGCTGGGCGGCCCGCTCGAGGTGCCGCAGGGCGCGCTCGGGCTCGCCGCCGCCCTCCCAGTGCAGCGCGAGGAGCGCGGGTCGGCGGCGGCGGCGGGGCGCGCCTCGAGGAACTCGGCGAAGCGGCGGTGCACGTGCCGCCGGTGCGGGGCGGTGAGCGACGAGAGGACCGCCTCGCGCACCAGCGCGTGGCTGAACACGAAGGGCGCCTCCTCGTTTGGCCACGCCGCCGCCTCCTCCGCCCCCACCTCCTCCGCCTCCTCGGCGGCGGTTGCGGCCTCGGAGGGGGCGGCGGCGCCGGCGAGGGAGGTGCGCCCCGCCTCGGCGACGAGGCGGGCGTCGGCGAGGGCGCGGAAGGCGTCGCGGAGGGCGACGGGGTCGCGCTCGGGGCCGGCCACCGCCGCCACCGCCGCCAGCGTGAACCCCGTGTCGATCACCTGCGAGGCGCGTGAGGCGGCGAGCGGAGGAGAGGGGAGCGGAGGGTGCCCTCGGCCGCAGGGCGCACGGCGGCGATCTTGAGGAGGTCGCGGGCGGCCGCCGGCAGCTGGTCCACCCGCGAGAGCACGATCTGCTGCAGCTGCGCGCCCCAGGGTCGGCGCGGGCGGGGCGGGGCGGGGCGGAGGGCGGGGCGGACGGAGTCCGGGAGGGCGGCGGAGTGGGGGGAGCGGCCCTCGGGGTCCCCCGCCGCCGCCCGCACTAGCTCCACCAGGTACAGCGGCACTGCTCAAGCCCCCGCGGGAGGCGGGGTCAGACAGAGCGCGGGCCGGGCCGGAGCGGGGCGTGCGCACCGCCGGCGGCCTTGTCGAGGACGCGCTCGAGGGCGGCGGGGGTCCACTCCACCCCGAGCCGCCCCGAGAGCCGCTCCAGCAGCTCCCGCGCCGCCCCGCGCTCCAGCGCCCCCAGCCGCACGTCCACCACGCGTACGCCGGCCCCGCCGCCCGCCGCCTTCTCCTTCTCCTCCAAAGCGGGGGCCGGCGTGGGGGTCGAGCGGGCGCTCTCGAGGATTCCGTCGTCCTCGCCGGAGGAGGAGGCGGCCGAGGAGGAGGGGTCCGGGGCGAGGCGCCCGGCAAGGAGCAGGAAGTCGCGCGGCGGCTCGGGCATCGGGCGCGAGGTCATGAGCAGCAGCAGCCGCGGCGCCGCCTCCCGCAGGCACCGCAGCACGAACCACCTGCCGGCCGGCGAGCGTCAGCCCCACTCCCGCCCCGGAACCGAGCTCAAAGATAAAAGGAGAAAGGCGGACGAGGCGGAGTCGAGCCAGTGGACGTCCTCGAGGGCGAGGGCGACGGGCCGGGCGCGGGGGCCGGCGAGGCCCTCGACGAGGGCGGCGAGGCACGCGGCGACGCGCGCGAGGCGCCCGACGCCGACGAGGGCGAGCCCGGGGGCCTCGAGCGAGCCGCGCCGGGCCACGTACGAGCGCTTGCCGTCGCCCTCGGGGCCGGGGGCGGCGGGGCGGGCGGCGGGGCGAAGAGGGCGGCCCAGAGGAAGGCGGCGTCCTCGGGGGCAGGAGGGCGGCGAGGCCGGCCGCGAACACCGCCTCGCTCGCCGCGCTCGTCGCCGAGGCCACGAGCCCGCGCAGCGCCCACAGCGGCGTCGACTCCTCCACCGCCTCCGCCCCGGCCCGCAGCAGCGCGAAGCCGCGCCCCGCGCACTCGCGCGCCAGCTCGTGCAGCAGCGCCGACTTGCCGAAGCCCGCCTCGCCCTCGAGCAGCACCGTCCCGCCCACCCCCGCCGCCGCCGCCGCCACCGCCCGCAGCGCCCGCTCCAGCTCCGCCCCCGCCCCAGGCACCCGACGCCCCCGCGGCGCGGCCCCGCGGAGGCCGGCGCCGGGGCGAGGGCGCGGGGGCGGCGTCGGGGCGGCGGCGAGGCTCTGGACGGAGCGGACGCGGGAGCGGGAGGTGTTGACGGCGGGCCGGCGTCGGGGCGGCGGAGGGCCGGAAGACGGGGACGGGCTTCTCGAAGCCCTTGGCGAGGATCGGGGGCAGCTCGGCGAAGGGCAGCGCCGCCCGCCGCCCCCGCGCCGCCACCGCCTCCACGACGCTCCGGTCGCACAGCAGCGCCTGCCGCCGCCCGCCGGGCGCCCCCGCCGCAGTCGCCGCCCGCGCCGAGCCCATCAGCCGCGCCGCCACGATCACCGCGTCCCCGATCTGAGGCGCAGTGAGGCGGGGCGAGGAGGGGCGCTCCGAGGTGTGCGCGGGCGCACGACGGCGAACTCGCGGCGGCAGGGGGCGCCCAGGGGCCCGCAGAAGGCGCGGCCGCCGGCGACGCCGGCGGCGAAGGGCGCGGCGGCCTCCTCGAACCACTCCTCGAGGGCGGCGGCGGCGCGGACGGCGCGCTCCGCGTCGTCCTCGTGGGCGAAGCCGCCGGCGAGGCCCCAGCAGAGCAGCGCGCTGCAGCCCTTCTCGTCCTGCGGGGACGGCTCGGCGGGGAGAGGGAGCGGCGCGGGGAGAGGGTGCGAGGGCCCCGCACCAGGAAGATCTTGTTGACGGAGGCGCTCCACTCGGCAGCGACGCGGTGCAGCGATCGCACGATCTGCGGGGCGGGGCGGGGCGGTCGGGGGAGGGAGGAGGGGCGGGGGCGGGGCGGGGGGACCTGGCCGAAGCGGGCGGCGGCGTCGGCGGGGGCGGCGGCGTGGGCGGTCGCGTCGAGCTCGGGGAAGCCAAGAAAAGCGACGAAGATGGGGCGGATCTCGCCGTACGGCCCGTGGCCCCCGCCAGCCCCGGCGCCGGCGCCAGCGCCCGCAGCGCCCCGCCCAGCGGCCGCAGCGCGAGCGCCGCCGCCGCCGGCTCCAGCTCGACCGGCGCGCCGCAGCTGCAGCGGTGGCCGGAGGGCGGGGAGGGGGCGTGGGGGGCGGCTGGGCGGGGCGAGGAGGCGGAGGAGGCGGGGGCGTCGGGGAGGGCTCGGCGGGGAGGCCCGGGAGCAGGGCCGCCACCTCGGCGCTGAGGAGGACCTCGCCGGCGCGCGACGCGGCCGCCGCCTCGCAGCACTGCCGCATCGCCTCGCCGCCGTGCAGCAGCTGCAGCGCGCCCTCGCCGCGGGCGGCGAGGGTGCGGAGCTCGCCGGCGCCGAGGCCGCAGTGGGTGGCGAGGGGGCAGCCGTTGCGCTCGAGGCGGAACTCGCGCATGGCGAGGGCCGCCTCGACGACCGCCCCCGCCGCCTCCCGCATCGCCCCCTCGTCCCCCTCCCCCGCCGGCCGGAACGCGATCACCGCGTCTGCGCGCCGAGCCTGAGGCGGGGGCGAGGGGGTGGCCCGCTCTCGGGCGCGGGTGCGGACCGCCAGCGAAGACGAGGGGCTCGAGGCCGCGGGAGTGGAGCTGGGCGACGAGGCGCGCCAGGAAGCCGTTGAGCGTCTGCGAGAGCCTCTCCGCCGAGTGCGCCTTGTCCTGCCCCGCCAGCGACGCCGCCAGCCGCGAGAAGCCCGACACTGCACGCGCCCCCGCATTGGCCGCAAGGAAGGGCGGGGCAGCGCATCGGGCCGGCCGCGTACTGTCGCAGAAGAGGGCGATGCCGTGGCAGGAGGAGTGCCAGGTGCGCGCCTCGCCGCCTGTCTGCGTCGCCGCGAGCAGCTGGTACGAGCTCCGCTGCGCCAGGAAGTTCCTCGGAACGTAGGTCAGCGTCTCCTCGTCGACGGCGCTCACGTCCGCTTCGGGCGGCGCGTCCGCCGAGAGGCGGATGACCTGCACGGCCGAGAGACGAGGCGCGTCCGGCTCGGCCATGGCCGCAGCGAGGGCCCTGCGGCCCGCGAAGGCGTACGGCCGCTAGCTATGCGCTCCACGCCCTCGGCCGACCGGCTCCGCGCGGCTCAACCGTAACTCGGCGTTACAACGCAGACCTCCGACTATTTCGCGCAATGCAGCTGGGCCGCCTGGGCGCCGTGCTGGCGCTAGGCTAGCAGCAGCTGCTGCGCAGCCTGCGCATGCTGTCTTAAGCTTGTTTCCGGTAGCTAAGCTCGCGGCTCTGCTGAGCTCTCCCTGCCTGCGCAAAAAGCATGCTCTTCCGGGCCGTTCCGGCCGGCCCCGCGACGGGTTGCGATCAAGCTCTTTGACGTGGCTTGCGTTCTCGGAACCTCGAATGAGCTCCTTGTCTTCCCCCCCACGGCTCCCGTACCCAGATCCGACCCTGCCAACGCCGTACCCGGCTTCGGCGCCGCCCTGCGAGACCGCGCGGCAGAGCGCTGGAGAGCGCTCTTGAGGGTCTGCACGAAGCACTGTGAGACCGCAGAGCCACCCGGCACACGCAGCTAAGTTAAGCAGCTAAAACCGGGATGGCGTTCGCCCGGCTGGAGCAGCGCTTCTCCGCGCTGGACCAGAAGGAGCGGGATGTGCGGGAGTTCTACAGGAAGGGTAGCGCGGGCCGCAAGCACCGCTACATCGGCTACACGGACGAGGCGGACGAGCAGTGGCTAGAGGCCAACCGGGCCCTCGTGGAGGACCCCGTCACGTGGTGCGCTGTTTCAACAGCTCTCTTTCTTCACACTCCTTCTTAGCTTTATCGCCAGGGCCGACGTGCGCGCCAAGCTGGCCGCGCCGCACCGGGGCGAGGCGGCGGCGGCGGCGCTGGCAGCGGAGGGGCGGCGGCGCCCGTCGCGGGTGCAGTCGGCGCCGGTGTACAGCAAGGCCAACAGCATCATGCGGCGCTATCGGCGGCTCCTCGCCGCCCAGGAGGAGCTCGAGCCGGCCGCCCTCGTCTCCGTGCGCCCCGCCCCGCCCCGCCCCGCCCCGCCTTTAACTCGCCTTACTCGCCTAGCTCGCCTGACCGAGCCTGCAGGAGCCGCTGGCGCAGCAGGTGGAGGACCTGAGGGGCGCCGCCTACGAGACCGTCGACGCCGCCTTCGCCGCGCGGTGCCCCCGCCCCCGCAGCGCTCGCCGCCCCGCCGCCCCGCCCCTGAGGCCCGCCCGCAGCGCGGAGCGCGTGCGGACGGCGCTCGCGTCGCCCCGCAACACGGAGGGCGACCTTCCGCCCGTGCTCAAGCCCGACCTCAGGGCGCGCCCGGACCCCTCGCCCCCCGCCACTCTGACTTTTTCTGAGCGGGCGGGGACCGGCGGGGCGCAGGCGGCGGGGCGCTCCTTCGTGCGGCCGAAGTCGGAGGCCTCGCGGGGCGCCCCCTCCGCCGCCTCCCGCGCCGCCAGCCGCGCCACCGCCGCCGGCGGGGGCGCCCCTCGCGCTCCTCGGGGCGCCGCTCGCCCCGCCGGAGAGCGGCAGCGAGGCCGAGGGCGGTCCGGAGGAGGCGGCCGGCGGGCCGCTCGACGGGCCCGAGGGGCCCCCGCCCCGCCCGCCGCCCCCGCCGCGGCCGGCCTCCTCCGCCTCCTCTTCGCGCTCGAAGGGGCCGGGGCCGGGGGCGGTGGAGGCGGGGGCGCACGTGGTGGAGAGCGTGGCGGAGGCGGAGGAGGGCCAGCCGGGGCGCCCCGAGTTCTACCACCTCAACGTCGCCATCCAGCACCACTCCGCCCTGGCCTCCTGGCGCTTCGACTGCTACGTCACCGTGCGCCCGCGCGCGCCTCCGCCCCCCTCCCTCCCTCCTCGCGGCCGCCGGCGAGGCCTCGCGCGTGCAGGACATCACGCTGGACGAGCGGCCGGTGCACGTGTACCGCAACCTGCGCGTCGACTCCGCCAACTTCCTCCTCTTCGGCCCCCGCGGGCCCGTCCTCGCCCCCTGCGGTGCCCCCACGCCCGCCCGCCCCGTCCGGGGGAGAGCGAGCGCGCCGACGCGCGTGGCCGGCGCAGAGGACTTCCCCTGGGTGCGGGAGCCGCGGGACCTGCACGGCCACGGCCTCCGCATCGAGGCGCGCCGGGGCCCCCTCTCCCCTGCGCCCCTCCCCCCTGAGGCGCGCCGCGCCCGCCAGGTCTTCTCGACGCACCCCGTGCGCTCCCGCGTCGTCGACTCCTGCGTCTACTTCGGGCGCAGCGCCCAGGGTCCGGCCCCCCGGCCTCCAGTGCTCGCCGTTCTTCGCTTGACCGGCCCGTCGCCGGCAGAGCGGGCGCTGCTGCAGTCGCGCGCCGTGGCGGAGGCCCTCGCGGCGGCGGCGGCGGCCTCGGCGCCCGTCGTCCCGCCCCGCCCCTCCTCGTCCGCCTCCGCCCACCGGCTCCACCACGAGCCCTCCCACGAACTCCTCCCCCCGCCTCCGGTGCCACACCCCGCCTCCCCTCCTGTCCCCCGCGTCTCGCCTCGCCCCCCTCCTGAGCGCCCCGCACGCAGGCCCCGCTCCCGTCCTCCTCGGGCCCCTCCGCTGCCGTGCCCAGGACCCGCTCCGCGGTGCGCTCTGTTGGCCCGCCCGGCCGCTACCACTCCTCCGCTCCGCTTCCGGGGCTGACCTCCGCGGGGCGGCAGGAGTCGCTGCGGCGCTCGGGCTCTGCCGGCTCGGCCCTCGCGCGGGGCGCCTCGGGGGCCGGCCCCCCGACGCAGGACCCGGCGCTGATGGTGACGAGCCTGAGGCGGCAGGCGTCCCGCGGGCCGCCGGCGCCGGGCGAGCTGAACGCGTCGGTGGATTCGGAGGCGGGGAGCAGGCGCGGCGCCGACGTGCGCGAGGCGCTGGAACGGATGCGCGCCAAGGCGCGAGCCCGGCCCGGCCCCGGCCCGGCCCGGCGGCTGAGGCGGGGGGTGCAGATGGCGGAGGAGCTGCGGCAGCGGAAGGAGAGCCTGCAGGCCGACGTCGCCGTCGGTGCGCCCTCCCCCGCACTGTTCCTCCCCTTGTCGCTGAGCGCCCCGCAGGGCAGCGCGAGCTCGAGGAGATCGTCCGCCTGCCCAAGCCCCGCTCCGCCCCGCCCCGGCCCTCCGCCCGCGCGCGGCCCGCCCCTCGCCCCGCCCCGCGGACCCTCCGCAGCACGCCCCGACCCCCTCCCGCCCCCTCCGCCCCGGCCCAGCCGCAGCCGCCGCCGCAGGCGCAGGCGCAGGCGCAGGCTCAGGGCCGCCTGGGGCGCCTCCTCCCCCGGCGCTGGGGCTGGCGGGGCGGGGCGGCCGGGGTCGGCGGGGTCGGTGGAGGCGCCGTCGGAGATCGGGGCGTGGAGCGACCGCTCGGGGCGGCGCTCCTCCCAGGCCTCCTCCCTCCTCTACGCCGCCCCCGCCAGGCCCTCCCCACGCACCAGGCCCGCCCCCGCCCGCAAGCCCGCCCCGGCCCCCGTCCCCCTCCAGCACCGCACCCGCGCACCGCCAAGGTGCCCATGCGGCCCGAGCCGCTCGGCGCCCCCGCGCCCCCGCACCCGCACTCGCACGCGCACGAGGCCGCAGCGCCGTCCTCCGCGCCGGCGCCGGCGCCGGCGCCCGGGCCGGCGGTGAGCCCGCGGACGGGGGCCCGAATGTACGCGGTGGTGCCCGCGGCGCGGCCCGTGGGCGGGCCCCTCGCCGGCGTGCGCCTCTCGGGAGCGGGGGAGCCCGCGCGGGTCGGTGCACGCGACGCCCCGCGGCTCCGTGCACCCGTCGCCCCGGGCCCCCGCGCAGGCGCCGGAGCCTCCGCCCGCGGCCGCCCCGGGCCCCGCGGGCGACTCCGAGCCTGAGTTCGAGGGCTCGGAGCCCGAGGCGGGGGCCCCGCCCCACGGCGAGCAGCCGGCGGAGAAGCGACCCGGCGTCCTAGTGCCCAGTGCCCTAGTATAGTATCGCTCATTCTGGAGTTCTAGTGACAAGCGCTAGCAGTGGTCGGGTCAGTGGGCGGGGACGGGGGCGGCGGGGGCCTCGGGGCCGGGCTCGGCCTCCGGGGCGGGGTCGTCGAGGTCCCACTGCACCTCGGGCAGCGCCTCCGCCTCCTTCGCCCCGTTCAGGTCGATCAGCGCGTTGCTCTGCCCGCCCCGCTTCAGAGAGGAGGAAAGAGGGAATGTGGGCGGGGGGCGGGGCGGGCCTCGGCGCAGAGGTCGGCGACGGAGATGCGCCCCCGCCGCTCGATGAACTTTGCCACCTTCTCCATCTGCGCTCAGGTGAGCTCAGCTCAGCTCAGCTCAGGAGGAAGCCGCCGGCGCCGGTCCAGGAGGCAGGGCAGGGCGGGCCTCCTCGCGGGTGACGCAGATGAACTTGCCGCGGTCGTCGATGACGCCCGAGATGCGCCCCATCTGCTCCAGCGTCGTCACCCGGCTGATCACGTCCTGCCCGTCCCCCAGCCGCCGTCAGAGGGCGCCGGAGGGCGACGCGGTGTAGCTGCCGCCCCTTCCGATCATCCGCGACGTAACGCTTAGATTTCGGCTCGTTACCGCTGCTCATTGTACAACGGCTCTTTGAGCGGCTTGGGCGGACCTGGGGCTTGAGCTTGAAGTGGCCCCCGATCTCGTCCAGCGGCACCACCTTCCTCCGCTGCGGATGTACCCCTCTTCGCGGGGGGTGCGGGGTGCGGGGTGGGGCGGGGCGGGGGTGCCTGGATGTAGGCGATGAACTCGGCGAGGAGGCCCTGGCTCTCGGACTCCTCCTCCACCGTCTTGCTCCCCTCCTGCGCGCGCCCCGCCGCCCCCGCCCCCGCTCAGCCGCCCCCGCGCGCCTCTTCCGAGGCATGCGCAGCGGCGCGGCGCGCCTGCTCGGTGCTGAACATGTGCTTCCACTTCTCGTACTCCTCCTGCTCCTTCTTCTCGCGCTCCTCCTTCAGCTTCTGGAGCATCTCCGCCTCGCGCCGCTCCTGCTCCTCCCGATCCTCGTCCTTCTTCTTCCGCGCCTCGTCCCGCGCCTTCTGCTTCTCCTCCTTCGCCTCCAGCAGCGCCCGTTGCTCCTGCGCCCCGCCGCGCCCCGCTCCGGACCGCCTGTGACCCTCGCGCCGCGCCGCGCGCTCCGCACCTGGCGCCGCTCATCGCGCTCCTGCCGGTTGCGTTCCTTCTTCGTGCCGCCCTTCTTCGCCCCCGCGGCGCCCTCATCGTCCGAGCCCGCGTCCGCGACGACCGGCTCGTCCGCTGCCGAGCGCGTCGGCGCTGCGCCCGCGCGGTGGGCGGCCAAATCGCACGCACCACGCTCACCGGCGCCCGCGGCCACCCGGTTGCGCATCGCCGCCAGGCCTCCGCGCCCGCGCCGCTGCCGGACACCGCCGCGCTCATCGCCGTCGGCCTGTGCGGGGCGAGCCGGGTCACTCGCAGTCACGCTCGTGAGCGCTGCGAGAGGCGCACTGCTCGGGCGCCGGCCCGCCCGGCCTGCAGCTGCTCGGCGACCTCCTCCGCCGTCTCTTGCGCCGCTTTGTTCCTTTGTGCCTTCAGGAAGGCAATGAGGAAGAGGGAGAGCATGAGCAGCCCCATCATGGCTGCGATGGCCTCCATCTTGGCGGTCTTTGACGGGGGGTCTCTCTCTGGACGGGTACGCGTCTTGGGCCATCCAAGTTGCTTCGATGGCGGGCGAGGCGAGCGCGCCGGCGCCGGCCGGCACGAACCCGCGCACCATCGTCTTCCTACTCACCGCCATCGTCGTTTCGACCGTGATCATCGTTGTGCGTAAACTCCCGACCTCGCCCCCGCCACGCTCTCTTCGTCGCAGCGAGAGAACGACGCTTCCGCGCGCAGCTCTGGGAGCGCCACCCGGAGGTGCTGCAGTGGTTCGTGTACGAGACGGCGGACCCCACGGAGAAGACGGTTTCCATCGTCATGTTCTTCGTGGCGTGCGCCCTCTTCGGCTACATGTCCTCCATCTGCATGGCGCGCGTTGTCACTTCGGCCGCGGATCGCGAGGCGCGTAAGCAGCGTTGAAGAGCTGTGTCTTGCCAGTTGAGCTCGAGCAACTGTCCCGTGTCGTCAGCGTCGTCCAGGCCGCTGTCTCAACAAGCAACAAGCGACGCCCATATGCATGCAAGGCGGCCCGAGAGCACGCCTGTCGCAAAACGCAACACCCGACATACTTCGAGCTCACCCGGCCGCGGCCCGCTGGGCGTCGGGCCACCAGCAACTGCAGCTGCAGGCTGCAGCTGCGCATGTAAGTGCATATTCGAACGGCCGTACATAAGCATTCGCGAGGCGGCGAAGACACCCCCAGACAAGCACCAGTGGGCCCGCGCCAGCAGCGAACACCGTCGGCGTCTCGCCCTAGCGTGTGGACAAACGTCGCGCGCCAGTTGAGCTAATCGTCTTTCAGTAGCTATAGCTTTCAGTAGTCGTGTTTAATTTAATCTTCAGTCGACGAGGCCAGCCTTACAAGAACTTAACAGCTGGCAGGTTTCGCAATCGGCGCGGCCGGCGCCCCCGTACACGTATTGCATGGCTTTACATGTGTGAGACCTATAGCTAGCACGAGGCTGCAGCTGGGAGCAGTTGGGAGCTATAGCTAGCTAAAGCGCTAGCTATAGCGCTGGCCCGGCCCGCGGGCTCGAGCTCACGTGCACGTACACAGCTGCGGAACTGCCGTTGCATGCGCAGGAGCTGGTCTGGAGCGAGCGCAACTTGGACCGGAAGGGCCATGCACGTCGACGTCGGAGCTCCGAATTCGAAGATACGTGTCGAACTTTGAGGGCCGAGGGTCGGGGTACGGCGCACAAAGGTTCAGCAGACGCGGCGTTGCAGGAAGCAGCCGGGCGCGGAACAAGCAGATCGCGGCGTTAGCAAATCTCAGCATTTAGCCAGGTCTTTGGACGGGAGCGCGGCGTGCACCTGGCGGGGCAGTTACGCAGCGAGCGAGCGCCGCGCGGGGCGGGCGTGCGGCAACTCCTTCAATAGGAGCATAAGAACCATACAACAGCCGATTGCAGTGCATGCGAGGGGGAGCGTGGGAGCTCGAGCTGCCGGTCGACTCGGAAGTTGGGGTTCCGGCTCGCTTACGATGGGCGATTGGACCGGCCGGGCGCGGAGACGAGCGCTGCGCGCAATCGCGCTCCTCGTTCTAGGTGAGTGCTGCGCTGCGCTATGCAGTCTGCGCTGCGGATCCTCCGACGCACTCGAGCGAGACCGGTTCGAGTCTCCCGGCTCTCTGACGCTCGCCTGCAGTGCTCGCGTGCGAGGCCACCGGCGGAAGTGGGCCGAATTGGGATTGGAATAACGACCACACAACATACGAGTTAAACGGACGGACTTTTAAACTCTGTCCGCGTCCCCCTCGATCTAGCCAACCACCGCCGCTTACCGCCTCCTCGCAGCCGATGTTGCAAGCGACGTTTGGATAATCGATTTGAACCTTTACGCTAGCGATCACGAATACACCGAGATCTCAGTCTGGGAGGACTACGACATTTATGGCATTATGAAATCCGACAGCCTCTCAAAAATAGAGGTGGAGTTGTGCAACAGATTGTGGTACAGCGACTCCTATGAAGAGTCCTGCCCTACGGAAGACGTGAAGCTCTGGCGCTTCCAAGCGGTGCTGCTATTTCGCCCTCTCGCACAGCGCGGCCCTCACCCGCCGCCTCCAGATCCAACGACCGCTCTACTTCCCGCTGGACGGCAATACGACCAAGGGCGCGAGATTGCTCCTCACGGTACGCCTGCCGCTGCCGCTGACCGGTCGCACCCGCCCCTCACAACGGGGACAGGCGAAGACCCCGTACACTTTCGATCGCCTTTCCTCGTACACCCTAGAAAAAGAGCTGGGCTGGTTAAACCTCGTGCACCGGCGGCGGCAGCTTCTCCTGTAGGGAGCTTCTCCTGTTCTCACTCGCGTCCCGCAGACTCAGAATACGGCAACTGGCGGCGACCAGGTTACTTTGTACGGCTACTGGAAAGGATCCAGCGTCTACCAATCGCGTGCGCGGGGACCTGCCAGCTCGCCGGAGGGGATGCCCTGGCTCACGTGCGGGGGCGGCAGCGCACCTGGCGGGGGCCGGCCTGGAGATGCGGAACTTCCACCCCGACGGGACGGTCGAGGTCGCATCCAAAGAGATCCTGGACGGGGGTGCGCGCGATGGCTCCTCCACACGCGTTTGCTGGGCCCGCGCTGACGGGTCTGGCTCGGCAGCGGTGGACCTGAAGCTGACGATCAAGCACCGCTTCGACCCGAACAACCTCATGAGCGACACGGCGCACTACGTGGAGGAGCTCAGGCGGGTCGTTGCAGCCTACGTCCCCTGCCCCGTTTCCACTGTCCGCCCGCTTCGTTTTCGTCGTCATCGTTCTCCGACTCACGGCAGGGCCTTCGCAGGTCTTCCTCGCGCGCTTCGAGGGGAGGAACCACGTGGAGCCCAGCGAGGTCTTGACGACGATCACGTGGGAGGCGCGCGCGCCCCCCGGCTCCCTTCCGCCCGCCCGCCCCGCCCGCGCCTGACGCTCGGCGCGCATGCACTGCAGGTGCGGCACCCGCAGGCAGACAAGTCCTTCACGGGCAAATCGCGGGGCGCTCTGACGTCTGGCTTTAACTACACGCTCGTCGAGGGCGTCAGCGAGCGCGTCGCCTCAATCACCGCCGACCGCACCCGTGCGCCCCGCCGCTGTCCGACAGCCGCCCGCGGCTGACGCCGGTGGCGCCAGTTCCCCGCACTGCCCTCGAAACGCGCGGAGATACCACTAGGGAGCTGTGGCCCGTCGCCGGGGCCGTCCCGGGTGCGGCGTGGCGCATGCGCCACACGCCGCCGCCGCCGCTGAGGGCGCGGCGCGCTGGCAGAGCCCCAGGCCTCCTCCCTCGTGTTCTACTTCACTACGAACCGCCCGTGGAGGGAGTTCGCCGACGACGCGGACGGCTTCCAGCTGCAGTGGCGGCGCGCGGTGGCGCGGGGCTGCCTCGGGGGCGAGCACGAGGCCCACCGCGCCGTCTTCCGCCTCTTCCGCCGCGTCGTCGTCGAGTCCTCGGGCGTCGTCTCCGCCGAGGTCAGCCCGCCGCCCTCCCGCCACGCCTTGCAGAAGGAGCTGCATCTGACGGCGGCGCCGCGCCCGGTGCCGGCAGATGGAGGTGCTGGTCGAGGACGGTGCGGCGCCGACCGCTGGCCCCTCCGCCCCGGGCTCCAGCCCCGCCTCTGTCGCCGACTGCATCGCCGGCCTCACGGGGCGTCTCGACGAGGAGGGCACGGTATGTGATGCTTCGCCCGAGCCGCGCCACGCCGCGTTTACCCACCAGGCGCCCGCGCCCCCGCAGGTCTTCCTAACGCAGCCGAGCCTCTCCAAACGTGCGTCGCGCCCCGCCGCCGCCGTCCGCGCCCGCCGCCGCGCCGACGCCGCCCCGCCCTGCCCCGCAGCGGCGCTGAGCCCGAGCCCGACGACGCCCCCCGCGCCGCCGGCGTCGACGGCGGCGGCGCCCACGACGCCGCCCGCTCCGGTCCCGACGACGGCGCCGGCCGGGAGCAGCGCGCCGGCGCCCACGGCGTCCGCGGCGAGCAACGCGGGCGTCACCACGCAGGCGTGGAAGTTCAGCGACGACAAGAAGACGTCCCTCGCCCCCGAGTCCGGCTGTGCGCTCTGTGTAGTACCCGCGTGCCCCCCCTAACCCCTCCCCTGAACTCTGTACCGCCAGCCACGCCGGCGAACGGGGCGCTGGTCGGCGAGCTCAGCTTCGCGACGATGGACTGGGCCAAGTTCATCGGTTCGCACCGCCCCCTTTTCCTTCGCCATCCCCCGTTTCTGAGCCGGCGGCGCGGCAGAGAGCGCGGGCGGCGGCGCGCTGAAGGGCCTGGAGGCGGCCCAGGGGTGGGCCAAGACCGCCGCCCAGCAACTGGGGATCGCGGAGGGCACGGTACGCGCCCGCCGGAGTCCCGGATCCGCATCACAACAAGAAGTAGTAGCCTAACTATCGACGGGGGGGCGGCCAGTTCTCGTTCCTGTCGTTCCGGAAGGGGAGCGTGGTGGCGACCTTCCAGGTGCTGGCGCCCACGGCGAGCGTCGCCCAGCGCCTCCGCGCCCCCGGCGCCCTCTCCGGCTTCTCCTTCGACGGCCAGCCCTACACCCCCGTCACCACCGTCTCCAGGGACCGTGCGCGCGCTCTGTTCTGTTTGCTGCGCTGCGCTGCGCCGCGACTGACGCCGCCGCCGGCAGCTACCGGCGGCAGCGGCGGCGGCGGCGGCGGCACAGGCGGAGGCGGGACGACGACGACGACGCCGGCGCCGAGCTCGGACAGCGGGGGCCTCTCCGGCGCCGCGATCGGGGCGAGTGCCTGCTGGGATCGCCGAGCAAGGTTCTCGGGGCCGGCGTTGACCCCCGCCGGCGCAGGGCATCGTCGGGGGCGCGATCGGGGGCGTTCTGCTCGTGGGCGTGGTGGGCTTCTGCGCGTGGCGCGCCGGCGCCTTCGGCGGCTCCGACGACCGCAAGGCCCTCTCTGCGCACCGCGGCGCCCCGGGGGCGCCCGCCATCGAGATGTACCCCCCGTCCGCCCAGGGGCCCCAGGGGGCCTCGGCGCCGCCCCTCCCGCGGCTGGACCTGCTGCGGGGGACGCCGCAAGACCCGTCGGCCCCGCCGCAGCGGGGCCCGATGCCGCCGACGCCGCCGCCGCTGGTGGGGCGCAACCCCTCGCAGCCGGCGATCGTCCTCCCGGGCCCCCTGGCGACCCCGGGGCGCGACGGCCGCTCGGCCTTCCCCGGGCGCCGCAGCGAGAGCGACGGCATCGACCTGCCGCCCCTCCCCGAGCTCCACGACTCCGTGCGGGCCCCCGCCGCCGTGGCCCACCGCCCCGCCCCTCCGCCCCGGCCGCCCCGCCGGCGGCGGCGGCGGCGGCGAGCAGCCCGGAGGACGTGACGATCCGAGTGCCGGAGGACGCCCTATCGTGCCCCGTCTGCCTCGAGATGTACAACCGCCAGCTCGCCCGCACCGCCCAGGTCCTCGCCTGCGGGTGCGCCCCCTCCACGCTTCCTCCCCTCTCAATAAGGAGGGCGTGAGGCCAACCTGCGGCGGGGGGATGCGATGGCAGGCACACGATCTGTCTGGTGTGCGTGTCGAAGATGGGCGGCATCGACCAGCCGCCCCGCCTGTGCCCCCTCTGCCGCGTGGTGCGCCCGCCCGAACGCCGCCCGCCCACGCGCCCTGGCGGCGCCCCGCCGGCTGGGTACCCGGTCTGACGCCGACGCGCCCCGCCCGGGGGCGCGCGCAGCCCTTCCACCCGGACCAGCTGCGGCAGAACCAGGCCCTCATGGCCCTCCTCCCGTAGCCCCGCCCCGGCCCCCTGCCCCGCCCCCTCACGCGTAAGCTTCCGGATCCTCCCCCCGGCCGCGGGATCCCCGCGGCCGCGCGCGAGCGTAGGTATCGCCGCGCGCTCTAGCTCGCGCTTTTTCTTGCCCTTTTGCTTCGACTCTGTGCGCGGCTTCGGCCGTCATGGCGTAGTCCTTGCCGACGGCTGCCTGCGCCTCTAGATCTTTGCGTGCTTTGCGAGCAGCTGCAGGCTTAGGCCTAAACCTAGGTAGTCTAGTTGTGTAAGATGTAGCCCTAAGCGTTGTTTTTTAATCTGAAACTCTAGTTCCCCAGGCCGCGCTGCGCATGCGGCGGCCGACCAGCCAGCCTCCTTCAACGCATCTACCCCCCTAGGCCTCGAACGTGCAGGCGCCCCGGCCCGGCCGCGTAGCTCCACAGCAGGCGTTGTCGATTGCTCTATTCGCCTCGTGGTGCAGGAGATCTAACGTTAACCCTCTGAAAGCCAGAGCAGGGGCGCCGCCCAGCAGCTTAGCTCGCGGCCTCGCCGCCGGGCGGCTGGTGCCGGAGAACATAGCTCGAGCAAATGGACAAAGTAACGGTGAGAAGAGCGCCGCAATGCTCCGTCGCCGTCGCTGGGCTCTGCAGTGAGTCTGCACCGGCGCAACTGACGTTCGCTCGTGTGGCGGCTACCGCGGCGCAGGCAACGCTGGTGGTGCAGCCGGGGCCCATGCGGCTGGCAGAGAGGGTGAGTGCGGGCCCGGAGCGCACCGGCGGCGCGTACGTCCCGCATTCGACGGTCGCCGACGCTCGCCGGCAGATAGCGCAGTTCGCGGGCCTCGGAAGCGAGGGCTCGGAGCTCACGATGAAGAAGTTCAACGCGAACATCTCGTCGGCGTTGCGCGCCGTGCGTGCGAGGCTCCTCTGCGACCGCGCCGTTGCATCTGAGGCGCCGGCGGCGGCAAGCAGGGCGCGGAGGACGAGCTGGGGACGTGGATCCTGGACAGCCGCGGGATGAACCTCGCGCCCATCTCGCAGGGCGACTTCGAGTACGCCGACGCCGACGGCAACGGGAAGGTCGGCAGCCCGCGCCGCCCCGGCGCCCCCGTCTGGCCTCGCCGCTCCCGGCGCCAGCGTCGCTGATGGGCGCGCTTCTGATTCGCGCAGCTCTCCAGGCACGAGTTCCTGCTCGCTGGCCTCTCCAACTGGCTCATCGGGCCCGACGTGCGCACCCCGCCCCTCGCGCGCGCCTCTGCCCCCGGCCCGGCCGGCCCGCCCCGGCGGCCGACGGCCCGCGCAGGGGGCGCCTGTCGAGCTGCCGCCGTCGCTAGAGGCGCAGCTGGACGCCGAGGGCCCGCCGGAGCCCGAGCTCCCCGTGGAGGAGGAGGCCGCGGCCGCCGGCCCGTACGCGTGGGCCCTGGCCCCGGCTCTGGCTCAGGGCTCCGACGTCGCCGAGGAGTGCGGCGAGGAGCTTGGCTGGGCCTCCGCCCACTGCGCCGAGGAGGCCGCCGCGTCCGCTTGGATATAGCCGCCGCGTCGGCTTGGATGGATTTTGTAGAGATCTAGAATTCGAAGACCACGCACGTCGATAAGGACGCAGGGTCGCAATCGATATGTCGATATGTATAGCTACCGTACGCGTACGCCGACGGCGCGCGCTGGCGCCCGCGGCCGAGCTCCGCGGCGCCCCGGCGCCGGCCTGCGCCCGGCCGCAGCGCTAGCGCGGCGCCGGCAAGTGCTAGCGTGCGGGCGCTAGCTCAGCGGCGGGCTGGCGCGCTGTTTTCGAGTCGAATCGCCAGCTGTTTTCGTCTCTGCTACGTATACCAGCCTGGCAGGAGACGGAACGATTAGGTCAGTACCCCCCGGGGCCAAGCGAGCGGCTTCGACCGCCCTTCGCGCGCCACACGCTCGTTCAAGGTACGCAGAAGCGCCTTAGCCGATTGTTTTACAGTTGAAGACGAGTTCGGAGCCTGAGGACCGTTAGTAACCGACTCGGCACTCCCCGGCATATATAGCGCACGAACCTCGAAACTGTGCTTCACCATATCGCCCTTCCTCGTGCCCTCGGCTGTTCGCCGGCCGCACGGCCGCGCATTCTCGTCAACCGCCCCCCGACCCGCCAGCCGCGGCCAGCCTCCTATCGGCGCTCACTCGGCGCGTAACTCCGCGCAGGTCGATCGAAACATGCGTCTCCGCTTCGGAACCCCCTCCACCGTCCCGGCAGCGCCGCCACCGCCGGCGGCCGCGGCGCCGGCGCCGAAGGTGGCGGCGCCGTCGGTCGTGGCTGCGCTCGCAGGGAAGGCCGCCGCCGCCCCGCCCCCGCCTCCGCCCCCGCCTCCGCCGGCGCCGGCGGCGGTGGAGCAGAACTCGCTGAAGGCGTTCGCGGCGTACATGGCGGCCCTGAGCAAGCAGCCAGCCCCCGCCCCCGCCCCCAAGAAGGAGGAGGAGGAGAAGGAGGAGGAGCCGAAGGAGGCGGCGGAGGAGAAGGCCGACGCCGCCGCCGGCGAGGAGGACGCGGAGGAGGACGCGGCCGGCGAGGAGGCCGCTGACGAGGAGGCGGAGGGGGGCGCCGGCAAGGAGGAGGAGGGCGAGGAGGAGGGTGGCGAGGAGGAGGCGGAGGCAGAGGCGGAGGAGGGCGAGGGGGCGGCCGAGGAGGAGGAGGTTGACGGGGGCGCGGAAGTTCCGGCCCCCGCCCCCGCCCCCGTCGCTGTGGCCGCCGCCGTCGCCCCCGCGAACGCCTTCGTCTACCCTCCCAACCCGCCCCCCATCGTCGTCGCCAACCCCTCGCCGGCCCCGCCCCCGCCCCGCCTGCCGCGCAGGCCGCCCCCCGGCGCCCAGCGGCACCGCGCCGCCGCCGCCGCCGCCGGTTGCTGTGCCGGCCCCGCCGCCGCCGCCGCCCGCCGCGCCGGCGTCCGAGACCGCGCCGCCGGCGCCGGCCGCGGAGCCGGAGGCCGAGGTGGCCGAGGAGGCCGAGGGCGAGGAGGAGGCCGCGGAGCCTGAGCCCGAGGAGGCGGAGGAGGCCGAGGCGGAGGAGGCCGAGGCGGAGGCGGAGGAGGAGGGGGCCGTCGAGATCCCCTCGCTGCCCTCCCTCGAGTCCCTCGACGCCGAGGCGCGCCCCCGGCCCTCGCGCACCCCTGGCCCCCCGGCCCGCCCCGCCCCGCCTGAGACGCTCGCCCCGCAGGAGGCGTTTGCGATGGCGGACGTGGACCCCGCCGACGGGCACCTCTCCAAGGACGAGTTCACCACCCTCGGCCCGCCCCGCCCCGCCCCGCCCCGCTGCTCGGCGCTGACGTCGCGGGGCAGCGAACGCGCTGCGGCACAGCGGGCCGGCGGTGGCGCCGGAGGAGCCCGAGGCGGAGGGCGGGTCGCTGGCGCGGGAGCTGGGCCCGGGCCCGCTGGACGGGGTGCCGGGGGCGGGGGAGGCCTCGCGGGGCGTCGAGATCACGGGGGCCGGGGGCGAGGGCCCCGCCGTCCTCTCCTTCTCCGAAATGTCCATCACCTACCAGGCCCGCCGTACCCCCCGCCCTCCGCCCCCCGGGGGGGGGCCCGCAGGTCGCTCCCTTCCCGCAGCGCTGATGTGCCCGTCGTCTCTGCCGCAGCTGCCCAAGTTCTGCGGCGTCCACCCCGGCGGCATCGCGCTTGACTTCGAGCACATGTGCGGGCCCCCTCCTCCGCCCCTTCGACGAGGTCCCCCCTCGCATCTGACCGCGGGCGGGGCGGGCGGGGCGGGCAGCAACCACAACATTAACGTCGCAAAGGCCGTGGCCGCGATCACCCCGGAGGCCTCGGACGACGCCGTCGGCCGCTTCATCACCCCCATGACCCCCGTGCGCCAGGCGCCCCCTCTTCCTCCTTCTCGGCGCCCTGAGGCGCGTTCCCGGCCGCCCGGCAGGCGGACTTCGAAGCGATTGACGCCAACCACGACGCCCTCATCGACTACCCCGAGCTCGCCGTGCGCACCGTACCCGCCTCTCTGCCTGCCCCTTCCCCTCTCCGAGCTCAGCCCATCCGTCGTTTCTGCAGGGCCACCTCGCGGTACCCCGCTCCCTCCCCCCCCTTCGCCCCTCCCTCCCTCCCCGTTCCACCCCCTGACCCCGGCGGCAGCCGTCGGTCTTCTCGCGCTGGGCCCCCGAGTCGGGTGGGCCCCTCGTTCTCTGATCGGCTCTTTCAGGTCTAACGTCCCTGTGGCTTGCAGGCGAGCTGATCGACCGGCTGGCGGCCAAGGCCGGCCTCGCGCGCCCGGGCTCGGCCGTCACCTACGCCGACATCGAGCGCGCCTTCGCCCCGCCCGGCGTCCGCCCCGCACCCCGCCCCTTGGTCTGTCCCGCTAGCTGCCTGACTGTCGCGTCGCAGACGGGCCCGTTCCCGGCGGCGGCGGACCAGCTGGACCTCTTCATCAACGCGGCGCCGCCGCTGGGCCCGGGCCCCATGCCCCGCGCCGACTTCGACGAGGCCGACACCGACAACGACGGCAAGGCGCGCGCGCCCCGCTCCGCTCCGCTCCGCTCCGGCTTCTTCGTCTGACAGGCGGCTCCCCGCAGCTGACGCACGAGGAGTACTACGCGTTCGCGCTGCGGGAGATCTCCGGCGCCGACGAGGACTACGACGAGGAGGCCGAGGAGGCCGCCGCCGCCGTCGCCTCCGCTGCCGTGCGCCCGCTTCATCCAGCTGCGCCCCGCTCGCTCTCTCGCTCCCCTTCTCAGCGTCGTCCTCGCAGGAAAATCTGCCCGCCGCCTCGGATGCCCCGGCCCCCGCCAGCGGTGCCGCCGAGGTGCGGGGCCGGCTGTCCCTTGTGGCACCGCTTGAAAGCGTCGAACTGACGCCGCCGCGCGGGGAAAGCAGGAGGCGGCCGGCGCGCCGGAGGAGGAGGAGGAGGGCGGCGCCGACGCCGCTTTCGCCGACGACGGCTTCTCGTACCTCTGATCTCCCCGCTCCCCCGCGCTTCGCATTGGGTCCTGCTGAGGCCACAATGTGCAGTAAGGCTCAATGCATGTTAATGTGCGTACAAGAGCCAGAGCGACTGCCGGTGCTGGGCTGCTCTACTTGCGCCGGGGCTTGGCCTTGCCCTTCGCAGGCGGCGGGAGGGCCTTCGGCTTCGTCTTTGCTGCCTTCGCATTCGCAGCCGCGCCGCGCTTCGCCGCCGGCTTGCGCCCGCCGCCGGCCGCCCGCACCAGCGCGGAGGCGGGCGCCGGCGCGGGCGCCGCGTGGGGCGGGGGCTCCCGCGCCGAAGACGCCGCGGACGTCTGCGCATGCGCGGACCGGAGGGGCGATGAGCACAAGCGCTTGCAATTGTGCCTGCCACAGAACAGATCCAAGCAAGCGCGCGGGCTCCCCTCACCTCCGAGGTGTTGAGGACGTACGTGGCGACGCCGGGGACCAGCTCTGCGGACTGGCTGTCGCCATTCCAGCCCGCTGCAGCCGAAGCGCGTGCGCCCGCCTCGCGCGCCTCGGCAGCCGCGGCGCGCGCCTCGGCCGCAGTCGCGCGCGCCTCGGCATTCGCAGCGGCGAACACGGCCTGTCGCGCGAGCGCATCAGCAAATTAAACAAATTGTGCGTCAACATGCAATTGCAATATCCAGACGCAGCGTACCGCATCCGCCCGCGCGGCCTCGCGTTTCGCGCGCTCGTCCGCTTCAGCGGCGACCGCAGCGAACTGAGAGCGCACCGTGCGCGCTAAATTAGCTCCCCTAACGTTGAGATTTCATGCGCGCGAGGTACGGCCGTGGTCGAATTACCTCGTCGCAAAGGTTCGCGGCCTCCATCTTCGAGCGCGAGGCCCGCTGCTCCGTACGCTCTAAATCTCGGCCAGCGAGGAGCAGCTTCTGCGCTCGCCGCGGCCAGGTCAATGGCCAGGCCAATCCTTCTCGAGGAACAGACCGCGTTACGAACATTTGCCAGAAGTTCCAGTGCCCGGTCGAGAATCGCCTGCAAAGGGTGTGTGCGAAGGATCAGCGAGAGTTGAACAGCGGCTCGCGCGCGCGCGCGCTTGCAATTGGGCATTGCGCATACAATCGGCGCGCGCCGGCTAGAGCTCGCGCGCGGGGTGACGAGAGCAGCAGAGCGTGCACGTGCAGCATGCGGCACAAGCGCACCTCAACGGAAGGATCGCGCGTCGGAGACGAGCGAGCCTCGGCCGATCCGTAGCTTGAGCCGTCAACGTCGTCTGCAATTCGAATTGGGCAACGGCGAGCGAGGGGCGGGCGCAGAGGACACGGGCCTTCATAGTCTTCGCCGAACGCGTCGAGGGGCTCGGGGACGCTCCGCATGTTTGGAGATGATGGCCGGGTACTGGTCCGATTCGCGGCTGGGGGGTACAGTCGGCTCGTACCGGAAGGTGAGAAGGCTTTAGCAGCGGTCCGAATCCCGTGCCCGTGCTTTCCCCGAATCCCGCGCCGAAGCCGACGCGTTCTGGGTGTTCTTGCGGGCATCCGTCGTCGAGGCCGTTAGGCGGTCTGCAGTTTTGTGAGGCGTCGCTAATGCTGGTCGGCGCAGTTCGTTTAAAGACACCAAGATGACTCAGCTCTCGGCGTCGGAGCTGAGTGCGTCGTTTTCCGCAAAGCATTTCCCGCCCCTGCTTACAACCGCCCGGCCGCGGCGACCAAACAGAGCAGCTTCGCGACATGGCGACGAACTTTGTCTTCGGTGATGATGCGGAGGTGCGCCTCCGCCCGCTGGCCCGCCCATTTGCGTTCGCTCATTCGGAGGGTCGGCGGTTAGAAGTACACGTGGGAGCAGTACAGCCAGCACATCAAGGCGATTCAGGGCGGTAAGCTCACCGAGGGCCAGAAGTGGCTCGTCGAGAAGTGCGAGTTCGACTCGGTACGGTTGCCCTCCCTCCGAACCGCCCGCTGCGCACCCCTCCGCCGACTCGCGCCCGCAGCACAAGTTCATGGCCCTGGACAGCGCCCCCGCTGACGGCCGCCTGAGCCTTAAGGAGTTCCACAAGCACAGTGCGCGAAGTGCCGGGTCGCGAAGCGCAGCGTGCGCGAGCCGACGCGGCTGTTGCGCAGTCGATGGCATGAAGGACCTGGCTTCGCACGTGAACTCCGCGGCCGTCGAGGGCCTGCCCGTCGACGTGCGCCCGCCCGCCGGCCCCTCCCTCGCGCTGCTGCCCTCGTGCGGCGCCGTGCCGATGGCCGCCGCGCAGATGTTCGGCGCCGCCGCCCCGGCTGCGGAGCCGGCGGCCCCAGTGGAGGAGGAGCCGGCGGCCCCGGTGGAGGAGAAGCCGGCGGCTGAGCCCGTCACCGAGGAGCCCGCGAAGCCGACTGAGGAGGAGGCGGCCGAGGAGGAGGCGACCGAGGAGGAGGCTGCCGCCGACGCCGAGGGCGCTGACGCCGAGGAGGAGGAGGAGGAGGAGGAGGAGGAGGACGATGATGAGGATGATGAGGGTGAGCGGGGGCTCTTAAAGTTTTAAAGCTCTCGCCTTTGGTAAAGACCCCGCGGCCGCAGACGACGACGACGATGATGATGACGACGATGACGATGATGATGACGATGACGATGAGGAGGAGGAGGAGGAGGAGGAGGGCGAGGAGGCCGAGGCCGAGGCGGAGGGCGAGGAGGAGGCCGAGGCCGAGGAGGCTGCCCGCGACGTGAGCGGGGGCGCTTGTGGGGGCGAGGTGGCTGTGCGCGGGCCCTGAGGCGGGGCGCACGCAGTTGCCGGCGCTGACCCTCGACGACTACAAGGCGCTGGAGGCGTCGGACCCCGCGGCGCTCAACGCGCAGGTGGGCGAGGGCGGGCGTCCTCCACGGCCCCTGCGCCCGCGCGGCTGACGGGCGGGGCGGGCAGCTGGCGACGTTCCTGGGCCTGGAGGAGGGCGCGGCCGGGAAGAGCTTCGACGAGATCAACGAGGTGATCAAGACGAAGAGCGCGGCCCCCAACAAGAGCGCCTTCGAGCAGTACGCCTTCGAGGTCAAGGCTCTCTCCCCCATCCCCGACGTGCGCCCGCCCCGCCCCGTCCCTTCCTGTGCTCGCGTGCGCGCCGGCCCGGCTCACGCGACGTTTCTCTTCGGGCGGGGCAGGAGGCCCGCAGCTTCCTCGACGCCAACGGCGACAAGGTCCTCGACTACTCCGAGCTCATCGGCGCCCTCTCCGCCGTGCGCCCGCCCCCGGCCAGCGCCATCGATCATCTCAGTCCGCTGACGGGGCCGTTCCGCGCCGCCGCAGAGCCCGTCGGAGGAGGCCCCGGCGCCCGCCCCGGAGGCCCCCGCGCCCGAGGAGGCCCCCGCGCCCGCCCCGGAGGCTCCCGTGCCCGCCCCGGAGGCTCCCGCGCCCGAGGAGGCCCCCGCGCCTGCCCCGGAGGCCCCCGCGCCCGAGGAGGCTGCCGAGGAGGAGGAGACTGATGATAAGGAGGAGGACGAGACTGATGATGAGGAGGAGGAGGAGGAGACCACCGAGGAGGCGGCCGCGGGCGAGACCGAGGAGGCCGAGGCGGAGGAGACCGCCGAGGCTGAGACCGCCGAGGCCGAGACCGAGGAGGCCGAGGCCGCTGAGGCCGAGACCGAGGAGACCGAGGCCGCTGAGGCCGCCGAGGGCGAGGAGGTCGAGGCCGAGGCTGATGATGAGGAGGAGGAGGCCGAGGGCGAGGAGGCCGAGGCCGAGGAGGCCGCGACCGACGAGGAGGCGGACGCGACCGAGGAGGCCGCCGAGGAGGACAAGGAGGAGGAGGCCGCCCCGGCTCCCGCGCCGGCTGGCACGCCCGCCTCGGAGGCCGACGCGCCGGCGTCGGAGGAGGAGGGCAAGGAGGAGGAGGAGGAGGAGACCGAGGAGGTGGACATGTCCGAGCTCGCGTACGCCATCGGCGACGCCCCCGTCGAGTCCGGCGCCGGCTCCTCGTGCATCGTGCGCCCCGCCCCGCCCCGCCCCGCCCCGCCCGCCAGCCCCGCCGACTCGCCGCCGTGCAGGAGGCGTCCGAGGAGGCGATCCCGGCCGAGGAGGTCGCCGACTTCGCCGATGACGGTTTCTCGTACCTGTAAAGGTCTCGCGCCAGCCGCGCAGCGACGCGGCCCTCGACCCGCGTCAAAAACCCGTAGCTCCCGTCAGCCAGTCAGCGCACTCTGTACACCGCAACGTACCAGTAATCTGCCTCTGGGAGAGCAGCTTGGTCGGGCTAAGCGTGATGCAGCGATTGTGCGCCGGACAACGAGCCCGACTAGCCGGACAACGCAATTGCAAGAACATGGCAGGCGCGGGTGAATCGCTGATTGCTCGCGCGACGCGTGCGCGGGGCTCTGGGCGGAGGAGCATGTAAACTGGCCGGATTCGACCCCTCGTCCCGGACTGCAGTCGTGTACGCTGGTTGGGGGGCCTGGGGCCAGAGGGCGCTGCTGCCGCGGCCGTTCGCAGATGCGCGCACCTTCGTTCGCAAATGCACGCGCCTTCGCTCGCAAGTGTACGTTCTTCGTTCGCCGATCACACTGGGGTCTGTGTACCCCCTTCTGGTCAAAAGGCGCCGTCCCCGCTCCATAGCGACCGCGGTCAGGTGTCGCCGTCGGTTCCGAGCCGCCGTTCCGCGTTCGGCGGGGCCTTTTCTGACAGCGGTGACGTCGCCGCGCGCGGAGCTTTCCGGCCGCCGTCGGTGGCTGGTTAACGTTGCGGCTGTGGCCCGCGAATGATTCCTGTGGCGTTTCGGCAGCGCGGAGGCGCTTGCGTGTGCATATCCGTCGGTGTCGTTGTTTCGTACTTTTGAGCTGGTCCGGCGTTTCGAGCGCGGGTCTTATTCAGGTCAGGCGCTGCGGGCGGAGCCTCACCAGGGCGACCGCGCGCCAGTTGCTTGCGGGGGGGCACGGCGAGTGCGCCTGGGGGCCTTTCCTCGCCCCCCTCGCCCTCGTGCGCCTCTTGAGGGGTCCTCTCAGGTTCCGGCGCCGGCTGGAGGAGGCCGCCCGGCACGGAGAGTGCGAGGTCCACCTGGTCCTCGAGCACTACACCTCCAAGACGTGCGGCAACTGCGGTCGGCTCAACGACCGGCTGCGCGGGAGCAAGACGTTCCGCTGCCCCCACTGCGGCGTCGTGATGGACCGCGACTGGAACGGGGCCAGGTGAGCCTTAGCTGCCAGGCTTAAAGGCCGATCGTAATTTCCCCGATCGTTACTCTAGCGATCGTAACTCGATCGTAACTCTAGCGATCGTAACTCGGGGGCTTGCCTCTAGATCTAGCCCGGGCTTTTGCCTCTAGCCATCGTAATTTTCCCGGTCGTTACTCTAGCGATCGTAACTCGATCGTAACTCTAGCGATCGTAACTCGGGGGCTTGCCTCTAGATCTAGCCCGGGCTTTTGCCTCTAGCCATCGTAATTTTCCCGGTCGTTACTCTAGCGATCGTAGCTCTAGCGATCGTAACTCGATCGTAACTCTAGCGATCGTAACTCCTCTCGCGATCGTAACTCCCGGCTTGCCTCTAGCGATCGTGACTCCTCCGGTCGTAACTCTAGCGATCGTAACTCCTCTAGCGATCGTAACTCTAGCGATCGTAACTCCTCTCGCGATCGTAACTCCCGGCTTGCCTCTAGCGATCGTGACTCCTCCGGTCGTAACTCTAGCGATCGTAACTCCTCTAGCGATCGTAACTCTAGCGATCGTAGCGATCGTAACTCCTCTCTCTCGCGATCGTAACTCCTCTAGCGATCGTAACTCTAGCGATCGTAACTCCTCTCTCTCGCGATCGTAACTCCTCTAGCGATCGTAACTCTAGCGATCGTAACTCCTCTCGCGATCGTAACTCCCGGCTTGCCTCTGGCGATCGTAATTTTCCCCGTCGTAACTCTGCTGTCGTAATTCCACGCAATTCGCTATCTAGCAGCTTTGTCTAATCGAAATTCCCCGCAGGAACGTCCTCCTCCGCGTGGCCTCGGGAGTCGACGAGGCCCGGCGGCTGCCCCCGGAGGGTCCCCAGCAGCAGCAGCAGCAGCAGCAGTAGGTTAGAATAGCCCGTAGTATTCTTTCTTATTCATCGCGTAGGCCGCCTTCCCAGAGGATAGGCCTCGCAGACGGGGGTAGCCCGGTTCGCGCCTCGTTCTTCGGGGCTGGCGGAGCTTGGCACTGCTCTACTATCCCCCTACGGGCCCGGCATCCCCCGGGTACCAGCACGTAGCATGTGGGCGTGTAGCTACCGTGTGAAGAGCAAGAACTGGCTATAGCTGCCGGACACCGCGAGCTAGAGCGCCGCCCTCCAGAGCAGCTCAAGCCGAGGCACGCACATTTAAACGCTAGCCGCTCCATCAGCAAGAAAGCTTAAGCGTGCGCATGCTGGCCATGGCCAAGACAGCTGCGCATATGCATGCAGAGCAAGGCGACAGCGACGCGCAGTGCCAGAGACAGCGACGCGCAGCGACGCGCATGATAGCTCACTGAGTCAGCGGCTAGCCGCTGAGCACCAGGCCATCAGCAAGGAAGCTAGCACTGCGCATGCAGAGCAAGGCGACAGCGACGCGCGGCGCCCGAGAACTCCTTGCATGGAGTGCATCAATGAGTCGCTGACTTCGACAAACCAAACTGCGCATGCGCGCGCAGCTGCAGCGCGTCGAAACCTGGCTTGGGGGGGGCGACCTTGTTGGGGGTACAGGTCTTTGCAAAGGAGCGCGGCGTAGCCCGGCCCCGCACCCGTAGCCCTCTTCCGTCGGCCCGTCGCTCGTCGGAGAATCCCGAGGGAGCCCATAAAGCGCGGGCACTCGGCAATTCAAACGGTCTGGTCGTGTCATTCGCGAATTCCTCGTGAGGTGCGTTCTCTCCGAAGTGCGTCGGAAAACCTGCCCGAAAAGCCGCCGCGGGCCTCCTCGTAGCTTTCACGAGTTGAAACTCATGCATTCTTCCCTTCCGCAGCCAGGGGAGCCCCCGCGCGACTCGGATTTCAAACACCGAGAAGATGGAGGCGACGCTCGAGCAGCAGCAAATGGAAGCGCAGCAGATGCAGCAGATTCCGATTGAGCAGCAGCAAATGATGGAGCAGCAACAGATGGAGCCGCAGCCCATAGGCGTAGACGTCATGGACCAGCAGGTCGTGGCGGCGGTAGTCCCGATGCAGGCGTCGCAGATGGACAAGGCCATGATGAGCCGGCCTTCCACTGGCAAGGGAGGCAAGTGGTACGCCATTCGGCATGGCCGGCAGACCGGCCTGTTCCAGAACTGGTATGTAGCGCCCTCCGGATTCTGTTGTCGCTGCCGCCACCAACTCGCCACGCAGGGATGAAGTCCGCGAGAACGTGTACGGTGTTCCTAAGGCTAGCTTTAAGAGTTTCAACACGCGGGAGGAGGCCGAGAACTGGCTGAAGGCAGCTCCGGCCGCCGCGACCGCCCCCACCGTTGCTCGCGCCTCTGGCAAGCGCTCCCGAAACCCGGATGGAGAAACAGAGACCACCAAGCGTTGGAGGCTCGCTTTGGACTCTATCAAGGTCACTGAGGATGAAGTCATCATTTACTCGTGCGCCCGACCAGCAATTTTCGCGCGCGCCCCGTAAACTTGTGTTGCTCTGCAGCGATGGCTCGTGCATTCGCAATCCCGGCCCCGGTGGTGCGCATAAATCCCCTATTCAAGTCTCTTGGCTTAGCGGGATCGCGCAGGCTACGCCTACCTGGTCGTCTTCCAGCCGCTGTTCCTGGGACGGCCCGGCGCCTTCGAAATGATGGCTCGCAGTGGCTGCGAGGTGTCTACGACGAACAATCGAATGGAGCTTCTGGGTTCGCACGCCCGCCTCCCCTCTTCCCGTCCGCCCGCCCCCCTAATCTATTCCCGCAGGTGTCACAACTGCGCTCCGCCAAATTAACCGCCACGGCGCCTCGTGCGTGCCCCGACCTGTGTAGTTCTCGTGCCCCTTTGACGTTAATTTCTGCACGGCGCGTAGTGTGCACGTTTTCATCGACTCTTCATGTGCGTAGGGGGGTCCTGCAGAGATTGCCCTGCAGCCCGCTGACGATCTTCGCGGGGCAGACATCAAGCGCGGCGTTAACGACTGGTTGAAGGGCTGGAAGGACAACGGCTGGCGTACGACGGAGGGCGCGCCCATCAAGAACAAGGAGCTGTGCGCCGGCCTTTCTCTCTGACTCGCGCGCGGAGGCCTGCTTTGACCGGCGCGCGCGCTTGGCAGCTGGGAAGACCTCGATCGCATGATGAACCTGCACACTGTCCAGTGGCACTGGGTCGAGGTGCGCGCCGCGGGCCCCGTCCCCTCCGCGCGCCGGGTGCTGACTTGCGCCGCAGCCGCACGCCGGCGTGCCCGGGAACAACCTGGTGGATGGTATGGCGCTGCGCGCCGCCACGACGCAGCAGCAGGAGGAGGCGAACGCGTCAGGCGAGCACGTTCTGCAGTTCGTGCCCGGCCGGCGCGTCCGGGGCTCGCTGGGCGGGATCCAGTTCATGACGCACTCGGCGTCGCCGCCGCCGGTGCTCCACCTCGGCCACGGCGACGGCCTCCCGCCCGCGGCGCACATGCCCGACTTCGGCGTCGTCAACCTCGACAATCTGCCCCCGCTCCCGCCCGTCCGGTGAAGTTGCCTCGCCGGCAGCCCCCTTTATCGCCTCCTCTTCGCTAGATAGTCAGTTCCAGAGTCACAGCGCCCCCGCCCTCCCCCCCGTTCGCCGTCTTCTCGCCCTAGCTGTTCAGCACACTCTTTTCCTAACACGGCACCGTTTTCCAACGTGAGCGCCACTCATCGATCGTCCGCGGCCGGCGCCCCCTCTACGAGGGGGTCCTTCCGCCTCCTCCGGCTGCGGCCAGGCTTGTCCGACACGATTTCCGCACCGACGCCGCTGGCGTCGTAGAACTCCTGCGCGGGCATCGGCCTTGTGCGAGCAGCAGGCCCTCGGCGCTCACTCGCCTGCATGATCTGGCACGCGGCGATCGCGTCGATGTCCTGGTGCCTCGCCTGCGCCTTCCGGCCCGCCTCCCGCAGCTGCTCCTCGGCGATCACACTGCGATGGCACGGGAAGCTTTAAACAGAAAGGGCGAGATGACGCAGAGAGTATTACCTCGAAAACCGCTCATCCCAAAGAAGCACGGGCGTGGGGGCGGCCGCGACAGCAAGCTGCCTGGCGAACGCGACGCAGCGGTTCGCTTGTACGCCCTCGCTGCCGTCCTTCATGAGTGCCAGACCAACGACGAGCCTCCCCACGCCGCGCGCTCGCGCCAGCTCGAGGATTTGATCTACGAGGTCCTGGTCGTTCTTGCCACGCTCCAGGACTGCGAGCGGCCGCGGCGCGAAGCCAAGGCCCGCCGCGATGCCCACCTGGCCACGGTGGGGGTCGGCATACGCGGAGACGAGCGGCAGGCATGTCACGCAACGCGCTTCAAACCGTAGTCAATGCACAGCATGTCCGCAGGCGGAAGCGGTTCTTGGTTCAGAACGCGCTTGCGCGGGGCGCGCTGGAAGCTAGATCTGGCCTCTCCTAGTGCCGTCGGGTCTTGCTTCAGGTCGCTGAGCTCTGCGCTCGGCTTACGGTTGCGGCATCTATCTGCAGGTCCTGCCCAAGCACGCACCAGATCGCGCCAGCCAGAACGTTTGTGCGGCTTTCCACGCTCTCTCGCTCTTCGTTATGCGGCTACACCATACCGGCTTGCTGCCCAGGGCCCAGCTCCTCGAGGTAGCGCGGCTGATCCAGCCCGATTCCGCGCGGCCGGGCGGGGCGCCGGCGCGCGGGCGAGCAGTCTCCGAATACTTAGCTAAAATCGAGCATCGGAAGTGTGCGCCGATCAACGCCACGGTGGCGAAGCACGGGCCGTCCATCCGGGTACGCGTGGATTGTGACGAAAAGCATGGCAGACCACGGCGGCCAGCCCGAGAGCCAGGAGGAGCACCGCGAGCATGATGCGAGCGCGAATGAACCGCGCCACGATGGCTCCGAGGGTGAGAAGAACTCGTCCGGCAGCGCGCGCTGCGTGGGTAACGGGGCCGCGCAGACGTGCAAGAATCGGACTCGCGTGATCGAGAACGCGACGATGGGAGCGACGACGACCGTCGACGCCGGCGCGACGACAGTCCTCGGAAGCACGACGACAAGGACCGGGACAGGGATCGCCACGACGATCACGGCGGTAGCTCTCGCTCCGGAGGCGCGTTGCGTCGAACCAGAACTCGCCGCCTGCCTGAGTGGGCGCTCGCCGCAGATCGCGGAGGAAAGGGCCAAAGGTGCTGCCTAGCCTGCTCCGGCAAGTCTCGCGAGAATGGACGTTGCTGCGTATGCCTCGTTCCAACGCGCGAGCGCCGTATGCCACTCGGTGCGCTGGTCTTTCGACGCGGGCAGCGTCATCGTTCCCTGACGGCTGGTTCTCAGGCCCCGACGGCTGCAAGTCGTGCGGCTGCCAAGGATGCTTTCCGGACGATGTAGCGCAAGGCCTGGTGCCCCCGCCTAACGCGCGCTGGCGGTCCGTGGCTTCCTTGCTCGCAGCTGTGCCGCGGCGATAACCTCCTGTGTGAGCAGGCGGCCAGCATCGCCACCTCGCGGCGGCGGGCACTACGCGCAGCCCATGATGCCTTTCCCTTTCTTTCCACCGTTCAGTATGGCTGCGGCGATGGGCGCATACGCTCCGTCTGCGGCACCCCCTCCTCCGCAACATAACGAGCAGCTGAAGCACGGCTGCTGCAAGCCGTGCATGAAGAAGTTCTCGGAATCGGGGCGGGCCTGCCTGTGCCAGGTTCTTCTATTCCTTTTCCTGATCTCATCGTTGGAGGGTGACGTTTCCATCAGGTCCCTAGTCAAGTCCGGCGCACCGAGATGCCCCCGCAGGGGTGCAAAGTCTGCGGATGCCGCGGTCCGTCCGCCCCACTTCTGCGCGCGCCTGCGCACCCGCGCCGCTCACGCTCCATTTGCAGGGTGCCACCCCGACGAGAAAGACAAGGACCAGGGCCGCGCCGCCGGTGAGGCCTGAAGCTTCATGACGCGAGCAAAGATTCAGCTCACCGTGCGGCAGACATGGGCGGGTACGGGTTCGACATGGGCGCGGGCGGCCTCCTCCCGTTCCCGCCGGGCGCCATGTGCGTTCGGCTCGCGGGGCACCCAGCCCCTTCCTTGTGCTCCGCGCTGAGCTGATTGATACTGCGGCGCAGGGACGCGAGGGGCGGCGGCGGCGGAGGCATGGGCGGGGGCAGGGGCGGCGGGGGCATGGGCCCGGGCGTGGGGGCGGGCGGGCCGGGCGGGGCGGCGGCCTTCGTCGCGCCGGCGATGATGCAGGCGATGATGGCCAACTTCGCCTACGACCGCCGCATGCTCCCCGGCGGCGGCGGCGGCGGCGGCGGCGGCTCCCGCGGCAGCCCCGGCGGGGGGCCCCCCATGGGTCCCATGTTCGGGGGCCCCGCGGACATGTTCGGCGGGGGCATGATGGGTCACGGCTACGACCCGTACGCGCAGTACGGCTACGGCATGGGCGCCCCCGTCGGCGGCAAGCGCGACCGTGTCCGCCCCTACCCCTCCCGACGCTCCCCTTTCCCCGTGCCCCGCCGACAGCCCTGCAGGATGCCGATTACGACTATGACGGGAAGCGTTACCGTCGTGACAGCCCTCCCCGCCGCCGCTGACCTCCGCCCCTCTCCGCCGCCGCCTCCGTACGTCCCTTTCCGACTTCCCCCTTCCCGCCCTCCGCGCCATCCGCCCTTCCTGTTCTCTGGAGCCCTGAATCTAGCACGGCCTTCCATCCTCCCGCTCTCTGACATCAAGCCCATTCTGCCGCTCTAACTCCTGCCATTTCCCGCCGCGCCTCTCCCCCGAATGCCAAGTCATCGCCCCGCTCGCCCCCTCGTTCTCTATTCGCCGTCATCCACTTCCCAATCCCCCTTCCCCCTCCACAGGTCCGGCGCCACCAGCCCCCTCCACCCTCCTCCGCCGAGCTCCATCTACTCCTGGCTTTGCCAAGTTGGTGGAGCGCCGAACGTGCTAGCTATAGTGCTGTTGTTGTGTCCCTCCGAAATGAGACTACTGACGTTGTTGGTAGCGGCTTCTGGCCGCGAGCCGGCGTCCGTGCGAGGGCATGTGCACAGGTATAAGGCGAGACTATATATTGCGAACTGGAAACAAAGTTACTCCACGAACTACGGTAGCCTCAAACACTCAAATAGCGCCTGAGCACAGTTCGTCAGCGGCGTCATGGGCCGGGCAGAGCGCGCCACTCACCGGCCCTTCTCCAACCTCCTCTTGAGCACCTTCCGCCCGTTCCTCGTCTTAAGACGGCGCAGAAAGCCGTGAGTGCGTTTCCGCTTCCGCAGGCTGGGCTGGAACGTGCGCTTGATGAGCGTTGGGGCAGCTGCGAGGATCGCAACGATGTCAAATCCACTGTCTCAAGTGATCAGGGAGGACAGGGTGCGGTGCGGCGCACTTGCGTGGAAGCCGCGACAGGCCACACTCGACGCGACTCCGATTCGCAGAGGAGCCAGCGATGCGCGCGAAAACACGCCGAGAGTGAAGTTCCCGAACGCTCGCTGTTGGATAGCCGCCGGGAGGGCGCGGCGGAGGCTGCTCAAAGTAGCCAGCGGAGTGGCACATGCAGCGGAGCTCGTCGAGGACGATGCAGAGGGGGCCGCCTTCGACGCAGTCGCTACATGCACGATGCCAGCGGCGGGATGCAGGCCACGGACAGCCACCGCCGGCGACCGAACCCAAGCGCTCGACGCCGCGTGCTGTCCGACCGCCGCAATCGACGCCGAGCTTGTTGAAACAATGCCCCGCGCAGGGGCCAGCACAGAGGGCCGCAACAGCCGGCCGAGCATTTCGCCTTCGGCGCGGGTGTACCCGTCTGCGGCTCCCTTGCAATTGCCCAGGCCTGCAGAAATTCGTCGCAAACGTATACGCAATCGCTCTTGATTAATTTTGCGTCGCATTCGTATCGATCATCAAAATTGAAGGAGTAGTGCAGAGGAGGCGGGGACAACATGGAGGGGTAGCGCGGGGGGACTGCAGGCGCTCAGGCGCGAGCTAATGCAGGGGATCGCAATCAGAAGCTCAGTTGCCCTCGACGGCCTTCTTGATGTCGGCGTAAACCTGCGTTGCGGGGCGTCGGGCGCAGGCGCCGCGTCTCAGCAGGGCAGCCGCCGCAAACCTTGTCCGACTTCTGGTCGGCGTTGATGGCCGCCAGGATGGACTTGCCGGCATAGTAAGAGATGACGGGCTTGGTCTGCGGGGCGAGCTGAGAGACTCGACGAGGCAGAGGCGCGGGGCGGGGAGGGACGGGTGGGGCGGGGCGGGTGGGGCGGGGCGGGCCTGCTTGTGGAAGGCGTCGAGGCGCTTCTTGAGGGTCTCCTCGTTGTCGTCCGCGCGGTGCACCAGGGGCTCGCCGGTGATCTGCGCGGCCGCTCGCACAGGGGAGAGAAAGAGAGGGGAGGGCCCGCACGTCGTCCTTGCCGGCGACCTTCGGCGGGGCGAAGTCGACGTGGTAGGAGCGGCCCGAGGCGGGGTGGATCAGGCGGCCGGTCACTCGCCTGGTACGGCATTAGCGCCAACAGAGCAAAGCACTCGCCGTCCAAAGACCTCAGAGATCAGGCGCACCGAATGAGGAGGGAGTCATCGATGACGAACTGGATCGCCTTGTCGATCTTGGCGCCGGTCGCGGAGAGCATCGAGTCGAGCTGCGCGAAGCTAAGAAAAGGAAACGGAAAGGCAGGCCTTGCTCCAGGGGGCCACCTTCTCGGCCTGCGCGACGGTCCGGGGGAAGCCGTCCAGGATGAAGCCCTTCTTGCACACGGGCTGCTTGATCGCCTCCTTGATGATGCCGACGACGAGGTCGTCCGACACAAGCTCGCCGCGCTCCATCACGGACTTCGCCTGCAGTGGCGGCTCAGCGAGGGCTGAGCAAGGGCCTGTCGCAAGTCGCGCACCTGCTTGCCCAGGTCGGTGCCGGCCGCGACGGCCTCACGGAGCATATCGCCGGTGGCGAGGTGGCAGAGCTCGTAGTCGGCCTTGAGCTTGGGGGCCTGAGTGCCCTTCCCGCAGCCCGGCGCGCCTGATCGGGGCCGAGCACGTCAGCAAGCATACGCGGCGCCGCGGCGGGGCGGGTTGAATCGTTCGCATGCGTCGGAGCTGCGCATGCTAGATCGCACCGATCAGAACGAGGCGGCGCTCGCGGTTCGCCTCCAGACGGCGCTGGATCTCGGCGAGGAGCGAGCTGGTCGGAACGTTTTTCAAGTCGGCCATCTGCGCAAGCGGGAAAGCGGTTCAGAACTTCGCAGCTAGCGCCGCTCTGCTGACGCGGATTGCTCGCTCGGCGGGATCATCGCGAGCCCGCGAGTTGGGGGGTGTTCCACGCCCTTGCTGCGCGCTGCGCAGCGAACCTTGCCTCTGTCTTCGCGGGCCTGTGCTGGTCGTCGGTGGTCGATCGAACTTGCTCCGGGCGGGGTACGGGTCTCTTCAGCCTTGCGACGCCACCGCTCAGCATATAATTTCAACCCCCAGCTGACCCGGCCGGCGGTGTGGACGGGTTCCAGCGGCACTTGACATTCTGTAGTTGCGCGGCGGCGGCGTCGCGGCGGCGCTTGCCGGCGAACTTCCTCAGCACTGGGCAACCAGGCGCTCTCCGGTGGCCTGGGTCTCTCCCCGCGAGCCTCGTCGGCGTCTACTTCGGTAGTTGAACCTCCTTCGGAGGCGTCAGCGAGCCCGTCGCCCAAGGGCGTGGCCAAGTCGACGAGGCGGTCCCTCCAGGCGAGTTTACTGCCCAGAACGCCGCCTCACGGGAGGCGCACCGATCGGACCGATCGAGAGCCCGCGGAATTAGAAAACGACGTTGCCATGAGCCCTTGCCTTCCTTGCCCTTATTGCCGGTGAGTGTTCGGTGGCCTGCGTCGCAGCGTTTCGTCTCTCAAGAGGCGGGCAGGCTGGTACCGGAGGGAGATTACTTGGATTTAGAGGCACATATCAGACGGCAAGTGACGTCGATGGCGCTCGGATCAACCCTGCCGCCTTGAAACCTTATCCTATCGGCAGTTGTGTCGCGGAGCGCCGAGCGACTGTGCAGTCGGAGACGTATCCAAAGTCCGTAACGCTCTACAGACAGTGCATCTGCCTTTCTGATCGCCCGCCGCGCGCAGGTTCTGCAAGCACCCGCTCTTCCCTCTCCTGACGACGCCCCCCACGCCGGAGATTGCTCGCGGCTGTCCGGATGGTACGTTTTGGCCTCGAGCTCGCCGGATAGACTCCAGGACCGAACTTTGCGCAGCGACGGAGATTGCGGATGGGATCTTCCTGGGCGGCGCGCGGAGCGCGAAGGACCACTCGTGGCTCTTCCGGGCGAAGATCAGGACGATCCTCAACATGGCGAACGACGTGAACAGCCCGCTGGACGTGTACTCGAAGCTCGGCATCTCCTTCAAGGCCCGCCCCGCCGCCGTCCCGCGCCGGCCGCCCCTCCGGCGCCGCTGATTCCCCCAGCAGCGGATCCCGTGCGCGGACCACAGCTCCTTCAACATGCGGCCGATGTTCGAGGAGGCGTTTGCGTTCCTCGACACGGCGCCCCGGCCCGCCTACGTCCACTGCGCCGTCGGCGTCAGCCGCTCCGCCACAATCGTCATCGCGTACCTCGTGCGCCGTACCCCCACCGCGCCTTGCTACCCTGCACCCCCGCCCACGCCCCGCGCCCCGGGCAGATGGCGAAGAAGAAGCTGAGCCTCGTGGAGGCGTTCACGCTCGTGCGGGAGAAGCGGCCGATCGTGTACCCCAACAAGGGCCTCCTCCTCGCCCTCCTCCTCTTCGAGCGCGAGCTCGTCGGGGAGGACCGCGCCTCCGCGCCCCTCGACATCGTGCGGCCCTGTACCCCCGCCCCCGCCGAGCCCGCTCGCCCCGCCGACGCGCCGCCGCAGGTCGACCTGCACTTCGACCCCACGCCGATGCCCGTCTGAAGGGCGGCGGGCGTGCGGCGCGGGCGGTGCGGCGCGTTGGCCTTTTCAGGCGCAGCAGCGGCGGCGCCAGCAGCAGGAGATTTCAAGGGGGGCTTCTCTCCCCCCCTGCCGTCGGAAGCGGCGGCAGCAGTAGCGGCCAGGGGAGGCTCGGGGATCTGCGGTGCATCAGAATAACAGCTTCTTCGTCTAGCTTCGTTGCCGTTCCAGTTTTTCTTCGCTTGCACTTCGCGGTTTGTGCTGTACGTTTTCCCTTTTTGTCAGTATCGCTCATTAGATAGGCACATTTCATTAAACTCTCGATCCTTGTACGTAGACAGTTTTGCGCGGCGAGCTTTACTTGCTCGTCGATTGTTGTAGCTCCTCTTCAGAAGACTATACAGCCGTCCCTGTCATAATTCTTTACTCTCCTAGCTGCAGCTATAGACAGTATACGTACTAGTCGAGAGCCGCGCGCGAGATGGTTCGCCGCCCTCTGCGAGGCTCGAGTTGGCGAAAGTCGCTTATAGCGTTTCCCAGCGTTTTGGCCCTATGTTCTTGTGCACAGGAAGCCGATGTTAGTTATGAACAATACAGATTTCGATACCTCGCTTGCATCGCTACGTTTACATTACGTCGCAGCACAGCTGCAGATTGCCATATGATTGGCGCGGGGCGCTTGGAGCGTGGAGGCGGGGCGGGGCTAGTAGTTCTCGAAAACGCGGTCGGGGCGGCCGTTGGCGGCGGCGACGCGGGAGCCCCACTCGAGGAGCTCCTTGGAGCAGTCGTCGGGGTGGAGGGAGACCTCGATGAAGGCCAGCGCCTCCGGCTCCCCCTCCGCCCGCTTCAGCGCTGCCCCGCACCGCCCCCGCGCGTAAGAGGCGGAGCAGGGCAGCGCTGGCCGGCGGGTGTGGGGGGCGGACCCTCGACGAGCTCCTGCTCGGAAGAGACGCGGGCGCTCCACGCCTTCCCGCGCCGGGCCCCCGCGCCCTCCTCCTTGGGGCCCAGGAAGACGTCCACCAGGCCCTGCCCTCGCCCCGGCCCGGGCCTCAGGAGAGGAAGGACGAGAGAGGGACAGGGCGGGCGGGGGGGCGGGCGGGCGGGCGGGCGGGCCTTGTAGTCCCAGTTCTGGATGCGGTTGTAGGGCCCGTCGTGGATCTCGACCTCGATGGTGTAGCCGCGGTTGTTCAGCAGGAAGATGATCGGGTTGAGCTCGTTCCTGCGCGCGCCCCGGCGCGTGTCAGCCCGGCCGTGCTCTGGACGCCGGGGCGTGGCGCGGCGCGTCGCTGCTCACCGGATCATAGTGGAGAGCTCCTGGCAGGTCATCTGCGCCGGCCCCGAGCGAGGTGAGGGGCCGGGTGGGAGGGGCCGGGGCGGGGCGGGGGGGCGGGCCTGGAAGGAGCCGTCGCCGATGAGGCCGATAGCGCGGCGGCCCTCCGCCCGCGTCGCCATCGCGTACCCCAGCACCGCCCCCACCGACCACCTGCGGTCCGCGGGCGGGGCGACGCATTCGATGAAACGTAAGCCTTACGAAAGTTTCTGATCACGAAACGATTAACCGCGCGGACCCGATGGAGCCGTACTGCATCTGGAACTCGTACGTCGCCCCGTCGGGGAGCTTCAGCTTCTGGCCCCAGAACCAGGAGTCGCCCCTGCCCGCCCGAGCCCGACAATCAGCGCGGCGGGGGCGGCGGGGGCGACGGGGGCGGCGGGGGCGGCGGGGGCGGCGGGGGGCGGCGGGCGGACGTCTCGACGAGGAGGGAGTGGGAGGGCTTGAGGAGGTTCTGGATGTGCTTGTAAAGAACCTTGGTCTCCAGGGCGCCCTCGGCATTCGCGGGGGTGATGTCCCCGGGGGGGACGTGGAGGCGCTGCGCTCAGAGAGAAGCCGCTCAGCGGGACCGGCGAGGCCTGGGAAGCAGGCCTGGGAGTTCGAAACGGGCTCGCACGCGGTAGGCCACGAGGGAGGCGTCCTTGGGCTGGAAGGCCACCGAGGCCGCCAGCGCCGCCAGGAACTGCGCCATGTACACGCACCCGAACTGCCCGCCGCGGCGGCGACGCTCGGGATTGGGGAGCTGGTGGCGGGGGCCGGGGCCGGGGCGGGGCGGGGGCGACCTCCTGGCCGCCGGGGAGGCGGACGCGGTCCTCGGAGACGAGCACCATCTTCTCCTTCGTGATCAGCGTCGAGTAGCTGCCCGCCGCTAGTTGAGCGCCGCGCGGGGAGGGGAGGGGAGGGGATGGGAGGCGGAGGGGCGGGCTCGCCCGACGGTCGTGTAGTCGTTGCTGCGGCCGGGCCCCGGAGGGTCGAGGTGAGGGGCGACGCGAAGCACAGCACAGCAGAGGGCGCGGACAAGATTGGTCCAACGAAGACGTAGAGATCGCAGCTCTCCACCACCTCGCACGTGAACGCTGCGAGGAGAAGTAACGCTACTGTCGGAGGCAGGAAAGAGCGGGCCGCCGCGGTGGAGCGGGTGCGCACGGGCGGAGGCCATGCCCCAGTAGGTGCCGATGAACTGCCCGTGGTTCTCGGGGAACATCCCTGCCGCGCCCCCGTGAGGCCGCGCGGGGGGTAGCAAGTGGCCGAGCGGGGCGCGCCCTTCGCGTCCGGCATCACTGCGCGGGAGGGGCCGCCGTGAGTTGGAGCCCCAAGCGGGGGCGGCGGCCGCGCGCGCACCGGCAACGGCGGAGGCGCCGCGCTCGGCGAGCTTGAGGAAGGTGGCGCGCGCCTCCGTGCCCCGCATGCGCGACCCCGCCACCAGCACCGGCTTCACCGCCCCGGACCAGAGCTGCCCGGGCGGAGGTCTTCGGGTGGCGGGCGGGCGGGCGGGCGGCTCCGCCAGGCAGACCTCGGCGACCCGCATGACGGCCTGCTCCTGCGACCACGGGTTGCCTGCGCGCGCCGCCGCCCGGCCGTCAGGTGCAGGCGGTATGGGTCCCGACCCAGCGCAGCGCACTCTTGGGGATCTTGTCGAGGCACATGGGGACCGGCGCGGGGCATTTCGCTCCAGACAGATTGCACGAGATCTGCCGCCCCGCTCAGCTGGCGGCCCGAGTGCGGCCTAGGGCGGGGGCCGCGGTCGCCTCGATGTAGACGGGCTTCTTCGCTGCGCAGATCGGAGCGTTTCAGTGTCACAGATGCGGAAGGTTATGTTCGGATTTGATTTCGGATTTGAACCCGAGGCGCACTCTTGAGGGCGGCGGCGATGGCTTTGTCGATGAGGCGCGGCGCGTCGATGTTCGAGTTGACGACCACCGCCTCCGCCGTCACCGTCTTGAACATCTCGTACTGCTGGTTCCGGTTCGGCAAGCCCGTCGTGTGGTGAATGATCCGGTTCGTGCTGAAGTCATTCGTGTTCGGGCCTCCCTGCACGTGCACGACCGCGGCCGCAGGCGGGGTCTGTCAGCGCATGCGAGAACGGCGAGGCTGGCTAGGAAAACGCGCGCACGCTGATGCAGATGAGGGGAAGATCCTCGCTGTACGCGCCCGCGACGGCATTGATAAGGCTCAGCCCGCCGACCGTAAAGGTGAACACGACAGCGCCAACGCCCTTAGCCCGCGCGTAGCCGTCCGCTGTAGGCGCGGCGGCTTTTAGAAGATGAGCGCAGCAACCATGAAAGATAGAGACCGCACCAGCGTAGCCCGCGTTGAGCTTGGGGAGAAAGGCGAGGCTCGCCTCAATTTGAGGAACTGCGCATGCAGGTCCAGCGAACCTCGTTGCAGCAGCCGATCATCTCCAGATTCTTATTCATGAGGAGCTGGTCCTGCAGGAAATTGATATGCGTCAGCGTTTATAATGAATAATAACTTCAGTGGGTGAGCGAAAAATATGACGCACCAGAAGGCCCAGGTTGTAGTCCTGGCTCAAGTTGAAATTAGATCTCGATCGCGAGTTTCAGCGAACCCAGCGCGTGCATTTAGCATGCGTAATTGCGCATGCATGTGCACGGCTCGCGCCATGAAAGCGACAGCACGCGGGGGGAGAGCGCACGCCGGGAACGGCGAAGTAGTGATGGACGCCGATCTGGGAAGAGCGCGCGTATAAAGCAAGGCGATTGAGATAATTCTCCGCGCACCTCCTCCAGCCGGCGCGAGAGATACGTCCCTGCGCGAGCGCGAGCGCGCGTCAGCGAGCTCGTGCGCATGCTACGTGGTGCGCGTGCGCGTGCGCAGCGCACCGATCGTTTCCGAGCCCAGCTGCAAGTCGCCGCCGAGCTCCGTGCCTCGACGCACATTCGCCGTCCTGCCGCCCGAGAAGCTTCGCTGGCAGCCAGCGTCCTCGCTCTCCACCTTGAGACGCTCGAGCTCCTTGGTGGCGGGCATCGTCGTCGCTCTTGTGCGTATGCGAACTCGAGGCGCTTAGGTTGGATCCCGGATCGTGGTGAGCGGATCACGACCGAAAGGTCAACTAGTTGGAGGGGGGGTCCGCGATCCCCTTCTTCCCCCTTCTTTGTCCTTCCTCTTCTCTATCCCTCCTCTCCTCTAGATCTAGATCTGCGAGCTCCTCTAGATCTCCCCTCTGATTTCCTCCTCTCCTGTGGATACGGCGCCGGCGTGAGCTCGAGAGGCGAATCTCCAGGAACTTGGGAGGGAGTGATACCTTGGAAAGGGAAGGCGATGCACCCCGCTGTCCCTTCTGCCTCCGCCGACAAGACTCGCATACCGGGTGACGGGCCGGGCGAAATGAAACGCAGAGATGAACAAAAAAAACCCACAAAATTGAAAGTTTCAAAGAAAGGTCGGGGTTGCTAACGGGTCGGAGGAGGGGGAGGGGACACGTGCACGGGCCTTCCCGTGGCGTCGCCCACGGCCCCACGCATCCACTCCGTGAGCTGCGGCGCGGCCCGGCTCAAAAAAGCGGGCGGCGGAAAGAGGAGAGGGGGGTACGCGCACCTCGGCGACGGAGGCGACGGTGCGGCGTATGTCGGCGACGTTGCGGTCGTCGAGGAGCACGGCCGCCTTCCGCGCCACCCCCGCCACGTCCTCCACCGCCTGCGCCCCGCGGCCGCCCCGTCAGAGGCGCCGGCTGGCTGGCGCCACGGGGAGGCAGATCTAGAGCGGGCGGGGCGCGCCTTGTCGAGCTTGTCGGAGGCGACGGCGGCCCGCGCCGTGAGCGTCTCCAGGTCCTCGAAGAGCTGCGGGCGGCCCGAGTTAAACTCACCGGCGTCTTGGATCTAGGCAAGTGGATCTGCGGCACCTTCGCGCGGTCCAGGTGGTTCGCGACGCGGGTGCCCACCTGCGAGTGCAAGGCCGTCAGACGGCACTGGTGCGGGGCCGTGCGGGCCTGCAGGCTGCGGCGGGGCGCGCCCGAACGAAGTCGTCGTAGGAGGTGCCGCTGGTGCCCTTGACGCGGTCGCCGGCACAGAGGACGATCGCCGGGTCGCACGTGCGGCTCCGCGCCCGCTGCACCCCGAGCGCCGCCGCCGCCGAGCCGCGCAGCGGCGGGCGCCGGGCGGGGGCCCCGCTCCCCGAGGTGGAGGCCTCGGGTGCGTCGAGGGCAGAGGCGGAGGCGAGGGCGAGGGGGCCGCGGGGGTCGGGCTTGATGTCGATGACCGTCTCGCTGATGAGGCCCGACTGGTTCGCCTCGAAGAGGGCGTCCTGGGGCCCCGCCCCCGCCTCAGGCAGGGCCCGAAGGCCGAGGTCTGGGAGGGGGTCCCGGGCGGCACCTTGGGGATGATGTTCGCGTCGTCGTCGAACTCGGCCGTGACGACCACCTCGGCGGCCGTCGGCGAGACCGAGACCACCTTCCCTGCGCGCCGCCCGCGGCGGGGCTTTCAGGCCGGCTGCAGGTCTACAGGCCGGGGCGGGGCCGGGACAGCCGCACCGACGGGGACGCCGCGTAAGCGGACGATGGTGCCGGCGTGGATGCCGCTTGCGTCGTCGAAGAGAAAGTGGGCGCGGTAGGAGCGCGAGTTGACGGAGAAGGAGCCGATCCACACGACGAGGCCCGAGAGCGCCATGAGCGCCACCGCCATTGTTGCGTACACAGACAGCCTGCACGGACCAGACATCAGGCCCTGCGGGGCGCCCTGGCGGCCTGCATGAAGTGTTCCAAGTGCCGCACCGCTTCGTCCCGTGCGCTTTCTTGGAGAAGAAGGAGACGCGCTCCCAGATCATAGCTATGAACTTCCTGAGCCAGCACGAAAACATCCGCCAGAGATAGCGGGGCCCTGCCGGCGGATCGCTGTTCACTGCAGCCGCGGAACGCGGCTGTTGTGTCGTCTTCGCCACCAAAGGCCTGGGCGACCGGGGCTCGGGCCCCGGATCTGGCTCGAAAGGCTGTGCGGCGTGCGAGGCACGCAGATCGGTGGCCGGCCTGCGTGTCGTTGGCGACCTGGCGTACGTATCCGGTTCAGATCAAACCAGGCGGATGCAAGGGCGCTCCCGTTTCATTGTGGAAGGTGAGCGAACCTGCAAGGAACCAAACGGACCGCATGCTGTAACCGTCGCGGCGGTGTCGAGCCCAGATCGAAACTCCGGCAAAGCCGAGCGGGCCGCGGGCCGCCAACGCAAAGACTAGCCGTGCTCGGTCGCACTGGTCTCCTGCAGGAGGCCCCGGGGGGGACCAGGCCGACCAAGACCCAGGCCATTGGAATCTGCGAGAGTACCCCCAACAAAAAAATGTTCGCCTCAACCGCCTTTCCCGCCGCCGCGAGGCAGAGCGCCCTCGTGACGGAGTGGCGTGGAGTTTCTGTGCGGAATCCCAGCTCGTGCCAACCGCTGCGGGCGCGGGTTGCGGCCCGCCGGACGTTCAAGGCCCCCGGCGCCGTCCCGCAGTTTTTCTGCGAGGCACCGGCGGAGCAGGCGACCGCCGAGCGTGCCAACGGCTACGTGCCGCAGCCGGCCATCCGCTACGATTCCCGCTGCCCAGAAGAGAGCGCGATCCCGCCGGAAGAGCTGCCGCGTGCGTCACCCCAGTAGCTAGACACCCGCCATGTGCATGGCATGCTTTTTGCATGTCGTGACGCCGGCCCGCGCCCCCTCGTCTCCTTTTGCCTCCTTTCCGGCCGGCCGCGCGCCCGCTCGTCTCCTGATGCTTCCTTTCCGTCTACTAGACGACGAGTTCCACGTGCCACACCTCGAGGACTTTATTGAAGATCTGCAATGGCGGCCCAGCCCGCTTGACGGGGAGTTCAACTGCCGCCTCTCCGAGCTTGGTGCCCCCCAGTTTTCCTTCACGGGTCAGTTCATCACGGAGGACACGATGGTCAACTATGACATCGTTGAGCGGCCCAACCGCACGCGGGACCAGCGCAAGATGCTCCGCGCTGGACCCCGCAAGAACATCTGCTACGACCCTGCGTGCGTTCTGCACCCTCCGGCCGGCCGCGCGCCCGCTTGTCTCCTTATGCTTCCTTTCCGTCCTTTCAGCACCGTGAAGGCGGCCATCGTGACGTGCGGCGGCCTCTGCCCTGGGCTCAACGTCGTTGTCCGTGAGTTGGTGATGTGCCTGTGGCGCAACTACGGCGTGCGCGACATCTACGGCATCGCCTCCGGCTACCGTGCGCCAGTAGCGCTGCTATCTGATGCGGCGCGCGGCCCCGCTGAGCTCCTCACAGGCGGCTTCTACGATCCGGAGACTCCTTTTATCAAGCTCGACCCCGAAGTTGTTGCGACCATTCACGAGCAGGTGCGCCCACCGGGAGCCGCCGCTCCCGTCCTTTCGCTCAGGCGCTCGCCGCGGGCAGGGCGGCACTTTCCTGGGCTCGTCGCGCGGCGGCTTCGACGGCGAGAAGATCTGCAAGGCGCTGGAAGAGCACGGCATCAACCACGTGCGCTGCGCCCCGCAATTCGCGGCCGGCGGCTGTTCGTGACCCCGCGCCGGTGCAGGTCTACATCGTCGGCGGCGACGGCACGCACCGCGGCGCGAACGCGATATACGAAGAGACCCGCAAGCGCGGCATGCACGTCTCCGTCGTTGGTCCGCGACTGCTCCGGCGCCGGCGCCCTCGCCCGCCGCTCGCGCCCCGCCGCTGAGCGCCGCCGGCCGGCACGGCGCGCGCAGGCGTCCCGAAGACGATTGACAACGACGTCGCGTTCATCGACAAGGTCCGGAGGGCCGCCCCGGCGCCCCGCCCCGCCCCTCCCCGCCCCGTCCCGCCCTAAGCCCCGCCCCCGCAGAGCTTCGGCTTCGACACGGCGGTCGCTGAGGCGACCAAGGCGATCGAGTCGGCTTTCGGTGCGCGGCGTAGCGGCAGCACGCCGGTGGCCTCGGCGGAGCGCGCGCGCCTGACCCGGCCCCGCGCGGCGGCGCAGTGGAGTCGCGGTGCTACCCGAACGGGATCGGCGTGGTGAAGCTGATGGGCCGCTCCTCGGGCTTCATCGCGATGCACGCGGCGATGGCGTCGCGCGTGGTGGACGTGTGCCTCATCCCCGAGGTGCCGTTCGCGCTGGAGGGCGCCAAGGGCCTCCTCCGCTACCTCGAGGCGGTCGTCGCCGAGAAGGGCCAGGCCGTCATCGTCGTCGCCGAGGGCGCCGGCCAGGACCTCATCCCCGAGACCGGCGAGAAGGACAAGTCCGGCAACAAGAAGCTCGCCAACATCGGCGCCTTCCTCGTCGACCAGATCAAGGCCCACTTCGACAAGCGCGGCAAGGAGACCAACATCAAGTACATCGACCCCACCTACAGTCCGCCCCCGCTCCCCCGCGCCCCGCGCCCTCGGCCCCCCGCGCTCGCTGAGCGGGGCCGGGGGCAGTGATCCGCTCGGTGCCGGCGAACGCGGCGGACAGCCTGTACTGCACGATCCTGGCGCAGAACGCGGTGCACGGGGCCTTCGCGGGCCTCACCGGCTTCACCTGCGGCCGCGTCAACAACAAGCACGTCTACCTCCCCATGTCCGCCATCACCCACAAGGTGCGCCGGGGTGGGGAGAGGGGAGGGCAGGGCAGGAGACCGCCTGGGCCGAAGCTCACGGCCCTCGCCCCGCAGACGGCGCACGTGAACCCCGACTCGCGCATGTGGTACCGCCTCATGTTCTCGACGATGCAGCCCGAGTTCTCCACGCACATCCCCGTCGAGGAGCAGGACCCCAAGGACGACATCTAACTCGATCCGAGCCCGCCCGCCCGCTCGTTTCCGAGGGAGGTTTCCGCTCAGGCTCGCTTGTTTTCGCCGCATAATGACTTTGTCACCTTTCCATCTCCATCGCCGCTAGCTATAGTGCATTAGATCGTGACGCGTGATGTTCGCGTGCTGTTCGCCTCGACCGCCCTTCCCCCCGCCGCGAGGCAGAGCGCCGCTAGTGTAGGCATCTGAACGCTCGTGTCGCCCCCAGCATGTTTTGATCAAGAGAGTTAGGCAGTCAGATATTTCAAGCAGGGCAGTCCCGTCCCCAGACAGTTTTTGATTGGTCCCCTCTTCTGGCGTCGTTCTAGTTTTATGTATATTCGTGAAGTGTCGTCAATTTATACAGCTCCCCGTCGGTCATTCAGGAGGGGATCATGTACAAGTGTGAGCATTGCGAGCTAGATCAGAGGCGGGCGCGTTGCTGGAAGGCAGCGGTCATGATGGCGCCCTGGGTCATCCAGCAGCCGCCGTCGACGGGGAGGACGGCGCCGGTGACGTACGAGGCGCACTCCTCGGCGCAGAGGAAGAGCGCCGCCTGCTCCATCTCGTGGTTCGACGCCATCCGCTGCAGCGGGATCTGCCCATGCGCGCCCGCGCAGGCGTGCCGGGTGAGGCACACAGATCGAGGGGTGGTGCAGCGTCATACGAGCGCGCACCGACTTGGCGAGCTTGTCCTTGAAGGCGCCGGGGAGGAGCCGCCGGAAGCCCTCCGTGTCTGCCGGAGGGGGGAAAGGCGTGGGCCGGGGAGCGAGAGAGGGGGCGGGAGAGAGCGAGGGGCGGGCGCACCCTCGACTGGCCCGGGCCCGAGGGCGTTGACGCGGATGTTCTTGGGGCCCCACTCGACGGCCAGGTGCCTGCGCAGGGGATGAGGTGTACAGGCAGATTTGGAGCCCCGCAGGGGTGGAGCGGCGGCACCGGGTCATGGCGTCCACGGCGGCCTTGGCGGAGCCGGCGTGGACCTGCAGCGGGCTCGCGTTGTAGTGCAGCGTCATGCTGCGCCCCGCCCATTTGAGGCCGCCGAGAGCTGCATGCAGGTGCAGACGCGCGGAATCGGGACGGGTACCTGATGTTCAAGATGACGCCGCCGTGCTCGCCCATCCTGGTCAGGTGTCATCTGAAGAAATCTCGAGCGCAAGCGGAGGCCGGGCCGCACCAGGCGTGGTAGGCGGCCTTGGAGGCGTTGAAGGTCCCGATCGTGTCGATCTCGACCACCGTCTTGAACGCGTTGTACGAGAGACGCTCCGCCTGCGCGCGCCGGCGACCCGCCCCGTCGATCGGCCGCCCAGTGGCGCGGCGCGGCGCGTCGGGGGCGAAGAGGGGGGCGGACCGCCGCCAGGAAGTTGCCGGCCGCCCCTGCACGTCGTGCCTCGTCAGCCGCCGGGCGCGCGGCGCGGCGGAAACAGAGCGCACCGTTGACGAGGATGTCCAGAGAGCCGAGCTCGTTGACGCAGGCCTTGCACGCCTTCTCGATCTGCGGCCGGCGGCGCTCGAGCGCACGAGGGGCTGGCGCGCGGGGCGCGGGGCAGGGCGGCACGCCTGCTCGGGGCTGCGGACGTCCGCAGCGAAAGACTTGACCACGCTGCCGGTTGCGAAGCTCATCTCCTCCGCCGCCTTCTTCAGCTTCTCGCCGCTCCGCGAGACAATCATCACCCGCGCGCCGTGCCGCGCGAACGCCTCGGCGATCCCTCGGCAGATGCCTGCGCGGCGCACGTTCAGAGCGCTGGAAACGCCGAACGAAGCGCACGGCAGCGGCGGTCACCGGAGCCGCCTCCCGTCACCAGAGCGACCTGGCCGGCAAGGAGGTCCTGTCGGAAGGCGCTACGCTTCGGGGCCGGCCGCGGCACGACGGCTCGAGGACCCTGCGTAACGTTCTGCGTAGGCGCGCGGCGAGGGCGTCAGCGAGCGCTTGCAAAACCGGTGCATCGCGCAGTTACGTACGCTGGGCCCCGCAGCGGAGGGGCGGGGGAGCGAGCCCTTGTTGAACAGCGGGTGGATCTTCGCCACCAGATCCGCGTACGCGTGCGCCGCCTGCTCCTTGGTCAAGCCGCCTTTTGCCGAGGCCACGGGTTCCGTCATCTCGTAGAGGGCGGATTCACGTGAACTGTACATGTGGCGTTCTCGATGGCCAGGACCCCCGCCTAGCTATAGGCTAGTCGAATTCACGTGAACTGCGGCGTTTTATATCTCGAAAAGCAGTACAAACGACGGCAGCCGAGTCGAATTCACGTGGCGTTCTCGAAAAGCAGAAAGCGAGGGCTAGGGGGGTACTCGGCCTGGCAGTACGGGTACTTGATCATGACTAGTACTCGCACGGCATACTCGACATGCATAAGGAGCCGAATCGCACGGAGCGCCGCGAACGAACGAATGTACTGGCGCGAGCCGCGGTCACGGTACTGGCCAATGGCCATTTCAAGTTTCCGGCTTTAACTGTGAACCGAGAAGTCGGATCGGAGCGCTTAGAGCCTTCGAAACTTGCCAAGTTGCATGTTGAAATTCACGTGAGCCGCAAATCAACGTTCACGTGAACGTTAACGTGAACTGAGACGTCGACGCGCTTTTCACGTGAACGCGTACGTATACGTGAACTGAGACGTCGATCGCGACGCGCTTAGACTATGTATATAGCTAGCACAGCGGTACGCGTTTGTATACCTCTGCGATCGCCAAATATTATTCTTCCAAGTCTATGGGCCCATACAAACGCGTACCGCTGTCACGGCGCTGTGTAGCTCGTGCATATGATCATGATCACGTGAACGTGAACTGATCATGAGACGTCGACGTCGACGCTGGACGCACTAGCGCTTAAGCTTAGACGAACCTGCCCGTCTGCCTCATGATCATGATCATGAGCATGTGTCATGATCGATATCAGCGGACTCACGTGCACCCGGACGCGGCCCTGGCAGCTGCATGCGCAGACGTCGACGTCGACGTCGTCCCGGGTCCACAACCCGTGCCGCCCCGGGCGGGCGGAGGAGCGGGGAGGCCCGTCGACGTCAATGCATATGCGAGCCTCCAGCAGCGCGCGCTAGCAGCAGCTGCAGCATATGCATGGACTCCGGGACCGCCGCAAGCTAAGGTCAAGCTCGAGCACGGCCGGCGCCGGGCTGGACGTCGACACGACGGCGTCAACAAGAGGGCGCAAGCAGACCCACACGGGCCCGACCCTGGCGTACTTTGACCCCGGCCTGCTGGACGAGTGGAAGCGCCAGCAGCTGCTCCTCCTCGCCCGAGTGAAAGCAGTCCAAGACGGAGATGAGCGGTTCCTCCGCCGCGCCCTACTCCCGGAGGCGGAGGCGGCGCTGCAAACAGCGCTCGAGATGGCGTTGGCGGCGGAGCCGAGGGCCGAACCGCTGGATGAAGCACCGCCCGTCTCAAACCCCCGCGAACTGAGAGATCTGTATCAGGCGAGCTTCGGGCCTGAGACGTGGAGCGAGCAGGACGGCCAGTACTGGCAGCACGCACTCGCGCTCTGGGAGACGATCGAGAAGTACGAGCTCGAGAAGCACGGCAACGCGCATCCGAGGTTACTGAACATATGGACGGACGGGAGCCTATTCAAGGGTCAGACGGAAGGCGCGCACGCGGGCTACGGCGTGGTGGTACCTGCGACCGCTGCGGACGGCGAGCGGCTGAACCCGGACGAGGCTGCGACCGAATGCCTCGGCCGGCTTCGAGGGCTCCAGGAGATCAATAAAGCTGAACTCCAAGCGGCGATCGTGGCAGACGTACTCGCACCAAACGGGATGCGCCTGCACACGGACAGTCAGAACGTCTGCACGTGGTACCAGAAGTTCGTGCGGAACGCACACCAGCAGCACGCGCGCGACTATGTCAGACACCCCTGCAATGCAGAGCTGTATGCCTGGTCGCGCTTCCGAGCCCTGCTGCAGCAACGAGAACACCGAAGAGCGGTGGCGCTCGTCAAGGTCAAAGCCCATAGCAAGAGGGAACCCCTCCATGAACTAAACGATGCGGCTGACAAGGCGGCCAAACGGGCGGCCAAGCTCGAGCCGCAGCCGCCAAACACGCTGACAGAGGACATCTTCCTCCCGCCCGCGTTCAGCATGCCGGCGGTGCTGACGATCCAAGGGCCAGACAGGATAGTGCGGCGGGTCGAAGGAGATCCCCGGCGGCATGCTGCTGTGCTGCACGCGCACCACACGCACTTCGCCTGGGAGAACCAGCTGAACGCGGGGGAATGGCTGCGAGCGCCGGTGGACCACGGCGCAGTGTACGATCAGATGGCAATGGGACCCCGCCGCGTCGGTGTGAGCCAAGAGAGCAACTGCTTCAGGGGTACTCACGCGAAGCTCGTGCTGGGTACGGTGGCTACAGCCTCGGTCCGCAAACGCGACGCGCCGGAGCTCTACAGTGAGATAAACCCCGGCGGGTTCTGCGCCCTCTGCAGCGTACGCCAGACAGATAACGAGGGCCGGCCCCGACTCGTTGCTGGCCCCGTGGAGACGCTCGAACACGTCCTCTCCTGCCCCAGCGCGCCAGCGGTAACGGCACGCGCGGAAGCAGAAGCCAAAATAGCAGAGGTAGTCGCCAGCGAGCTACCGGAGGCACTCAAGCGGTCGGTACCGCAGGCGCTTGCTACGTCTCTGAAGGTCACGCGCGTGGCTGACCCGACCCTCACACAGGCAGAGAGACAAACTCAGCTTTGGGTGCTGCGCGGGCTGCCACCAGCCGGCCTCACTGATCTGATTCGCGAGATCTAGACCGTCGAGGACGAGGTCCAGGCGGGCAAGATCGCCCGCAAGCTAACGAAAGCGATCGGTGAACAGGCGCACAAAACCTGGGCAGCACGATGCAAAGCGTACGCGGACTGGGAGAAGGAGTGCGGGATCACGAAGATGATGAAAGAGCGACGCGCGAAGCCCCCACGCGCCGAGCCGCGCCCCCGAGAGACGGCCGCGAAACCTGGCGGGCACCGACGCAAGCGCAGGAAACTCGCAATCGACGAGCCGGTACAGCCGCGCGTGAGTGCCATGCGCTTATGTCCAGGCACCGGGGTGGGGACGCCCTGGCCCTATCCTCACTGAGCTGCCCCCCAGACGATCACGGCTGGGTCCGGGCGGCGGAGGCAATGCAGGTGTACGACCACACCAACAGGTATGCATGGGGCGTGGGGACAGCAAGGACCAGACCACGTTAAACGCTGAGAGGGGGTGCTTTCTGGGGGGGGGCTTGGGGGGCACGGCGGGGACAACAACACGAGGAGGACGCAAACAGTGGAGCGGGAGCCAGTAGCCCACTAAACAGGGGCTGGCCAGCAACTTTTCTCTTTCACACCTTTTCTTTCTCTAGCTGCGGCATGCTACGAGGATGGAGTAGGGCATTGCCGATAGAGATTAGGATCTTTGGACATTTAATTAGGCTTCCGTAGGACTTAGAAATGCAGCAAAGTAGACGTCACAGGAAAAGTAGAAACGCAGTTGTACTTAGAATGTTTAGGCACAGCACGCGAGAGTCCTCATATTCTCTTCCTGGATACTGTTTTCAGTGAGGGTATGGTCGACGTTACGACTTCATTGTTGTATGGATGTGCTAATGCAAATCGACTACGCCGGGCTGGACGTCGACCCCGGTCCAGCGCTAGCGGATGACCGACGACGACCGTCGGACGAGTGGGATTATATTAGACTGAGATATAGATCTAGGGGATAGCTGCAGAGCTCGACACCGCTCAGGCGAGAGTGGGGTACGCCTGAGGGAGTCGCAGCTGCGGTGGGTGCGGAGCGAGGGGGGGGCGTTCGAGCGAGAGTGGGGTACGCCCAGTGTTGTCATCATGATGCACACGGCCGTCCAGGCATCATGATGCGTCAATTATGATCCATCATGATCGATCATGACGTCTTCCCGCGGTCAGAATCGTTTCCCAGGGCATTTCCCACTCCTATTTCGCTGCGCGGGCTCTCTGCTGCGTTTCTAATGCATCGCGACGTGTTTAAGACTCATTTCTGACCAGTCTGGATAGATATTGGGCCCAGGGTTGGCCTGAAAGAGGTCCACACCCCCCTCTTCCCAAGATTTTTGAGGCAGAGGAGTGGTTGATCAACCTCCTTCAATGTCAAGATGGTGTGTTATGTGTTTTAAAAGCTGTGTTAAGCGTCTCCGCACCCATTCTCAAAGTGCGAATCGGTGCGATCTTGCATCGCCAGTGGCAAAGGGTGGTGCCCCCTGTACCCCCCACGGCAACACAGCAGCCTTTCAGCATCGTCAGAATCGCTCCAAACCTCCTCTGACTAGCATATACGGTGTCGTTAAGTTGTTTAGATCGCATAAGAGGTCGTTAAAACAGCGCAGGCGACCAGAAATTAAACACGAGATTTGTGCACTGTACAGGTACCCCCCCTCACATCATGATGACGATCATCATAATCCGAGGTCATCATGATGCGTTAATGACGTCTCATCATGATGGCGTCATCATGATGTGTGCATCATGATGACAGCACTGGGTACGCCTGAGGGAGTCGCGGCCACGATCGGTATCGGCCGCGTCGCAACCGCGACGAACCTCGCGAGGGGTACCCGCGGAGGCATTCCACTTGGCACTGTGATCGACGCCTTTTGTCACTTGCATCCCGGGTGTGCGTTCGGGCGCGGCGCCTTGTTGCGCCGCGTTCATCACGGCTCTCTTCGCACCGCCGCCTCCGCGCGCGGTCCACCGGGATTCTCCCCCTGATTCCGCCCGGCGCACCGCCGCGCCTCGCGCGCGTTGCGACATTTTTATCTCTTCGGGTCCCCCGCGTCGCCCGTGACACCAGCGCGCGGCGCGCGGCGCGGGGATGGGGCGCGGCCGCGGGCTCTGCCCCGTCTGTCTGCGCGCCCACGCGCCCGTCGACATGATCGGATGCGACAGGTGTGACGCATGGGTGCACTACAGGTGCGCGCGCCGCGCCCGCTTGTCGTCTGTTCTGTTCCCTCTGTTCCGCCCGTGTGCTCTAATTTTCCGACTGTTCCGGCGCCCCCCCGCGCAGGTGCGCCGGCGTCCGCGACGACGCGCACGCGGGTTCAATCGATTATTTGTGTCCGGCGTGCGCCGCCGGCGCGCGGCCCGCTCAAGTAGGCCCTCTCCCGCCCCGGTTGCCCGTGCCTTGCTTACCGCCCGGCCCAGCACGCCGAGGCTGCGCAGCCGCCCGACGCCCCCGTCGCCGGCGCCGAGAGAAAACGTGCTCCGGATCGGGCGTCGGACGAGGGCAGCGGGAGCGACGGCGGCGGCGCGCGCCGACGCGGTCGGAAGAAGCGGCGTCCGGGCGGCGCCGGTGATACCGGGGTGCGCGCGCGGTGGAGCGCGCCCCGTACCGTTTCGTTTTCCGTGCTCGCTGGACGTCGACCCTTCTTTCCTCGCAGGCGCCGGCTTCGGGGACGGGACGAGGGGGTGGCGTCGGTCGCGGCCACGGTCGGGGCAAGCCCGACGCCCCCGTCGTCGGCGCAGAGAGGAAGCGCCCCGCCCCCTCCGTTGGCGGGGGCGTCGAGGCGGGCTCGGTGCGGGCTCTTGTGTACTCCCGTCTTTTCGGCGCACTGGCACCCCTGACGTTCGTCTGTCGCTGCTACGCCAGGGTCCGGAGAAGAGGGGGCGCGGTGGCGGGGGTGGGGGCGGCCGTGGTGGCGGCGGTCGGCCGTGTGGCGGCGGTCGGGCGCGTGGGGCGGCGGCGGGCGGCGAGGCGGCGGCGGTCGGGGCGGGCGGGGCGGCGGGGCGGCGGCGGCGGGGCGGCGGGCATGGGCCCCCTCTCGTCCGTCCCCCGCCGCCCACGGCGTGCGGTGGGTGCTCCGCGGCGCTCGGCGGCCGCAGCCTTGCCGCTCTTGCTGCGGCGGGCGACATCGTGCGCTGCGCGAATCCGGCGTGCGGGGCCGCCTACCACGCCCCGTGCCGCGACACCTTCGATGCCGGGCGCCTCGCGGGCGTCTTCGAGGCGGCGTCCCCGTCGCCGGGGTCCCGGGTCTCTCTACGGCGCCAAGTGGACATTCGAGGGCAGGATGTGCGTCGTGTTCTCGTCCGGCGCCCCCCCCCCCCCCCCCCCCCCCCTGATCGTTTGCCGTTTGCGCAGTTCGAGACCCCCGCGGACTGCCCGTCCCCGTTCGCTGCCGGCAAGCGCGCCGACCGGCTGCGCCTCGCCCTGCACGGCGACGGGGCGCCCGCCAACTTCGGGCGGGCCGCCTACCGCCCCGAGCCCTACTTCGCGGGGCTCTTCGGGGCTGGTGGGGGGGGCTGGTCGCCCCCCGCCGACCTCGAGGCCGCCGGGGTGCGCCGTCGCCGCCGCCCCCCTCTTCCGCTCCGCCCCATCTCACCCGGCACCCTCCCGCCCCCGACAGAAGCGGGTGCGGGAGTGCCTCGATGCCGAGGCCGCGCTGGCGGCAGGGCGTGCAGAGGAGGAGGCGGTGGCGGCGGCGATGCGGGCGGCGGCAAGGCGGAAGGAGGGGAGGGAGCAGCTGCTCCGGGACCTGCGCCGTCGGCGGCCGCCGCGCGACCCCCCGGCGCTCGGCAGGTACAAGGGCGTCCGGCGCTGCATCGAGGTCAGGGACGTGTACTCGTGGGTCGCCGTGCACGAGTTCGCCGGCGTCAGGGTACCGTCGCTTCCCCCCCCCCCCCCCCCCCATCCCCGGGCCCGGTCGACGACCCCCGGGCTAACCCCCGCCCCCCTCAGGTGCACGTTGGCGTCTACGGTGCGCCGAAAAGCGCGGCCGAGGCCCACGACCGTGTGGCCATCGCCCTGCGCGGGCCCGACCGCGCGGCCGGCCGCACCAACTCGTCGCCCCCGGACCGCCCCGGGGAGCCCTTCTTCCGGCGGCTCCTGGGCTCGCGCCCCCCCGCCATCGGCTTCCGCGACCCCGTCCTCGCCGCGGCGGCGGCGGAGGGTCCCGTCGCCACCGTGGACGTGGCGCTCTGCCGCACGTGCGGCGCGTCGTTCCGGGGGCGCGACGCCCTCGCCAGGCTCGCCGAGCACGAGCTCCGTGCCCGCAGGACGTGGCTCGACGGCAGGGATGTGGTCGAACGCCAGGCCCACCTGCGCGTGCATCCCGCCGCGGTCCCTGCCGTGCCTCCTTCTGCCGGCGCGGCGCAGGCCGACGGCCCCTCCGAGGACGTTGTGGTGCGCCATGCCCTCCCCCCCGATGACTCCTCGTCCGTGACCGCTCGTCCCCCAGGGCGCGGTCCTACGGACCGTTGGCGCGCTCCTCGACGCCAAGGGGGCCGGCGGCGGGCCCCCTGGCTGCTGGTACTGCCCGCGCTGCCGGTTCACCGTCGGTGCGGGGGCCATCGCCGTGCGCATGGGCAGCAGGTTCAAACAGTGCGTAGCGCCCTGTCGCGTCTTCTTCCTCGCGCGCACTGCGGCAGCGCGCTCACCTTTGCTGCCGTGTAGGGTGCTAGGCGCGAGTGACCTGCTGCCCCACCTGCTGGAGGTGGCGGGGCGCACGGGCTACTTCTGGAGGCAGTTCGACGCCGCGAAGCCGGGCATCCTGAAGTTCTACAACGGGCGGGCGGGCGAAGCGAGCAAGCGGGTGCATGCCCGCCCTCGCCGTCGGTCCCAGTTCCGGCTTGACGCGGTAGCCCCGTCGTCGCAGACCTGCGTCCCCGTGAAGGGCAGGGCCAAGGACACCAAGGGGACCAAGGAGATCGAACCCGATAAGTGGGGGCGCTTCCCGTGGGGGCGCTCCGCCAGGCGCCTCTTCGGCGATGGGCGGCGGGACGGCTTCGTGGCGTCGCTGGCGGGCTGTGGGCCGTCGGACGGCTCCCCGGGCGGCAGCCTCGCCGACCTCCGGCGAGCGAGTGCGACCGTACCCCCTGCCCCCTGGGGTACGTCGGCGCCCTCCGACGCTCCCCTCAGTTGAGGAGGACGACGCGGTGGAGCTGGCCAAGGAGCGGGAGCGGGCGGCGGAGGCGGCGGCGGCGGTGGTTGTGCTCGGGGTTCCGGGCAGGATCGCGCTCCGTGCCGCGATCGACCGGCACCCGGACTTCGTCGGCCGGCGGCGGGAGGGGCTCCTTGGTACCGTCAAGGGCGGCAAACGCAGGGCCCTCCACCAGCTCGGTGTCGGGCGCCTCCTCGAGGTCGCGGCCGAGCTCGGCGTCGACACGGCCACCTACGCAGAGCCGTCGGCCGTGCCGGCGCCGGTGCCCGTGGCGGCGGCCCCGGCCCCGCGTCCGGTGACGCTCGTCCACCACGTGCACCACTCCGGCCTCCGTGGCGAGGGAATTGCCACGGTGCGGCGCGCCGCCATCGGGTGCTGCATCGCCTACAACGCGTGCAAGAACCTCCTGGCCCGCAACCCATGGGTCCGTGCGGGGGTTTTGTGCGGGCGCGCCGCGGGGCTGCGAACGTTAACTGCCGGCCGCAGATCTTGAAGAGGAAATCTGGCCGCGAGAAGATGCTGTACGCCGCCATCGTCGCACGCGACCACCCTCGGCCCGCGCCGCGCGCGGCGCGGGCGCCGCGTGACTCGGCCCGGCGCACGCACGAGCCTCCAACGGAGGCGGCGGTCGGCGAGGGCGCGGAGGTGGTGGTCAGCGAGGGCGACGACGGGGAGCCGGAGAGCGACGAAGATCGTCCCGCAGCGCGCCCCCTTTCCCCCCTCCCCGCTCTCCCTTCTCGGTTGACCGTGGGCTCTTTTTTGCCGCTGCGGCAGAGAGAGGGGTGGGGCCACGAGCTCGCCTGCAGAGTGCGCGATGCCATGCTGGCGGAGATGCGGACCCACCACGACGCGCATCTCTACCTCCTGGAGACCTCCACACATACGCTGGAGGGCGCGGTGCGCGATGCGCTTCGGGCGGTCGACCAGCAGGTCGAGCGGGGGGCCCCGCTGAGGAACATCCGGTACCCGTCCTCTCCCCCCCCCCCCAAGGGGCCGCCGAGGCGCCATCTGACCGCCCTCTCCAACCGCACAGGGACCGCAGCCTCCGGGGCGGGCAGGTCGCGATCGTCGTGGCCTCGCAAGACTACAACGCGGAGGCCGGCTTCTGGTCCTTCCTCCACGGCCTGCCGACGCACGTCGGTACGCTCCCGCTCCGGATCGATCACGACGCGCGGCTCGTCCTGGCGCAGCGGGGCCGGGTCCGGTGCGCGCGGGGGGTGTGGGCGCTCGGCTTGGCGGCCCCGCTGAGTGGGACTGGGCAGGCTGTGCGAGACCGTCGCAGCTGAGAGGGCGCGCGCCGTGACCACCCTGGGGCTGCACACCCCGGCGGACGAGAGGCCGCTGCGGGTGAGGGAGCTCCGCACCGCGATCACGCAGCACGCAGACTTCGTCGGTGAGCGTCGGAAGAAGCTTATGGGCAAGTACCACCCGTTCATCAAGCATGTCCCTGTGGAGCGCCTCCGGGAGATCGCGGAGGAGCTGGGGGTGGTGCAGCCGACGTCGGACGGCTCAGACGCCTTCAAGGGCTTCAGGGCCGCCCCGCCCCCGGCGCCCGCCCCACCGGAGGAGGGCTGGGACCGGTCCTTCCGCAGGGGCTACCACCGTCGCCCGTCGGGTTCGGCGGAGGCGGCGCTCGAGGCGTACCGTGCCGGCGATGCGAAGCGGCGCGAGGAGGCTGAGCGCGCGCGACTCGATGTCGAGCACGGTCGGCTCGACCCCGAGCGGCACAGGGTCGAGCAGGAGCGGCTCGATGTCGAACGGGGGCTCTACGGGCTCCTCGCGGACCTCGTCGAGGGCCGCGAGGCGTGGATCGCCCTCGACGGGGGGCTGCGGAAGTTCCTCACGGGCCTCTGCAGCGACGGGCACCTCTTCGAGGTGCGCGCCATTCTCTTTCTTAAGCCTGCGAGCGCCGATTCAATGGTTGTCTGTTTCAGTTCGGGAAGGGCCTGGGGCCCGAGCGGGATCACGTGCTGAAGAAGCTGGCGGAGCTCAAGGCCTTGTGCGAGCGGAAGGCTACGTGCGCTATATGCGCCTCGGTTGTGGTCACCACTCGCGTGCACTGACCGTTCGTGTGCCACGGTGTACAGTGACCCCGCGACGTCCTCGGGTGTCGCTGGTGGTGCTCCGCGTGCGGAGGGTGCGGAGGGCGCCCCGCGTACACGTACGATGTCCCTTGCCCCTTTTAACATCGGGGGTTAGGATTCTCTCTGATTCCATGCTTCACAGTGAACGCGCGCGCACGGCGGAAGCTCCGGAAGAGGGTGCTCCGGGGGCACGAGCACGAGCGAAACGTGGGGACGGACATCCTCCGTCGCATTGCCGAGTACGTATACATGCATATATGTGGCCTCGACGGGTTCTCGTTTTCCTGATCTGTGCGCACCGGTACCCCCCAGCTTCCTCGTCGAGAACTTCACATACGTCATCTACTCGCCCCTGTGCACGAGCGAGATGGTCCGATCCGATGTGCGTACCCAGTGTGAGAGCGCACCCTGATCCCCCCTGGCCCGTCCTGCCTGCGCAGGTACGCCGCAAGGGGAGGGTGCTCGGGCCCGCGGCGGCGCGGCAGCTGCTCTACTGTCGCCACCACGAGTCGGCCCCCCCCCCCCCCCCGCCCCCCCCCCCCCCCCCCCCCCCCCCCCCGCCTTCTCGAGCTCCACGCGACAGATTCCCTCCTCTAGATCTTACGGACCCGCAGGTTCACCGAGATCCTGCAGGAGGCCGCCCTGCGCCGGAAGGGTTGCACCGTCCTCCTCGTCGACGAGCACTACACCACCAAGACGTGCAGCGAGTGTGGCTGTGTCAACTCGGAGGTTGGCTCGAGCGAGACCTTCCACTGTGTCAACCCCGGTTGCGGCGCGGTGATGGACCGGGACTTCAACGCCGCCCGGTGCGCGCCCTAGGTCTAGGTCTAGGTCTAGGGGTGTTCGCCGCGGGGCGCCGTGACGCAAAGCTAGAAATCTCACGTACCTAGAATTCACGTGAATTCGACTCTCAGACTTAGCTCCGACCCGCGCAACCAGAGTTCACGTGAATGCGTGCTCTCGAACCTAGCCCCGCGAGCGTTCACGTGAAGCTAGAGGGCTCAAAGCTAGAAACCTCGCGCAACCAGAGTTCACGTGAATGCGTGCACTCGAACCTAGCCCCGCGAGCGTTCACGTGAAGCTAGAGGGCTCAAAGCTAGAAACCTCGCGCAACTAGAGTTAATGCGTGCTCTCGAACCTAGCCCCGCGAGCGTTCACGTGAAGCTAGAGGGCTCAAAGCTAGAAACCTCGCGCAACTAGAGTTCACGTGATCATGAATGCGTGCTCTCGAACCTAGCCCCGCGAGCGTTCACGTGAAGCTAGAGGGCTCAAAGCTAGAAACCTCGCGCAACTAGAGTTCACGTGAATGCGTGCTCTCGAAACTCAGCTCCGTCCCGCAGGAACATCTTCCTGCGGCTGGTCTCCGGCGTGGACGCGGGGCGCCGGCTGAAGCCCCTCCGATTGGCCGCCCTCGGCCTGGCGTCGCCGACGGCGGCCGAGTACGCCGCCGCCGCCGTGCGCGCGGCCACCGCCGCTGCTTCGGCCGGCGCTCCGGCTTCACACGACCCGGCCATGGCCGGCTGCAGCGCCCCCGACCCGGCCGCCCCCCGGCCGGCCGCATCCGTCGTCGATCAGTAGGGGGACCGCTCACCCCCCGTCAGCGGGCTCTGCTGCGAAAAGCGTTTTACGCGACACCCGCGGCTTAGCGCCTTGTAGGAACAGCGCCCCTCTCCCTTCGGGGGGGGGGACCCAGTAGCTGCGCGCGACAAGTAGACCCGCGCTGCAGCTGTCCCTGTTTCCGTAGAGCCCTTTGCCTTCCACCAATTATACCGCCCGATTTTGATGGGATCGTCGCTTGCGCTGGGAATCTTTGCATTCGAGCTCGCCGGGCCCACCTGTGAAGGATCGGGACGCGCGGCGAGCGGATCGGCGGGGTTCTGACCGTCGCCTGCTTGTAAAGAGCGTACAACTCCAGGCACGCGTCGTCGCTGACTTGCAGGCCCCGATCCAGCGCGTCCTTCAGCGCAGCAGCGGCAGAGGCCACGGGTTCCGTCATCTCGTACGTATATACGCGTAGATCTAGAGGGCGCTGAAGTCAGCGACGCACTGTACCCTCGAGCCACTTCGCCCTCCCCCCCTCCCAAATTTGATCGCAGCAAGCGCACGGAGTTCTGCGGCCTGAAGCTTCAAATTTAGCGTTGCATTTAACGTTGCCGACCTCGCACTAGGCGGAGTTGGGGCGGAGGGGTGAGAGGCCCAGCTCATGATCAAGGGGCGCGCCAGGGATCGAGGCGGAGCTGGCGGCGCTGCCCCTCTGCCCCCGCTGCCGGCTGTGGGCACGCGGAGCGGCGGCCGCGGATCCATCACGGTGCGGGCGCGGGCGGCGCGGCTTTGGCGGCTCCGGCACGCCGCCGGCCCCTGCGTAGGGCCCCGGGACGACGGCGGGCAGAGAGCCCCGCCGCCCGCGGGCGTGTGGCGGCCGCGGCCGTGGCGGCAGCTCCCGGGGCGGGGACTCCGGTCGCGGTGGGGGAGACGAGATTCCCGGCGGAATGTGCATGCCCGGGCCTCCGGGCCCCGGGGAGGGAAGCCGCGCGGCCGCTGCGGCCGGCATCGGCGCTGGGGCTGCCGCGGCCGGAGGCGCGTGCACTGGGGGCGCCGCGTGCTCGTGGAAGGCCGCTGCGGGGAGCCCGGCATCGTCCGCGAGCGCCGGCGCCGCCTCCTTGCAGCCGCCTGCCCTCAGGCTGCGGCTGTCAGCGGCAGAAACCAAGGCGGGCGGCACTGCCGCGCGCGGGTCGTGGCGGGGGCGCACGCATTTCGTGGAGGAGCCCGCCCAGGAGCTGGGGGCACACGAAAAGATGAAGGCGTCGGGGGCGGAAGCCGGGCGGGCGGGCGGGGCAGGGCGGGCAGGGCGGCGCGGGGCGGGTGGGGCGGGGCAGACCTCGTCGATGACGACGGAGAGGCGCATGGCGAGGCGGCGCAGGTCCACCCGCACGAACGGCTGACGCCGCGGATGAGCCGAGGCCGCGAAGCCGAGCGCAACGAGCGGCGGGGGCGCACCTGCTCCTCCACGCTCTCGTACGGCTCCTGCGATCTCGCCTATGAGCAAAGAGAGCACGAGGAGGGGCGCCGAGCGGGCCGGGGAGCCGGCGCCGGCGCCGGAGGCGCGCCTTGACGCGCTCGGCGACGACGACGACGCCGAGGACCAGGTACGAGTACACGAAGCTCGCCCCGAACGTCAGGTACCCTGCCGGCAAAGGGGGGGTACGTCAGGGGTGCCAGGGCGGGCCGGGCGTACCCGCACCCCAGGAGGGCCACATGGCGAGGGGGAAGAAGAGGAGGTAGAGGAAGCTGCAGACGTAGAGGTAGTCTCGGAAGACCCTGCGCGCCGGCGTCGTCATCGGCGAGGGGGGGCTGGAGGCTCGGGAGCAGGCTGGGGCGGCGCAGCCTCGCACCCCGGGGCGGGGCAGCGGCGGACGGCCGCGATGCGGCCCAGGTGCGCGAAGATCTGGAAGACGAGATTCTGCGGGGGACGGTCGGCCTGCGGGCGGAGAGACTCGGCGGCGGGGCGGGTGCGGGCGGCGCGCGTGGAGGGCGTTGGCGGCGGATGCCGGGTAGAGGCCGAAGCGCAGCAGGAGGGCCAGGCGTCTGCGCGCGGGGCGGGGCGGGGCGGGGCGGTCGGCGCTGGAAACGCTGAGGGCGGCGCCGAGCGGCGGGCCGCTGGATGGCGACGTTGAAGGCGGCGATGGGCTCGAAGCGGAAGGCGGCGAGCTCCTCGCAGAGCGCCTGCGCCCGGCTCAGAGGCGCAAGCGGCGCCTGGCGAGAGGCCAAGAGGAGGGCCGCACGACGGGGGCGCCGAGGGCGGAGTAGTCGACGGAGCCGTCCCCCGTGAAGCGCTCCAGCGCCGCGTGCGGCAGGATCCGCAGCAGGTGGCCCAGGTCGTCCACGATCTGAGAGGGGCAGGCGCTGAGGGGCGCGGGGGCGCCGTGCGCGCGGGCCCGCGGCCAGCGGCGCGCCTCCTCGGCGGTCGGCGTCCCGTGCGGGTGGTTCGCGAGGGGCAGGTGCTGCAGCGAGCCGCCCTGCGCCGTCGAGCGCTCCGTGAGCCCCGCAAGGTTCCCCGCCAGCGTCTGCGCGTGCAGCCCCGCCCCCTCAGCGCCGCCGTGCAGGCCCGGCGCGGCGCGGGGGGGGCGCGGGGGCGCCTGCGTCGCGAAGCCCATCTGCGGCGGCCCCTCGTTTAGCGCTTTGGGACGCATATAGAGACGTAAACAGCGAGCCTCAATGAAACTCTGCACGCCGTGCCTGTAGCGATCCAGGGAGAAGCTCATCTTCGGGCGGTGAGGCTGGGCACGGCGCGCGGCTCGCGCGGCGGCCCGGGCACCCGCGTTGAGAGAAGGAAAGCTATCACAAATGTTATGCTCGTGAAGATGTACGGCTGCGCGGGCCGGTGGGCGTCAGGGGATCAGGAGTGCACAGCTGCTGGGCGTCGGCGCCGAGCGCGCTCACGTTGAAGTCGGGCAAGCCCCCCTCGTGCAGGAGCTCGTAGATGAGGTAGCAGCCCGTCGCAATCTGAATGACTACAGGGCACGCGTTAGGATGCGCGCGCCCAAGCGAGGCGCGCAAAAGAGCTCAGAGCGCGACCGCAAGCACGCGCAGCGGCCGCGGGCCGACCGAGGAGATCGATAGCGAGCAGCCTGAAGAGTCTCCAGGCGCTCAGCACGACATGCTTGAACGAGGTGCCTGCTCGTGAATTATGGATTTCAGTATATATCATGATCAAGCGGCGCCAGATCGGCGAGCGGAGAACCCCAAGGAGGAAGCGGAGCGATGCCGTAGGGTGCAATGTCTGCAAAAGCATCGGCACGCGCGATTGGCAGAGGCGCTAGCGGCATCTCGAACCTATTACGCCCTCGGCATCGGTGACCCGGCCGCTGGCGATCATTGTGCGTACGCGGCCGCGGCGACGAGCGGCGGTGCTTCAAGCCGGAATTCAAGCCGTCGAAACGGGTACCGCACCTTGCAGCCAGTCGCTGCCAGAGGCAGCAAGAGCGCCTGACCAGAAGTAGCTAGCTTGGCAGCCGACAGCCTGCAACCGGCCAGCAGCGTCGACTTTTCTCTGGCCCGGGCGGCCCTGACAACTTCGCCAGCACAGCGGCAGAGGAACCTCAGCGCCGAGCACCGTTTGGGTCGCAGCTGCAGACGCCTCCTGCTCGGGCGCTGGCCGCAGCGGGGCAAGTCCTCAGCGCGGGAATCTGGCGGGAGGCTCTGAGCCGCTGTCTCCCGCCTCGCGGCTATGCGGCGGAATCCCTTCCTGGAGAGGGACCGGGATGAGGCGGTGGCCGGCTTCGGGGAAGCGGCCATGCCAAATGTGCCGGCGCGGGAGGCCGTAGAGTCCATCTATCTCGCGCCGCCGCGCGGCAGGAACAGCCTCCCCTCCAACTCCTACGGCGGGCGGCACTTGCGTGCGCCCCGCCCGCCCGCCTGGCCCGCGCGCCGCTCAAGCTGAATGCGGTGCGGCAGGCTCCGGGCTGGGATACCAGGGGCCGGCGCCGCGGCGGCGCCCGTCGGGGGCGTCGGCGGTGACGCCGATGAGCGGGGAGGCGGGGGCGGCGTTCGCGCCGGCGGCGGCGGCGGAGGCGGGCGGCGAGCTGCGGCGGCGGCGGGGGACGCAGCGGATGGTGGAGGCGGACGAGGAGCTGGAGGACGGCGCTGCGTTCTTCATCCCGCCGGAGGGGCGGGCGCGGCGGGGCGTCCTCGAGGGCTTCCTCCGCAGCGCCGCCGAGGACGACGAGCTCCTCGACGAGCGCGAGTGCGCGCGCCGCGCCCGCTTGCTTAGGCAAGACCCGCTCTGGTCCGGTCTGAGGCGGGCGCCGCGCAGCGTGGCCTTCGTGAGGCAGAGCGAGATCGACCTCGAGCGGGCCAACGGCGCGCCGGGCCGCCCCCCGGGCTCGCCTGAGCTCCCGCGCGGCTGACGGCGGCGGGCGGGGCGCGCAGAGCGGCTGCGCGAGCGGCTGAAAGAGATGCGGCGCATCGCGATCGAGTTCCGGGAGCGCAAGCGCGGGGCCGAGGCCTCCTCCCGGACCTTCCAGCGCAAATACGGTGCCCCGCCCCCTTCCGAGACGAGGTCGGTCAGGCGAGCCGGCGCGCTGCGCAGAGGAGCTGCAGCGGGAGCGGGAGGAGCTCGAGCAGCGGCTCAAGAGCAGCGAGGCGGCCGCGAACCGGCTCCTGACGCGCTCGAAGGAGGCGGAGGAGCGGCGGCGCCAGATCGAGCGGCAGCAGCGGCGCCTCGGCTACGAGGACGCCGACGCCGAGGAGGCCGAGCCCGAGGCCGTCGACGCGAACCTCCCCGCCTGGCGGCGGGCGCTGGAGCGGGGCCGGCTGCTGCTGCGGCGCGTGAAGCGCTGGTGGTTCCTGCACGCGCCGCTGCTCGAGGACGTGCGGTACATCGAGGCGCGCTACGGGCAGGTGCACGCGCGACGCCTTCCAGGGGGCGGGTGCACCCCGGGCAGCCTCCACTCAATCACGCGGGGAGGCAGGGCCTGGGGGTCTACTTCTCGTTCTTCCGCTTCATCGTGTACTCCTCCTCGGCGCTCGCCCTCCTCTGGCTCGCCCTCCAGGCCGCCCACTGGGCCGACCTCGCCCGCGGCGACGTGCGCCCCCGCCCCCGCCCCCCGGGCTGCGCGAGGCGGCGGGGTGAGGGGGCGGGCAGCTGGGGCCGGGGGCGACGGCGCTGTCGTCGTTCGTGCCGGTGTGGGCCCTCTACAGCTCCTTCCCCGCCAAGGAGGGCGTCCTCTACGCCGCCACCGTCTTCCTCACCGCCGCCGTCGTCGGTCCGCCCCGCCCCGCCCCGCCCCGCCCCGCCCCGCCCCGCCGCCTCGGGTGACGCTGGCGGGGCGGGGGCGGCAGTGGCGGCGGCGTTCGCGCGGCAGGTGCGGGAGAGCCGCTTCAAGCGGGCCTCGGACCTGCACGAGGCCTCCTCCCAGAACTTCAAGCGCGCGCGCCCTCCGCGCCCGCCCGCACCCCCGCCCCGCCGCCGCTGACGGCCCGGCAGGGTGGCCCGCGTCGGCCTCTCCCTGCTCGAGGTCTCGAGCGACACCGTCGGCGAGTTCGACAACGCGCGCCAGGCCACCGCCGAGCACTTCCGGCGCCGCCCCAGCCCGCCCCGCCCCGCCCCGCCCGCGCGGGGCCGCTGACCTCGCGGCGCCCGCCTCGCAGGCTGGTGCTCAACAACTCGCAGCTGGAGGCGCGCATCGCGGCGCGCACCCGCGAGGAGCGCACACGCCTCTTCGCCCGCAAGGTGAGCGCACGCGCGCGCGCACGCGCCCCGGCCGCCTCGGGTGAGCGGGGGCGGGGCAAGGTGGTGGGGAGCCTGCTGGTGGGGGTCCTCATCCTGCTCGGCTCCGGCCTCGTGCTCCTGCTCACCATCTTCAACACGCGCATCACGGCGAGCCTCGCCGCCAGCTCCCTCCCCTCCGGCGTCGCCTCCTTCGTCACCGTCCGCCCCGCCCGCCCCGCCCCGCCCCGCCCGCCCTCGTCGCTGGGGCCGGGAAGAGCGGGGCGTGGGAGGCAGCCGGTGGTGGTGAACATCGTGAACGCCATCGTCCCCTTCCTCATCGTCCAGATCACCAAGTACGAGCAGGCGCGCCCCGCCCCGCCCCGCCCCGCCCCCCCGCCCCCCGGCCCTCTTCCTCTCCAGGGCGCAGTGATGCCGCCGCTCACCCCCGGCCTCGCTCGGGCGCAGTGGGACCGGCACGAGACGCGGGTGAAGATGCTGCTCATCCGCCTCTTCACCGTCAAAGCCTTCAACATCGTCGTCCAGGCCCGCCCGCCCGCCCCGCCCGCCCCGCCCCTCCATCCCCTAGAGCCCGGCCTCCTAGCTTGGATGGGCCGGCCCCGGGGCCGCGGGGCCGCCCCCCCCCCCGCGTGGGCTGAGGCGGGGGCAGGTGCTGACGTACTTCGACGTGCGCTCGGGCAAGTATGTCGTCTCCAGCCAGGCCGAGACCGAGGCCGGAGCCGTGCGCCCGCCCCGCCCGCCCCCACCCCAACACCAGCGCCTTCGACACGGCCCTCGAGCGCCCCGTGGGAACCCCAACGAAATTCATGCTCTAGTGGCCATGGCGCCTCGCCGCGCCCCCTAAGCCGACCCCATCGAGGCGCCCCAGGCGCCCCGCCGCGCCCCGCCCCGCCCCGCCACGCCCCGCCGCGCCCCGCCGCGCCCGCCGCCGCGCCCGACGCGCTGGCAGGGCTCCTCGGGGGTCTTCTGCCCGGAGGACTTCGTGGGGCAGAAGCTCTTTGTCAACGTCCTCTCCGACTACTTCGTCAACAGGTCCCCCCCGCCCCCGCCCGCATCGCCCCCGCGGGGCTGCAGCGGGGCGGGGCGGGGCAGGGCGTTCTTCGCGGCGGTGGTGTGGAAGGACCTGCACTTCACCCGCGCCCGCGCCGCCTTCTTCGACCTCCCCAACCAGATCACCGACCGCGCGCCCGCGCCCGCGCCCGGCCCCCCTGCGGCCCCCGCTGAAGCCCGCACCGCAACAGTGCTGATCACGGCGTCGATCTTCTGGGTGGCGGTGCCCTACTTCCCCTACCTCGCCCTCCTCGAGGCGCCCCTCCTCTACGCCGCCTTCAAGTTCGAGAAGTTCATGCTGCTGCGGTACATGAGCAAGCCGGCGACGCCGTGGAGCGCGTCGGACACGGGCGTCTTCCTCGTCTGGCTCACCGATGCCTCCGCCGCCATGTCCGTCGCCTGCTTCTACTACTTCCTCTCCCAGGCCCGCCCCGCCAGCGCCCCCGCCCCTGCCGCTGCCGCCCCCCCGCCCCTCGCCCCTCGCCCACGCCCCTCGTCCCGCTCCCGCGCAGGCAGGGCGGACGAACTGCGGGCCGTTCTTCGCGGTCTCGGCCTACGACGAGCTCTACGCCTGGCTCGCCGTGCGCCCCGCGCGCGCCAACAGCGGCCCGCAGCCGAGCGCCTCGCCTCGCCCGGCAGGAGCGGTCGGTGTTCTTCGAGGTGGTGCTGGCGGTGCTGACGCACCCGCTCTTCGTGTGGGGCCTGGCCGTCCTCTTCGCCATCCGCGCCCTTGTCCTGAAGGACTCCATCGAGGTCGTCCAGGTGCCCGCCGGCGGCCCGGCGCGGGGCTTGAGGCGCGCCCCTCCGCTGAGGCCGGGCGGCGGGGGGCGGGGGGCAGCTGGACTGGGAGGACAAGCAGTACCAGCTGGCCAAGCAGGTTTCGCTGCTCTCGGCCACCATCCGCCGCCTCCGCACCGAGCTCGACTTCCACCGCAAGCAGGCGAGCCGGCCCGAGCGAGCGCGCGCCCCTCCAGAGCGGGGCGGCGGGGGCGGGGCCGGGGCTGAGGGCGGGGCGGGCAGGCGCAGGGGCTGGCGGAGGAGGCGGGGGCGCTGGCCTCGGACGAGGACGAGGAGGAGAGCGCCCTCGGCGAGGACGGCAAGCCCGAGCCCGCCGCCACCATCGCCACCTAGCCCGCCCCCGCCCCCGCTCCAGCCTCTGCACTCTATGTAGCTATACACCGTGGCACGTTATTGTAGCCTGCACCTGTCGCCGTCAGCGCTAGCAGGCTGCAGGTAGCGCTGCGCATGCGCGTTCGCGCGGGGCCCGGCCGCTGGCCGCGCCGCACCGTTGGGCTCGCACGCTAGCGCTATGTGCTAGCGGCCCCCACGGGTCGCCACTGACTCGCCCGCTGCAGCGCGCGCGCGCGCGCGCGCTAACCGTTGAACGCTCTTGCCAGGCCACTAGTACTGCAGCTGCCGGCTTCGATCCTCAGCATCTGTACCCCTCCAAGACGAGCTCGAGTCTCGAGCCGTCACTGGCCCGTCAGCGCTGCTCTTCTTGTTGGAAACGGGGTAGGGCCCCCGTTTTCGGTAACTTGCAAAATGACGAGTCTGCTCATCTTCCGATCCAGCTCTGAGCTCTTAACCAAGTGTTAGTGCATGCATGAGAGCCCGGAATTCGTTGTCAGAACCCGGAAAGAGCGGAATGCTGCGCGGAAAAAAGGACCGGACCCTTTCCTGGACTATCCCTTGCAGCGCCTGATCCTGTAGTCGCATAGGGGCCGGACCAAGTGCATAAGAAAGCTCTTGCGATGCTCTGCAAAGTTTGTCATACATGCCAGCGCTCGGGAAGCAGCGCGTGGCGCGCTAGGCCGCATCAAGTACCTGTTGTACCGGATGCCGGAAAAAAGCGCTCCAGAGAGTCTGGAGCCGCATCGAGACTCGAGCTTTTTGGGTACAGCATTCTGAAGCATTTTTTGCTGGGTACAATGGCACGATTTAGCCGGCAAGCTAGCCGACAGGCTCGCTAGCTGGCCAGCGCTAGCGTCGCCGGCGGCTAGCGGCTTGCTGGACTTGCAATTGCAATCGGCCGCGGCCGCGCGCGAGCGCCGGCGCCGGCGCGCGCTGGCGCCGGCGCCGGTCCGGCCCGGCGGCGCCGCGCCGCGGCCGGCCCGGCGGCGCCGCGCGCACCGCGCGCCAGCGCTAGCACTGCGGCAGTCACACTGAGTGCGCGCAGGCGCCGGCGCCGCAGCGCCGGCAGCTTGCAGTGCGGGCCGGGCGCGCCGCGGGCAGTCACTGAGTGCATGCGCAGCCTGGCAGCCGCCGGGCCGGCGCGGCGCCATCATACAGGCGCGGCGCTTGCATATGCATATGCATGCGCATGCGCATGCCATGCTAGCGCTGGCCCAGTGCTAGTGGCCCATGCCGCATGCGCGCAGTGCAAGCTTAAGCGCAGTGCGCATGCGCATGCGCACGCATGCGCAGCTGCAGGCGCCTACCCCGTTTCCAACCGGCGGCCGGCCCAGTCAGAGCCCGAGCAGAGCTCGAGGCCGCCGGCGTGCTAGTTAGGGTTGGGGCTATAGCTAGCGGCGAACTTGGGGCGGCAGTCACGTCGACCCCCAAGGGCGGCTAACGTTCGAGGAGCTACGCAGGCTTGTAATCGTGGCGTCTTTGAGGTGCTTTCCCTGCTGGGATCGTTTTAGGAGCGCTCCCCGCATCCGCAGCCGCTGATCGCGCTTTCCAGCTGGGTTCGGAGGTCCTCCGAGCGAGCACCGCCCTCCAGCTCGCCTCCGATCCGCAGTTGCTCTCAGTCGGCCAGCAGGCGTCGTCATTGCCGGCTTGTCCAGCAGCCAGAGCCCCGCGCGCCGGCCGATCCCCGGGCCGATTCCCCGTCGATATCGATCCGCGGCCCGCTCACAGCGGCGTGTTTGCAATTGCGGCCACGCCGTTCTTGCGACGTGCCATTAGGAGAGCACCGTTCATCGTTTGACACAGGAGCACGATGGGAGCAGGGTGTAGCAACGCGAACGCCGGCGTCCAGGCCCCGCGGCCGCAGCCGCAGAGCGCGCGGCCCGTGGAGAACCGCTTGAACACGCACCGGTACTGGCAGAAGGCAGCCATCGAGAGCAGCGAGTTCCAGCCGGTGGGGATCGTCGCGCCGGGGGCGTGCCACCCGGAGGCGGACCGGAGCTCGCCGGGGGCCTCGACGCCCGACGGGGACATCATCCAGGTGAAGGACGGCCCCGGCCCGCACAGCAAGCGCGACCATGGCGAAGCCGTCGTCATCTCCAGCGACGACCTCGGCGCCAAGCCCTCCCGCAAGTCCTCCTTCCAGAACCTCGCCCCCCGCCAGGTGACACCGGCCGCCCCATGCCCGGCCTCGCAACGCCCGTTTAATTTTATTGACGCGTCGGCCGCGGCCCGTCTGTCTGCTCGACTGCGCCCGAGCAGAAGACGTTCGTGGGGGCCCCCGCCTTCAAGGTTCGCTCTGCAGCTGCCTCTGAGAACGACATCGGCCCCTGCTGATCATGACCGCCGCGGCCGCGCAGGAGCCGGAGGCGCCCATCTTCGACCACGGCAAGGGCCTCCACCCGCAGTTCAAGGCGCGCCCCGCGCCCCGCTGGGATGGATATTGGATCCGGTGCCCGGTCGCGATCGCATGCAGCTGACGCCGGCGCCGAGCAGGCGCTGACGGAGGACGAGGACTACAAGGCGGCGAGCCCGCTGGACCGCCTGAAGGCTACCAACTACACCCAGCTCCACGTGCGTCTAGATCTGCGATCGAATCTGCGGCCCCGCGCTCGTCCGGGTGCAGGTCTGCGCTGAGGCGCTGGGGGCGTGGGGCGGGCAGGCGCAGGCGCACACGTACCTGGACTTCACGGGGGGCGGCCTGGCGTGCCAGTGCCAGCTCAAGCGCCTCTTCGAGTTCCTCCAGGGGCACGTCCTCGGCAACCCCCACAGGTCCGCCCCGGCCCCGCGCCCGAGCTCGCGAGCTCGGGGGCTCGCGCTTCGAATTCTCGCCCGCTGCGCCGCAGTCCACGCCACCGTCTGGCCATCGCTCACGCCGGCCGGGGCCCCCGCAGCATGAACCCCACGTCCAACTTCGCCTCGTCCCTCGAGGCGGACGCCCGCAAGGCCGTCCGCACCTTCTTCAACGTGCCCCAGGTCCGATTCGACCTCGACTCGCGATCGATATGTCCAAGTCGCAAAGAAAGCGATATCGATCGCGATGCATATGGCCGATTTTTTTAATTTCGCCGGCAGGACTACGCGGTGATCTTCACGGCGAACGCGTCGGGGGCGCTGCGCATCGTGGGCGAGTGCTACACGTTCGGCCCCGACGCCCCGTACCTCCTCTCCGCCGACAACCACAACTCCGTCGGCGGCATCCGCGAGGTCCGGATCCGCATCGGTCGCGAGCTCGCCCGATCGCGAGTCGCGATCGCTTCCGCTGGCGCCGACGTGCGCGCGGCTCTGGCGCGCAGTTCGCGCGGGCGAAGGGCGCGAGCGTCACGTACGTGCCCCTCAACGACGAGCTCTTCATGGACGAGGACTTCCTCGACGTGCGCCCCATGCCAGTCCCAATCTCCTGTTTGCAATTGCCCGCCCTGGGGCCGCGGGCCGGGGCGAGGGCCGCCGGGCTCCCCGCCCTCTTCGAATCCGGCTGATCACGATGCCCCCCTCCGTTTGCAGCACGCCCTGCACGAGAAGCCGGCGGGGCAGAGGGGCCTCTTCGCGTACCCCGCGCAGTCGAACGTGAGCGGGGTGAAGCACCCGCTGGCGTACATCACGGCGGCGCGCGAGGCCGGCTGGGACGTGCTCCTCGACGCCTCCGCCTTCGTGCCCACCAGCAGCCTCGACGTCTCCAAGTGGCGCCCCGACTTCGTCTGCATGTCCTTCTACAAGGCGAGCCGGCGCGGCCCGCGTTGAATTCGGGAAGGGCCAGATCTAGATTCGAGCGGGGCTGGCGCCGGCGCAGATGTTCGGTTTTCCGACGGGGATCGGGTGCCTGCTGCTGCGGCACGGGGCGGCGCAGCGGCTGCGCAAGCCCTACTTCGCCGGCGGCACGGTGGCGCTCGTGACGCAGCAGACGAACTTCCACATCCTCCGCCCCGAGCCCGAGAAGCTCCACGCCGTGTACGAGGTGAGCGGGGGTCCCGATCGCTCGCGGCGCCAGCGCCGTCTAGATCTCGCGGTCGCCGCTCACGGTGCGGGGCGGCTCGTGGGCAGGACGGGACGATCAGCTACCAGATGCTGCCGGGGATCACCATCGGCCTCGAGTTCCTCTCCCACCACCTCCCCTCCGTCAAGCACCGCGTCCGCCCGACTCGCCCCGCAAAATTAAATTCGCATCGCGCGCGCCGCGAAAACCGCCGCTGACTCGAGCCCGCTCCGGATCCGCCCCCGCTCCCACCCACAGCTCTTCGCGATCATGCGGCACGTGATGCCGGCGATGGCGGCGCTGCGGCACCCGCGCACGGGGCGGCCGCTGGTGAAGATGTTCGGCCCCGGGCCGGACCCCGACATGGAGGCGCGGCGGCGCGGGGCGACCATCGTCTTCAACCTCTTCGACGCGGACGGGAGGGGCATCTACTTCGGCCTCGTCGAGCGCCTCGCCGCCGAGCGCGGCATCTCCCTCCGCACCGGCTGCTTCTGCAACCCCGGTGCTTGAAGCTGGGTTGATCATGAAATACTGTTTCGATCGCGAACATGACCGGCGGCGCCGCAGGCTGCATGGAGAAGGTGCTGGGGCGGACGAAGGAGGTGCTGCTGGAGCAGGAGCGGCGCTGGGCGCGGATCAAGGAGGCCGGCGACGAGACGGGCGTGTACCACCTGGAGGAGCTGGCGAGCGGCCTGATCCCGCCCGAGGAGCAGGGCGGCGTGCGCATCTCCTTCGGGATCACGAGCACGGCGATGGACGCCTCGCGCCTCCTCCACTTCCTCGAGGAGTTCCTCGACGAGGCCTTTGTCGCCGAGGAGCGCCGCAAGCTCGCAGAGGGCGGCGCGCCAGCCCACTAGGCCATGGCCATGGCCAGCTGCAGGCTGTACATGGAGCCGGGGCCTCCCCACTGACTTCGATTTCGAATTCGAGTTCCAGCCTTAAGCTTGCAATGCGCAGCCGCAGCTCGTTTGTAATTAATTTCCGCCGCCCCGTTCAAATCCGTCCTAGCTTGGCACATCGGTATCGCAACCCGTAGTTCAGTGTGCGCATGCTTGCAGTTGTCGAGTCTATGTACATCATATGGATACTTGTGCACAAGAAGATGGGCACTCGCCGATGGCTCGAACTCATGATCGATATCACCTGCAGCTGTACATGATCACGACTCGGCGAGTCGGCAACGCATTCGAATATTTCGCAAATATAGATAAATATGAATATAAAGAGATAAATATGCCATCGATTTCGGGGTTCATGTTAGAGTGATCATGATGCGAAAAACACTCTGTGTACGTGACTAATACTGTGACAGCATTCCAGGCAATACTCAGTGACTCTTAAGCTTTACTCTTAAGCAACTGTAACGCCAGATGACCCCCAAAATACGTCACTTCCTATGTCACTCCCAAATACGAATACGTATATGGCCATGGTAGAAAAACGCTGCGGGGAATCATTGAATGGCCGTATGGAATACAGGGCCCCGATGCCTATGGAATACAGGGCGCGCTCACACTCACACTGCAGCTGACTATAACTAGATCTGAATTCGAACTATAGACGCTAAAAGCCACATGTACAAACGCGTGACTAAGTCAACGTTGCACGGTGTGTTACGAAGTTACTAAGTTATGAAAGAGAAACGCGAATTCGAAACGAAAGGGCGGGATCGCGACGTGGAAATGGAAATTTGTATACTGAATGCTAGATATCAAATACGATCAAAAATGTGAAACTGACAGGACGCACTGCACTGTACAGAGCCGAAACAGAAAATTCAGCGCGCGCAAATGTACATGTACAAAGCCTGCAAATTAGCTCGGCTATAGCTACAAACGACTTACACACTGAAAACTAATTAGATGAAGAATTCAAAATAGAGCGCAAATACGCGAAGAAGACGGAATAAAAGAATGCGAAGGGGGTGTCGATCAATCCGCGAAGAAGGCGGGGTGGGCGTGGAGAGGCCCCGCGGGGGAGCAGGGGAGGGACTGCGCGGGGGTACCGGCGCCGGTGATCCGGAAGGAGCCCGGGCGGGACCCCGTGGGCGTCCCCGCGCGCTCCCGCTCGGAGCCGGCGCCGGAGCCGGCGCCGGCGCCGGCGAGCTGCCGCGCGAGCCGCAGGGCGAACCGCTCCTCGCCGCCAGCCCCGAAGGAGCCCGAGGCGGGGGCGGGGGCCGGGGCGGGGCCCGGGCCCCGGGGCGAGGTGCTTGGCGAGGACGTGGGCGAGGCGCGGGCGCGCCACGGGCTTCACCACCTGCGCCGCGCGCCGGGCCCGGGCGGGGTCGCGGTCAGCCGTGTGGGGCGACGCTGCGCGCTGTTCACGCGGGGCGAGGGGCGTGCACGGACCCAGTCGTCCATCCCGGCGCTCCGCATCTCCTCGCGGTCTGCGGGGGGCCGTCGAGGTTGAGCGCAGGCGGGGCGGGCTGGGCTGGAGGGGCGGGGCGGGCCCTTGGAGGTGGAGAGGGCGGTGCAGGCGATGACGGGGGTCGGGGCGGCCACGCCGTGCGCCCGCTCGAGGTGCCGGATCTGCCGCGTCGCCGCGTACCCGTCCAGCACCGGCATCGACACTGCGCAGCGCGCGGGGGGCGGGGCGCGGTGGGCGGGGCGCGGGGGGCCTCGGGGGGGCGGGGGTACACGCATCGCGCGCACCGTCCATGAAGACGGCGGCGAAGACGGGCCCGGCGGGGGCGCCGGGGGCGAGGGCGGCGCAGCGGCGGCGGAAGGCGTCGACGGCCTCCTGGCCGTCGCGGGCGGGGAGGCAGCGGAAGCCCTCGCGGGCGAGCAGCGCGCAGAGCACCCGCCGGTTCACCTCGACCTGAGGTGGAGTGAGACAGACGCCCCCGACCGGGGCCCGGGGGCGGGGCGGGGGCGGGGCGGACGTCGTCGGCGACGAGGACGTCGCGGGGGCCCGGGGGCGCGCCCTCGTCCCCGCCGGCGCCGCCCTCGCCCCGCAGCGACGAGGCCGCGCTCGGCGAGCCGGAGCGCGAGGCCGCCGCCCGCCCCGGCCTCCCGCGAGCCCTGCGAGGCCCACGAGCGCCCGCTCCCGCCCCCGCTCTCCGCGCTCCCCCGCGGGCCCCCCAGGCCCAGCGGCGCAAAGACCGTCCCGGGCCCCGGCGCCAGGTGATCCGCCATCCCCATGCCCGGGTGCCGCCGCGCGCGACCCGAGCGGGAGGAGGGCGAGTCGAGGGCGCCGGGGAGGCCGGCGGGGAGCCCGAGCGGCCGCGCCCCGGCGACTCCCCGTCGCCCTCGCGCTCGTCGCTGCCGGCGGTACCGGTGCTGTAGAGCGAGATGCGGCCGTGTGCGCTGAGGCCGGCCGCGCTGCGCGCGCTGGACCGCGCGCTCGAGCGGCGCGGGGCCTCGAGCAGCAGCGAGGGCCGCCCCTCGCCGCCCTGCTCCTCGCGCAGGGGTGCCCCGCCCTCCTCGAGGCGCGCCGGCGCCGCCTCGGGCTGTGGCGTGCCTGCCAACTCGCCTTCGGGCTCGCGCTGGGCCGCCGCCGCCGGCTCGGAGGCGGCGAGGTACTCCTCGATCTGGGGCGGGAAGGAGAGTCGGGGAGTTGCGGGGGCGGGGGGCGGGGGTGCGCGGCGGGCGCACGAGGGCGCTGAGCATGGGCCGCCGCACGGGCTTCGGCAGGAAGCCTGCGCGGGGCCACTCAGCTCGGCCAGAGGCGCGGGGCGGCTGCTGGGGCGGGGCGGGCGGGCGGAGCGGACCGTCCATGCCGGCGGCGCGGCACTCGGCCTCGTCCTCGGCGGCCGCCTTGGCCTGCGTGCGGCGGGGCCCGTCAGGGGCCCCCCCGGGCCGGCGGGGGCGGGGCGGGGCGGACGGTGAGGGCGACGATGAGGTGGCGCGCGAGGCCGCGCTCCGCCTCCAGCGCCCGGATCGCCCCCGTCGCCTCGTACCCCGTCATCGCCGGCATCAGGCAGTCCCTGCCCCGCGAGGGCGGCCCCTCGTGGTCAGCGAGGGACACTGCCCCGGCGCGGGCGCAGGGCCCCGGGGGCCCGGGCGCGAGCCCAGGGGGGGGCTCACATGAAGATGACGTCGAAGGCGCGGCGGGGGCCGGCCCCGTCCCCCGCCGGCAGCGCCTCCACCGCCTCCCGGAACCGCTCGACGGCCTGTGGCACGAGGGGGGGTAGGGGGGTGAGGGGGCGGGGCGGGGCGGGGCGCGGGGCCCCGGGGACCTGGGCGCCGTCGGAGGCGACGGTGACGGCGTGGCCCTCCTTCTGCAGCATCGACACGATCACCCGCGCCGACACCGCGTTGTCTGCCCGCCCCGTCAGCCGGGGGAGGAGGCGGGGGGGGGGGGGGGGAGGGGGGGGGGGGGGGCGCCTTCTGCGACGAGGATGGCGCAGGGGCGCGCCGGGGGCCGCTCGGGGCGCTCGGAGCCGGCGTTGGGGGCGGCGAGGGCGGCGCCCGAGCTCGAGGCGTCGGACGCGAGGCCGGAGAGGGACTGCCGGCGCGAGCGCGAGGGCTCCCGGCACACCATCCGCGTCGAGCGCGGCGCTGAGCCGGCGGCCGGCGTCGCCTCGCCGCCGGCCTCGGGGCGGGGGCCGGCGCCGGTGGCGAGGAGGGCGGCGACGCCGGTGGAGGCGTGCTGGAGGGCGCTCGCCGAGCTGGGCGAGCGCCCCCCGGCCGCCCCCTCCTCCCCTTCCTCCTCCTCGTCGCCCTCCCCGTCCCCGCCCTCTGCGGCGGCACGCTCGGGGGCCTGCTCGGGGCGGGGCGGGGCGGGGTGCGGGGCGGGGGGGACCGTGGAGGACGGGGATCTCGAACCAGAAGGTGCTCCCCTGCCCCGTCTGAGGCGGGCGCCCCGTCAGCCAGCACCCGCATCCACGCGCGGGGCGGCGGATCCAGGGCGCACGTCCGAAATGCAGCCGATGCGCCCGCCCGCCTTCTCCACGATCTCCCGGCTGATCGCCAGCCCTGCCGGCGGCGAAGTGGCGCATAAGGCCTAGGTGAGGGGCCGGACGGGGCGCAGGGTGCCGGGAGGGGCGAGGGCGGACCGAGGCCGGTGCCGCCGGGGTCGGGCGCGCCGCCGAGGAGCGGGTGGACGCGGTAGAAGCGGGTGAAGAGGTGCGCCTGGTGCTCCTTCGCGATGCCCGGGCCCGAGTCGCGCACCTCTGCGACGTTCCGGCCCCGCTCAGAGGGGGCGGCAGGGGCGGGGAGAAGAGGAGAGGCGGACCGAAGCGGAGGAGGAGGCGCTCGAGGGCGCCGGGCGGGGCGGGGCCGGCCGCCGGGGCCCCCGCCTCGGGGGCGTCGGACTCGAGGGGGCGCGCGGTGACGAGGAGCTGCGCAAGGGCGGGGCGCTCGCTCGCTCGGGGGCTCGATGCCCGCCCCCGGCATGGCCTCCCCCCGGGCCCCCCGCGGACCTCGACGGAGCCCTTGTCGCTGTACTTGACGGCGTTGCTCACGAGGTTCAGCTGCTCACGAGGTTAGGCTCAGCTGCTCTGCTGGGGAGATGAAGCGGGGCGGGGCGGGGGCGGGGCGGGGGCGGACGAGGACTTGGCGGAGGCGGTCGGGGTCGGCGAGGACGAGGTCCGGCACCGCCTCCGCCACCTCCACCCGCAGCTCCAGCCCCTGCCGCACCCCCACGCCTCGACCCCGCACCCCACTGCCATCGCAGCGCGTCCAGGGCGCGCGCGCACCTTCTCGTCGGCCTTGCGGCGCACGATGCGCGCGGCGGCGACCGCCGCGTGCCGCACGTCCACAGGCACCGCCTGCCCGCGCCCCGGCGGTCAGGGCCCGACGCGCGGGGCGCGGGGGGCGGGGGGCGGCGGGGGCGGGCCTGGAGGTCGATGAGGCCGGCCTCGATCTTCTGGAGGTCGAGGATGTCGCTGCGGGGGCGGGGCGGGGCAGGGCCGGGGTGAGCTCGGGGCCGGGGCGGGAGGGAGGTGGAGGGGCGGGGCGGGCACTTGACGAGGGAGAGGAGGTGGTCCCCGAGAGCGCCGCCTGCGCCCCGGCGTCAGCGAGGGAGGGGCGCGGGGAGCGGGGGCGGGGGCGGGGGCGGGGCCGGGCGCACGGCGTCGATGTACTCCTGCACCTCCCGCGCGTCCGTCGCCTCGCGCGCCAGGTCGAGCATCCCCAGGATCCTGCCCCCGGCCCCCGCCACCTCACCTCGCCTCTTGCGGACCGGGAGGCGCGGGGCCGGCGCGCGCGCACCCGTTGAGGGGCGTCTGCGGAGGCGCGCGCGCCGGGGGGCGCCGGGCGAGAGGTCAGCTCGAGGGCGCCGCCGTCGCGGGGCGGGGCGCGGCGGGGGCCCACCCGCATCTCGTGGGAGACCGTTTGGAGGAACTGGGTGCGGGGCGGGGTGAGGGTGCGGGAGGGGCGGGGCCCCGGGGCGGGGCGGGGGGGGCACCTTGCGGGTCTCGGCGGAGCGGACCTCGGCCTCGATCTTGGTCTTCGCCTCCGCCGAGACCGCCTCCTGGAACGACACGAACCGCGCGTGCATGTCCTGCCCCCCGCCCCCGCCCCCGCCACGTCACGCCCCGCCCGGCCCTCTGGCAGCGAGAGGGAAGAAGAGAGGAGCGCGGAGGAGAGAGAATGAAGGAAAAGGCCGGATCCCAACGAGATCGGAAGGGAGCAGCGGGGTGAGGTCGCCTGGATCTCGCGAGGGCTACATGTACACGCCAGGCCCAGAGCTCCGGAAGGGAAAGAAGGAGGAGCGATTGTGGAAAGAAAGAGACGAGTGTGCAAAGAAAGAGAGACGAGTCTGGAAAGAAAGAGACGAATGCGGAAAGAAAGAGACGAGTGTGGAAAGAAAGAGACGAGTGTGGATGTGTGGAAAGCAAGAGACGAGAGTGGATGTAAGAGGGAGGAGCGTGGAAAGAGAGGGCGGGGCGGGGCGCGGGGCGCGGGGGCGCACGGCCATGATGGACTCGAAGTCGGAGAGCTCGCGCAGGCCCCGCCCCGCCCGCCCCCGCCCCCCCGCGTTCTTCTCCTCCGCCCCCGCCTCGGGCGTGGCGGGGCGCGGCGGGCTCGCCGCGGGGGAGCCCGGGGCGGTGGTCGGGGCGACGACGCTCCTGGTGGAGGGGGCCGCCGAGCCGCGCCGCCCCGGGAGGCTCGCCTTGCGGACGCTCCCCTCGGGGCCCGGCGCCCGCACGTGGAGCCGCAGCTCCGCGGAGACGCGCGTCATGGTCTGCGGCCGGGGGCGTCTGGAGGGCGAAGGCGGGGGGGAGGAGGGGGCGGGGCCCTGCACCTCGAGGAGGATGGACATGGAGGCGCGCAGCTTCTCGATGGGGCGGGTGATGCGCCAGCCGAGCCCCGCCGCCGCCGCCACGCACAGCACCAGCCACGCCGCCGCGAACGCCGTGTTGAGGGTCGCCGCGCGCCCCATCCCCGCCGCCACCCCGTCCTTGGGCACCGCCGCCCAGAGGCGCCACTCGAGGCCGGGCGCGGGGGCGCGGACGGGGGCGGAGTGGGCCCAGTAGGCGCGCCCCGCGCTGTGGACGACGCGGACCTCGTCGGGCGCCGCCGCCGCGCCCTCGCCCCAGCAGAGCTCCCGCACCAGCCCCTCCCCGCTGCGCCCGTGCGCCGTCAGCAGGCGCCGGCCGGCGGGCGGGGGGCGGGGCGCCTCTGCGGGGCGGGGAGCGGGGCGGCGAGGCCGGAGGAGGATGCGACGAGGCGGCCGGCGGAGTCGGTGAGGACGAGCAGGGAGCCGGGGACGGAGACGGCCGCCGCGAGCCGCGCCGCCACGGCCGCCAGCGGCACCCGCACGGCCGCCGCCGCCGCCACCGCGCCCGCGCCGCCGCCCGCCTCGCCCGCCGCCGCCTGGAAGAAGCCCTCGGGCGTGCCGGCCGCCCCGGGCCCCGGCGTCGCCTCCGCCGGCCCCGCCCCGCCGCCGCCGCTCCCGCCGAGGAGGTGGGAGAGGGGCGTGCCCCCGCGGGCGGCGGCGAGGTAGGTGAGGGAGGGGCCGCCGGGGCCGCCGAGGTCGAGGGGCGCCCAGAGGTCCCCCGAGACGCTCCCGCCGCCGCCGCGAGCCAGCGGGCGGCCGCGGACGGCAGGGCGGGGGCCGCGAGGGGCCCCCGCGGCTGCCCGCGGGCCCCCGCCTCGAAGGCCCAGGCCGCGGTGCCGTTGGCGAAGAGCGCGCGGGCGCCCCCGCCGCACGCCTCGCACCGCTCCCACGCCACCAGCGCCCCCTCGGGGAAGAGCGCCCCGCCCAGGCTCACCTGCGCAGCCGCCCGTCAGCAGCAGCGCGGGGGTGCGGAGGGACGGGGCGGGGACCTGCGGGGCGGCGAGGGCGGCGGAGGAGAGGAGCTCGAGGAGGGGCCGCCAGCGGTCGCGGGTGGCGCGGCCGGCGGCGAGCTCGGCGGCGACGCGGCGGGCGGCGGCGGCGGCCTCGGCGAGGAAATGCTCGGTGGCGGCCACGCTCTCCCGCTCCAGCGCCCGCACGTGCGCCCCCGAGAGCTCCTCCACGCTCCTGGCCTCCAGGCTCGTGACTTTATTTCTGAAGGCAGGGGTGGGGGAGGCGGGCCGGGGGCGGCAGCGCACCGCTCGCCGAAGTAGTACGCGATGCCCCAGGAGAAGGCGATGGCGCCGGCCACCTGCCCCGACGCATTCGAAATCGCGCCGCGCGGCGGGGGGCGGGGCGGGGGGCGGGGCGGGCCTGGAGGACGGCGGAGAGGACGAAGAGGGCGCGGATGGAGACGAGGGGGGCGAGGAGCCGCCCGAGGCGCCCCGCCAGCCGCTTTCGCAGCGGGGGGCGGCCCCGCCGGAGGGCCCCCGGGGCGAGGCCGAGGCGGGGGCCCCCGGAGAAGGGCCCCAGGGCGGGGTCCCAGGGGCCGCCGCCGGCGGCGGGGGCGTGCGGGTGGCCGTGGAGGGGCTCCTCGCTCACGGCGAGGACGGTCGCGTACCCGTCCTCCCGCCCCGCCCCCTCCAGCCCGTACGCCGCCCCCGCCCCCTTCACCACCACTGCCCCGGCCCCGCGCGTCAGAAACATTTGATCGCCCGTGGGCCGCGACTCGGGGATTCGGGGCGGACCGGAGGAGGGCCGCCCCCGGGCGCTCTTCTTGCCCTCGGGGACCCCCGTGTCGGAGGCCCTGCGCGAGGGCGGCGCCGTCTCGGGTCCCGCCTCGGGCCCGCCCGAGGTCGTCGTCGAGGGCGCCGAGGGCGAGTCGTCGCTCGAGCCGGCCGGCCCCCGCAGCGCCCCCGGCCGCATGATCACCCCCGGCGACGCCCGCGGCGCGCCGAGCAGCCCCTGCCGCATCGCTGGGCCCGCTGCTGACGCTCGTGCTGCTATCGCCCCGCGCGCATCGATTTCTCAGGGGCGCTGCTCTTGAGCCGGGCACTCCTCAAGCTGGGCCGAGCCTCGGAGAGCTCAAGACAGCCTGCTGGGAAGCTCTCCGGCCTCCCCCTGCTGCCGTTACGTGTCGCTGAATTAACGAAGCTCCGTCCGCGTCCGTCCGCCGAGATCCGCCGATCTCCAGCAGCGTCTCGGACTCCCCTGCAGCCCTTTTACGATCAGGACAGCTTCTTACTGCGCACGTGTCATGCGGGGGCTGCGTACGTTCCACGGACGTCGCGACGTCGTCAAAGCTAGAGCAGCGCCGAAGCGTACGTGCAAGCTAAGCTAGCGCTCCGTCACCGAGCGCGCGGATGCACTTCTGCAGCTGCTGATCGATGTCGCTGCTGCGCTAGATATCGATCTAGATCCACTACGCGCTGATGAGCGACCATGAGCGCGCGCGGTGCTCAGTGCAGTGACAGTGCTCACAGCCCGAGTCACAGGAGTGAGCTCCGATCCCGCTATAGGCTACTGTAGGCGTAGTTTTTTAGCCGTGGTAAATAATTGCCGTAAATTGCCGAGAGGCCGAATTCGAATTCGGCAATTTAGCAACACGGCAATTGCTTTGGGGGTAGGTATTTGCTTAGCCCGCCATAGAGCAGAAACCTGGATTCGGTAATTTATTGCCACGCGTACGGCAATTCCGGTTTCGGACTAATTCGGCAATTTTACTACGCGGCAATTTAACTACGCCTACACTGCCCTACAGTATAGCTAGCCCTACACGGAGGGAATTCCGGAGGCTACATGATCCGATGATCTCCAGTGATTCTCCACACGCGTACGTATATATATACGTATACGGGAGCGAGCAGTCGGATCTTCTGACTCGCCGAGTCGGAAGTTGACTCGCGATCGGGAACGTTCGAAACTCAGACCGTGGTTCAACGGTTGGCGTTCGCGCTCAGCTGAGGCGATCGCGACCCGACCAGCGGCGACCACCGTTCGTCTCTCGATCGCGCTTTTTCGCGGGGGCTACCGTGCATTTCGTTCGCGAATCGCGAGAACCAAAATCAGGTTGCGCGGGTTTGAACCCGAATTCTCATCGAGCCGAGAATTCGGCACAAGCAAAAACCCGTCCGCCGTCCGGGAGCAAGTGTCCGGGGCTGGCGGGCGGCAACAGCACGCTTGCGCAAGCTTTTCAAGCGCGGATTAAGAGCGCGGGGAGCGCGCGGCGTGTGGCCGGTCCAAACCTCTGCCCGAGTCCGGTCGTTTGACGTCGGTTAGGGCGTGCACGTCGGCCTTGCAGCTGCCGCTAAGAGCTCTCCCTTGTAAGACCAGTTGAGAGTTCAAGGGACGCGCTCCCCGCCCGGCTGACGAGGCCCGGCTGACGAGGCCCGGCGGTCACTGGCGCGCCTTCAACCAGCCAGCGGCGGCTTCGAGATCGTGCGGGGAGCGAGAGCGTCGGGCAGGAGAAGCGTCTTGCGGCGGACGCGCGACTCGGAGCTCGGAGGCAACCAAGCGCTCCTGCGAGGCCCGGCCGCGGCGCGGGGCTCCGATCGTGCAGCAAGCGTCAGGTTCTCGCCAATCGGCGTGCGAAGATGCCTCCGGAGGCGGACGATGCGGGGCGGCCGCCCTCCGACTCGCGGCGCCCGTCCTCCTTCCGCTCGGGGGCCGGCTCCTCGCACGGGTCGGGCTCGGCGCCCGTCTCGCGGCAGGGCTCCTTCAGCCGCTCCGGCTCCTTCAGCAAGAGCGGCAACTACGCCCCGCTCGCCGTCCTCCCCTCCGCCCAGGCCCGCCCCGCCCCGCACCCCCGCCCCGCCGCCGCCGCCGCCGCCGCCGCCGCCGCCGCCGCCGCCGCCGCCGAGCCGGGCACCGGTGCGCAGGTGGAGGCCAAGCCGATAGCGCGGCGGCGCGCCCGCTCCATCGACAGCAGTGCGCCCGCCCCGCCGCCTCGGCCGCCTCCGCCGCGGCCGGTGCCGACGCGGGGGCGCGCAGTGGTGACGCTGCCGCCGCACGCGGAGGAGGGGTCGGGGAGCGGCCCGGGGCCCGAGCACGGGCCCTGCACCGCCCGCGTCCTCACGTAGTGCGCCCCGCCCCTTCCGCCCCCGCCCCAGGCCCCGGCGGGGGCGAGCGGGGGGGCCGGCGGGGCGCAGCAACGTGAAGGGGCTGCCGCCGTACCGGTACAACCTGAAGGACGTGCTCCTCGCCGAGCTCGACCCCGCCCTCGCCTCCGCCTCCGCCTTCGCCGACCCGTGCGCCCCCGCGGGCCCCCCTCTCCGCCCCGGCGGCGCGCCTCCTCCTGCTCGAGCGGGGCCCGCGGGTTGGCAGGGGGGCGTGGCGGGAGGTGGCGCGGGAGGGCCCCGACCTCCTCTGCGTCGGCCTCCAGGAGATCGTGCCCCTCAAAGTGGTGCCCCCGCCCCGCCCCGCGCCCCCCCCTCCCCGAGATCCCTCCCCTCTTAGCGCGCGCAGACGAACGTGGTGAACGCGGGGGACGCGAGCCGCCAGGGGGACCTCTGGGAGTACTCGTGCGGCCCCGCTCGCTCGCCCCCCGCGAGACCCCCTCCCGCGACTCCTGCTGGGCTGAGGGGGGCGCGCAGGCTGGACCTGGCGGTGAGCGAGCTGACGATCGGGGGCGAGAAGTACGCCAAGATCGGCTCCCGCCAGATGGCCCGCCCCGCCCCGCCCCGCCCCCCCGGGGGCGGCCCTGGGCGCGGCTGACGCGGCGCTCGCCCCCGCGCAGGTCGGCCTCCTCATGGCCCTCTACGTCAAGGCCCGCCCCGCCCGCCCCCGCCCCCGCCGCAGCACCGACCCGGGGCGGGGCGGGGCGGGCAGGAGCGGGTGGCGGGGCAGCTCTCGGGGGTCCAGACGGGGGCCGTCCCCACGGGCTTCGGCGGCATGTTCAAGAACAAGGGCGCCGTCTGCCTCCGCTTCGACCTCCACGAGGCCCGCCCGCCCCCGCCCCGGCCGCCCCCCGCCCGGCCCCCTGGCCCCCGCCGAGGCGGCGGGGCGGGCAGTCGAGCTTCTGCTTCGTGTGCGCGCACCTGGCGCCCCACGACAAGAACGTCGCCATCCGCAACAAGGAGTACTTTGAGATCCTCCAGCGCACCCAGGCCCGCCCCCGGCCCCTCCCAGCGCCCCCGCACCCCCGCCCCGGGGCCGCTGAGGGGGCGCGGGGCGGGGCGGGCAGTTCCCCGCGGCGCCGGGGATCCTCGCCCACGAGTTCGTCGTCTTCTTCGGGGACCTCAACTACCGGTGCCCGCCCCCCCCCCCCCCCCCCCCCCCCCCCCCCCCCCCCCCCCGGGGCTGAGGGCGGGGCGGGGGCAGGGTGGTGGGAGAGGCGGGCCCCGTGGGGCGGCAGGCGCTGGCGGGGACCTGGCGCCCCTCCTCGCCGCCGACCAGCTCGCCGCCGCCCGCGCCTCCGCCGCCGCCTTCCACGTGCGGCCCCCCCCGCCGTGGAGGCCGAGGGGGCGCCGCTGAGGCCGCGGGGCGGGCGGGGGGCAGCACTTCCGGGAGGCGGCGATCCGCTTCGGGCCGACGTTCAAGTACGAGGTCGGCGGGGCCGACTTCTGCCCCGAGTCCAAGAAGCGGACGCCCAGCTGGACCGACCGCGTCCTCTTCGCCGGGCCCGGCCCCCTCGCCGAGTGCCTCTGGTGCCCCCGCCCCCGCCCCCGCCCCCGCGCCCCCTCCTGCCCCCGCCCCCTCCCCTCCTCACGCCGCGGCAGGTACGGCTCGTTCCCCCGGTTCGTGGCGTCGGACCACAAGCCCGTCGCCGCCCTCCTGCGCTTCCACGTCCGCGGCGCCGGGCGCGCCGAGGCGGCCCCGGGGCCCCGGCCCTCGCCCTCGGGCCGGCCGCCCCCTCGGCCCGCGCCAGCCTCTCCGAGCACCCCGCCTCCGCCTCGGCCTTCGCCCCGCCGGCCGCCTCGGAGGGCGCCGGCGGGCCCCGCCGCGCCCCCCGCGCCCCGCTCTTCCGCTCGTCGACGCAGCCGGAGATGAACCTTGCGTCGGTCTTCTCCCCGTCGCAGCTGCCCTCGCCCGACTCGTCCCAGCTGCCCCTCGAGCCGTCGGGCCGCATCGCCTCCTCCGGCGGCTTCGCCTTCAGCGCGGCCCCCGCCCAGCGCTGGGGCGCCCCCGCCCCGCTCTCCCCGCCCCTGCGCACCAACGCCTCCGAGTCCGTCACGCCCCCGCCCGAGGCCGGAGGCCTCGAGCTCGAGCAGGAGGCCCCCTGGTGGTCCCGCCTCGTCCCCTGGTGCCCTGCCCCCCGCCCCGCAGCGCAGCGCGCGCCCCGCCGCGCCGCTGACGGTCGGCGGCGCCCGCGCGCAGCTGCCTGCGGGTGGAGGAGCCGAGGCCGCCGCGGCGCGCGATGACGCCCCGCGCGGCGGCGGCGGCAGCCGGCGGGCAGCTGCTCGACGAGGGGCACGCGCCCTGGGGCATCCCCCTCAACGCCCCCGCCCCGCCCCCGCCCGCCGCCTTCTCCTACGGCGTGCCCTCCGCGAACCCCTTCGGGGGGTACAGGTTCCCCTCGCCGCAGCCGCCGGAGCCCTCGGAGCCGCTCGACCCGTCCCGCCGGCGCTCCTCCTCCTTCCGCGTCTAGACGGCAGCAGCAGCCCGCGCGGCCCCCGCACCAGAGGGGCCTCCTCGAAGCAGCAGTCCCGCAGAGCTCGCCTAGTCTTGTGTTTTTACGGATATGATGTCGATATCAATGTAAATGTATTATCGCACTACGTACACGTGTAATTTCGCCAGGCTATTGCATTAGTACGAGTCTATAGCTAGCGTTATATATATTGTACGAGCGTCGGAGGCTCAGCGGCTGCGCCGGACCAGGGGGCTCATGACCAGGAGTCATGATCAGGACTCAGGAGTCGTGATCAGGACCCGGATCCCGCCGCCTCTATCGATATCCGACCCTCCGGATCATGATCCAACTTGCAACTTGGCAATCGCGGCTCCGAGGCTCGGCGGCCCGTCAAAGCGTTGCGTCATGCCATGATGTGTAGACTCTGAGATCTACAGACCGTCGGACTCTGGGAGATGCTCATTTTCGATGCTGCTTCACGAAGTTCGCTTCAAAAAACGGCCTTCGAATTCTGTCCTGTGTATCCCAATTGTTCTTCGATAAAAAATACGACTATCTGCAATCTCATAACACTGCAAGACCGAAAGATCTAGAGGCAAAATCATTGGATCGGCAGGCCTGTGAAATCTCCCGCGGCTGCCAATCGCACGCCGAACGGAATTCGAAATGGACGAAAGCACCACACGCACTCTGGTCACGGTGACTCGGAAAGCGGCGCGGAGCCACAGCTACAGACCCTACTTACAAAATTGATAGAAAGATGTCCTTGGCAGCGGCAAAGGCATCGGAGAGAGCGCGGACGGCGCCGCCTCGCGGGTCCCTCAAAAGAACCCCTTCTTGCCGTTGGAGGGGGAGGGCGTGGCCTGCTTGGCGCCGGCGAGGGGCGAGGCCGTGGCGGCGCCGCCGCCGGCGGCCGCCGGGGCGGTGGAGGAGTGCGGGAGGCTGCTGCGCTTGCCGACAACGCTGTCCCAGCAGGCGGCGACGCGCGGCGTGCGCCCGTGGCACGCCTGCGAGGCCCCGATCGAGTCGCCGAGGGACCAGATCTGGCCCGTCAGCTCCGTGTTCTCCGCCGTCTTCGCCTGCAGCGCGCGCTCCCGCTCCCGGGCGACTCGCTCCACGTTCTCGATCTGGTGCGCCGACGCCGTCTTGACGCCTGCCGGGGCGGGTCAGAGGGGTCGGACGGGGGCGCGCGGGGGGCGTCGAGGGGGCGCGGGGGGCGGACGGTCGAGGTCGGCCTTCCAGTAGTCGCGCTCCTCCTCGGCGCGGCGGGCCTTGGAGAGGGCCTCCTCCAGGCTCTTCTCCGCCTTCTTCGCCCGCTCCAGCGCCGCCTTCTCCCGCTTCTCCCCCTCCTTCACCTGGGGGCAGGGTCGGACCGGATGAGGCCAGATCGCACGGGAGCCCGGCGCGGGCGCGGGCGGGCGCGCGCGGGCGCTCGCCTTCTCCTGGACGGCGTTGACGCGGTCGGAGGTCTGCCTGTCGGAGCCCGCGAGCTCGCCCTTGAGGCGCTCGACCTCGCGCTGCGCGGCCGCCAGCTCCGCGGCGCGCTCCTCCAGCAGCGCGTCGAGGACGCCGATGTGCCGGTCCTTGACCTTCACCTCCGCCGCCGCCTTCAGCGCCGCCTCCCGCAGGCCCGCCATCTCCTCCCCGGCGCTCGCCAGGCGCGCCTCGGTCGCCCGGTGCGCCGAGGCCGAGGCCGAGGCCGAGGCGCGGGCCTCGCGGAGCTGGCGCTCGGCCTCGGCGAGGTCCTTGGGGGGGGCCTGCGGGGGGGCCCCGGCGGCCCGCCAGTCGGCCTTGGGGGCGCCCCCGAGCTCGGCGAGCTTGCCCTCCAACGCCGCCACGTCGGCGTCGCGGCGGGCGAGGCGCTCGCGGGCGTCGGACTCGGCGTTGCGGAGCTGCAGGAGGGCCTCCTTCAGCATCTCCACCTCGTGGACGAGGGCGACGACGGCCGGGTCGCGCTTGTTCCGCAGCTCGGTGATCCGCGCCGCCGTCTCCTTGTCGCAGTCCAGCACGAACGGGTCCAGCTTCCGCTCGCTCTCCATCCGCTCCACGCTCCCCGGGGAGCCCTTGCCGGACCCGAGGCTGCTGACCCAGCCGAAGATGCCGCCCCCGGCCTTCTCGGCGCGGGCGGCCTGTGAGGTCTTGAAGGAGGTGGGCGTCGTCGGGCGCGCGGGGGGGGCCTCGGAGGAGAGCGAGCTGGGCGAGCCGCCCAGCGTTGGCTGCGCGCTCGAGCTCCGGTGCGCCGAGAAGGCGCTCTTCGCCGCCGAGTTCGGCGACGCCACACCCGCCCGCGGGCCCGCTGCACCCCCGCCCCCGCTCGCCTCGGCTCGCGCGGGGCGGGGCGGGCGGGGCGGGGCGCACAGGGGGAGAGGGTCCGCTCGCTCTGCGTCCCGGTGAAGTCCAGCTGCCTCCGCGCGTCCGGCGCGCTCACAGCCAGCGGCGGCAGCTGCCCCCGCGTCAGTCGCGCCCGCAGGGGGCGGGCGGGGAGGCGGGCGGACGTCGTTGATCGGGGGCGGCTGGGCGCCGGCGCGCGGGGAGGCGGTGGGGGTCGTGGGGCGGCTGCCGGAGCGGCCCTCGAGCTTGGGGGTGAGGGGCCGCATGACGGCCTCGGCGGCTGCCGCGAAGATGCGGATGACGGGGTTGCTCGACTTCTCCTCCCCCTCGGCCTCGCTCCCCGGCGTCGAGTCCGAGCGTCCGCGCTCCTCGCTGATCGTGTCCAGCCCCGCCGTCCCCGCGCTGCCCCCGCATAAGAAGAAGGAAGGAAGGAAGGAAGGAAGGAGAAGGGGCGGGGGCGCGAGTACTTGAGGTTGCGGACGACGGGGACGAGGCGGGAGGTGCGGGGGAGGAGGCGCCCCTCCTCGGGCACCAGGATGCCGTCCTGCAGGCACATCGCCCGGAAGCGGTCGAAGGGCACCCGCAGGCAGTTCAGCATGTGGTAGCGCCACCGGCACAGCGCCATCGCGTCCTGCCCCCGCCCCTCAGCCCCCGCCCTAGCTCAGCCGAGCGAGGCACGAGCTACCTTGACCGTCGAGACCTCGATGAGGACGTGCACCGGGTCCTTGTTCCGCAGCGCCCACTGCCCCCCGCCCCGCCCGTGAGCCGCCGCCGGGGCGGGGCGGGGCGGGGCAGGGCGGGGCAGGGGCGGGGCAGGGGGCGGGGCGGGGCAGGGGGCTGGGCGGGGCGGCGCGCACGTCGTAGTTGGGGCCCCAGGAGTAGTCCCCGTTGAGGATGGGCCGCTTCTCGATGTCCGTCACTGCGCGCCGGCCGCGTCGGCCCGGGCCGCCGGCGGGCGAGGGCGGGGCGGGGCGCGGACCCTCGCCGAGGAAGAAGGAGACGTCCATGGTGCGGCGGAAGGGCGCGGCCTGGATCTGGATGTCCTGCCCCTGGTGCCTGCCCCGCAGCAGGCGTCACGCAGGGCGCCGGATGAGCAGCACCTCCCGGGCCCGCGCGCCGGCGCACCAGATGACGGAGTTGGGGCGGCGGATGACGAACTTGAAGCGCATCGGGAAGTCCTCCTTCGACACGTGCACGAAGACCACGCCGTCCCCTGGCGCACGCCAGCCGTCGGGCCGCCGCCGGAGGAACGGGGCCGGCGGGCGGCGCACCGGGGACCTGCGCGGCCTCCTGGAGCTGCCAGCGGCCCAGCGCGCTCGGGCCGCCGGTGAGGCACGGCATGATGCCCTGGTGGAGCGCGTCGGACCGCACGACCTTCACAGCCAGGATCAAGTCCTTCTGCGCGCCCGGGGATCACTCTCTCTCCGGCACACGCGCGCGCGCCGCAAGGGAAGGAAAGAAAAGGAAGGGAGGCTGTAATTCAGTTATCCGCACCTCTTCAAAGTAGCCGCGGAACGAGACCTGCAGACTTCGATGTGAGTCGGGCTCGGAGCTCAGAAACCGAGCCATATCGCACCATCGGGTCTTTGCCAGCACATTTCGAGCAGTCGATGGGGAGGCCCGGCGCGGGCGAGGAAGGTTTGTCCGCCATGCTGGAATTGCGACGGGGCTGAAGAACGAAACGCTTCACGGAACCGCCGAAACCGCGAGCCTGGAGAGCATTTGTGATATCAGAAAGAAGCGGCCGGATAGAAGGGAAAGTATGCTGGTCGCCCTCCTAAGCGCGGTTGCCTCGCGCAACTCTCGGGCTCGGAAACTTCCGGCCAGGCTCGGGGGGCGGCGAGGCGACAAGGTCTAGTGCACAAACCTGAGCTAGCTCCGAATCAGAAACCGTGGACAGCCCGCGTGGCCGGTTAGGAACCGTCAAGGCTCAATCAGCACCGGGGGTACTGTCGACGAGAGTTCGAGACCTCGCGGCTGAGAGAAGAGGAGGCGAAGGAGCTCTTCTGACTCAGTTCTGAGTTCCTATCAAGGGACTCTACGTCTGTTAAGCTTCCGCGCATCGCGCACCATCAGGTTGCGGGTGTATTGGATCAAATCCGAGGGGAAAGAAGTCCAGGGCGGGTACGGGGCCCAAGAACGATCTGCCGCCGCCGGTCATGCCGAAGGGAGCGTAGGGAGTGCCGCTTTTGCGGTTTAGTTCATCCTTACGAGCCCAGTTCGCGCGGCATGCTCGGCGGAGACGGAGGCGGACGGAGACGGATTCATGCAGAAGCAGAAGCGGGGGCCCAGTGAGACCGCTTCCGCCACATCCACAGCCCATTCAGAATTCGAAGGGAGGCGTACAAGGAGCCGGTCCCGCAAGGTGAACGCGTGGGGCTCGTGGGCCATACAAGTTTTTGTAGCGCGTGACCTGGCTCTGTCGAAGGCGGCTGGCATGCAGGAGGCCTCCTCAAGCATGGGAAATCAATCTCTCTCACGTACGCGGGACGTCGACGCGGGAGAGGCCGCGAGAGAGGCCGCGACGTCCGCCGAGATATTACCCGAGACCGGCGCCGAGAACCTGCGGTACGAGCGCCAGCCCGCTCAGACCAGTTTGGATGAACGTACTTACGCCGAAACAGCTTTGAGAACTTCCCTCTCCTGCCCGCGGACCTGCAGCACCTCGTTCTCTCATTTCTGCCTCCGGAGACGCTCTGCCGGTTTGTCCCCGGCCAGGCCCCTCTCGGATTCCATCTAGACTCAGAAGAATTATTTGCATCGTCAAACAACGCACTCCACCGATCGCGACTCACGGCGCGCTGCCGGCTGTTTCTGAAACGGCTGGTGTCTGCTCGGGCGGGCGCAGGGCGGAGCAGGTGTCGAAGCACGTGCGGGAGCTGGTCCTGAGCGACGCGCCGTGGAGCCTGTGGGAGGTGTCAGTGCGGCGGGAGGTCAAGGGCCGGCGCGGGGAGCTGCTGCGGAGCCTGCCGCCCGACCTCGCGCGCGCCCTCCTCGACGACCAGTTCGACGAGAAGGACGCCTCCACCGACAACTGGCGCGGTGCGCTCCTCTTCCCCCGCCGCCTCCCGCCCCGGGGCCCACGCTGATGCGCGCGCGGGGTACGCGGCGCGCAGGGCTCTACCGGCGGATCAAGGGCCACGGGCAGGTGGAGGCGCGCCTGCGGACGGGCACGCCCCGCGTCGGCTTCCCCGCGGGCCCCTTCCGCGGCCCGCCGCACCAGTCCACCATCTGGCGCGTCAGCCTGCGCGGCCGCCGGTCCGCCCGCCCGCCCCTCACCAACGCTCAGCGGCACCCCGCTGAGCCGTCGCAGCTTCCTCTCCTCCTCGCACGACGGGACGGCCATCGTGTGGGAGTTCCGCGAGCAGGAGGCCGGGCAGGCGGCTGCTCCTGCGCCGGCCGCGGGGGCGGGGGCGGGGGCGGCGGGGGCGGGGCCATCGGGCGGGGACGCCGTGATCAACGAGGACGAGGGGGCGGGGGAGGACGACGACGAGGCCGACGAGGACTACCGCCCCGAGGAGGACGACGAGGAGGAGGAGGAAGAGGAGGCGGCCTCCGCGTCCGCCGGCAGCAGCGGCGGCCCGCCCGAGGGCCCCACCGGCGCCCCGCCGGAGGCCGCGAGCGACCCGCCGACGCCAGCGGCGCCCGGATGCGGCGGAAGGCGGGGCGAGCGGGGCGGAGGAGGGGCGGGCGGGGCGGGGCGGGGAGGGCCCGTGCGTGGCGCGGCACGTGCTGCGGCACACGTCGCTGATCTGGGGGCCTCGGTGGACGGGACGTGTGCGCGACGTCGACGTGCGTGGACGAGATCGTCGTGTGGGACGCGCGCAGCGGCCGCCGCCTCGCCACCCTCACCGGCCACCGCGGCGAGGTCAACGCCGTCTGCCTCCGCCGCGCCGGGCCCGGTGCGCCCCCGCCCGCCCTCCCCCCCGCCCCGTCCTTCTGCAGGCTCGGCCGCGCTGACCGTCGGACGGGGGGGCGGGGCGCAGGGACGCTGGGCGCGGAGACGCCGGAGCCGTGCGTGGTGCTCGTCTCGGCGTCGGACGACGCGACGGGCCGCGTCTGGCGCCTGCCGCTCGGGCCCGACGGCCTTCCCTGCCTCCCCACCGGCCCAGCCGCCCCCGGGGAGCCGGCGCCGGCCTCGCCCTGCCTGCACATCCTCAAGGGCCACCAGGACAAGGCGCGCGGGGGCGGGCTTCGGGGGCGGCGCGCGGGGGAGCAGCTGAGCGCGCGGCAGGTCTGGGGCTGCTCGATGGAGGGCGCCCTGTGCGCGACCTCGTCCAAGGACCACACCGTGCGCGTCTGGGGCGTGCTGGACGGGGCCTGCCGCCACGTCCTGCGCGGCCACGTGCGCGGCGTGCTCTTCTGCAGCCTGCACGGCGACGTCCTCGCCTCGTGCTCCCATGACGCCACGGTCCGCGTCTGGGACCTCCGCACCGGCGAGTGCACCGCCGTCCTCCGCGGCCACCGCAACAGGCGAGCCCCGACCCGCCCCGGCCCGGCCCGATCGCGATCCGATCCCATCTGATTTGAGGCGGGGGCAGCGTGTACGACGTGAGCGTGCAGGGGCGGCTGGCGGTGAGCGCCTCGGTGGACGGGATCCGCGTGTGGGACGTTGCCTCGGGCACCCTCGTCCGCCGCTTCGCGGACTTCCCCAACGTCACTTCGGTCTCCCTCTACGGTGCCCCGCCCCCTCCCGCCCCTCCCGCCCCCTTCCGCCCCGGCCGCTCCGGCCCCCCGCCTGAGCGCCGCGCCCGCTCTCGCGTGGGCCCCGCAGGCCTGCACATGGTGAGCGCCCACTCGGACTTCAACGGCGACGTCCTCCGCCTCTGGCGCTTCTGAGGGCCCCCCGCGCCCGGGCCCCCGCGCGCCGTGCGCCCCTCTCCACGGCGGTCGGCCCCAGCCATCCCGCAACGATTCGAGCTCTTCTCGCCATTTCCCCTGTATAGCACTTTTCAGACGTTTGTCCGGACTGCTCCGCAGCTCCAGCCGCGGCGGGGACGTTGTTTAGATCACTTCCGCTCGCTTCCGGTCTCTCGTTCTTGTTTCAGCCATCTCCTCGGGCTCTGCATGGCAAGCAGTCCCGCATAATCACTTGACCTAGTTTGGTAGGTACGGTACTTGCGCACTTGACAATGTTCGCCTTCCGCTGGCGCGCGCACGCCAATTAAAGCGGCCCCACATAATCACTTGACCTAGTTTGGTAGGTACTTTTCGCATTTGAGGAGATTCATTCTAGCTATAGCTATATAGACCGTCGGACCATTTCAGACGCTCCGCACCTGAGCAGGTTCAGTCGCTGTACCATTTCAGACGCTCCGCAAGGGCCTGAACGTGTTTTCTCACAAAGCATATGTACATGTATATCATGATCAATTGCAATGCATGAATCAATCGCGCTGTATGAACACGAAGCTGCCCAGCCGGCGCCTGGCAGGCTGTGCATGAGCTCGCCGAGTCGAGCCCGGCAGCCGAATACCGTAGTACGTATACCTTAGCAATTGCAAGGACTTGATCATGAGATGTCCAAAATGGGCCGTACGCGTTATGATCACGGCGTCAAAACGGCCGCGGGCGCTGGCCGCGGCCGCGGCGCTAGCTATAGCTGTGCAGACTGGCGTCCGGCCGAAGAAAGCAGCAGGGACCAGAACCGACGGCCTAGTCTTATAGCCTGGTAGCCAGCGACCAAAAGGCAGTCGGGCGGCTGCGACGCGCGCGTGCGCGCGCGCGGAGCGCTTGAGCTTCGGGCCGGGCCGGGCGGGTTCGCTGCAGCTGAGGTCGACATGCCGAACCGGGAGAGGGACTGATGGAAAATGTCGCAGCCTCTATGCTATAGCGCTCGCGCCGCGGTGCCGGGTGCCCGGCGTGGGCGGCCGCGGCCGCGGAAAACGATTCGCCATCTCAAGCTAGAAGTCGGAGACGCGCCCTCCCTTCTCCCAGTCGCCGTATCTGCGCGAAATCGATCATTACGCATATCGAAGGGAGCTCTGCGCGAGTGCATCGCACCGCGTGGGCTCTGCGCCCGTGTACGCGCCCTTGGGCCCGCCGACTTCGCCCGTCTTCGGGTGCGGCAGGTGCCACGGCTTCTCAGGCTCCTCCACGTCCAGATCGTCCAGCGATTCCGGCGGCGGGGAGGCCGGCGGCGGCGGCGGCGGCGAGGGCGCCGGGTGCATCGGGTTCGGCAGGCGCGGCGGGCGCTTCTCGGTCGCAGCCGTGACACCGCTTGCGGCAGCCGAAAGCGGTGCGCGGCCGCTCGCACGCAGGGATCGGAAGAGCCCGGCGCGCGCGTGCTGCAACATCGCTTCGAATCTGCTGTACCCTGTCCGTGCTGCTGGGCCGTGCATCAAATTTGAGCAAAACTGAGCAATTCGAGCTATTAAAACAGCGGCTATTCTGCTCTGGTGACGCCGGAGCTCATGCAACGCACCCAGAAGCGGTGCGCGCGCGCCCGCATGCTTCTGTATATCCTTCGCCACGCCAGCGATAAAAAACGTGCGTAGGCAACGAAGGGACTCAGCAAAGAAAGGCGCAACGGATTCGCGAGCCGCGCTAGAGGTCCCCAGCGAGCTCGAGCTTCCAGATGAGCTCGTCGCTTCGATAATTGCACTGCTTCCAGCGCCCGAGCGCCTCAGCGCCTCGCTCGTGAATCGCCAGTTTTCGCGCGCTGTGCACAGTAACGCTGTTTGGCGCGAGCTCACCCTCGAGTGCGGTGTTGTAATCATCGAATTTCGGTGCTCCGCCTCATTCCAATCGCAGCGTGCGTCTGGGGGCCCGTGGAAGGGCGTGCAGCTTGGCTGTCGGTCCCGTCGACGTGGAGGACGCCGACGATGGGTCGGAGGAGGGCCCGCGCGACGCCCAGCAGCAGAGCGCGGGAGCCCCGATCCGCCCCCCGACGGCGTCGGCGGCGGTCTCGTTCCTCCGACGCGTACGCGTGAGCGCGCGGCTCGTTGTCGGCTCCGGATCCTGATGCGCCGCTGCAGCCCCAGCTGCAGCGCGTGGAGGTCCTCGATCTGCGCATTCGCCTCGCGCGGCGCGAGTTCGAGGGCTCCCTGGCGCGCGATTTGTTCGAGGTCCGCGCTCTGATTTCTCCAGGAGCGGCGGTCGTTCCGTGGCGCTCACTCCCCCCGCAGGCGATCCCGGCGAGCACGCGGCGCGTTGGCCTGCGCTTCGGCTCGGGAGGGGACGCGGCGGCGGTCCTCTGCGAGGCGGCGGGGCGCGTCGGCGGGGACCTCCTCCCGCGCCTCGCGTCGCTCGCCCTGCGGCCCGTCACCCCCGCCGCCTTCGAGGCCCTCCTGCGTGCGCCTCCGCCGCCTCGCCCCTCGCACTTGCTTCCCTCCGATCCGCGCCCCGGCAGGCCTCCCGGCCGTCGGCGGCTGCCCCGCAGAGGAGCTCGCCCTGGAAGGCTGGGAGCGCGCCTGCTCCGCGGACGCCGGCGAGCTGGGCGCCCTCCGCGCCGGCTTCCCCCGCCTCCGCCGCGCCTCCGCGCTCGCCCCGCGAGACTCCGCCGCCCTGAGCGCCGTCGCCGCCGCCAGCCTCCGCGTCGACCGCCTCATCTTCGAGGGGGTGCGCGAACCTGGATCGTTGACGGTGCACCCCAGGCCCGCTCAGAGAGGGACGTCCCGCAGTTCGCCTTCTCGCCCCCCGACGCCGCGCTCCTGCGCCGCTGCATCGACGCAGGCACCCGCGCGGTGCCTTCCGCCCCGCCCCGCCCCGCCCTCCCCGCTCCTCCGCCGAGAGCGCGTCGCAGGTGGAGCTGCGCGGCTGCGAGGGCCTCGGGCGCCTGGGCGCGGGGCCTCTCGCCGGCCTTCGCTCGCTGCTCCTCGCCGGCGCCCCCGAGGCCTCTCCCGCCGACGACCGTGCTGCCCTCGCCTGGCTCGCCGGTGACGCCGTCGACCCCGCCTCTGCCTTCCCGCGCCCAGCGCCCCGCCCCGCCTCGCAGGCGCGGGGGCGAGGGACGTCGAGGAGGCGGAGCTCGAGATCGGGCAGGGGCTGCTGGACTCGCAGGGCCGCTCGCCGCCCGCGGCGCTCCTCGCCGCCCTCGCCGCCCTCCCGCGCCTCGTTGCGCTGCGCCTCCGTCTGCGCGTCCCCCCCGGAGGCCCCGCCGTGCTCGCCACAGGCACCCGGGGCGGCTTCCTGCGGGCCCTCCGGGGCCCCCGCGCCCCCGCAGGAGGAGGCGGCGGCGGCGGCGGGCGCGGTGCTCGCGGCGTGCCCCGCGCTGCGCCGCTTCGGGCTCCTGGGGGCGGGGCCCGTCCACTTGGGCGGCGCCGCAGCCGCCATCTCCCGCGCCGCCGCCGCCCGCTAGCCTAGTAGACATAGCCACACTCTTTTTGAACTAGACAAATACACACGCGGACGAGTACTAGTGCGGTCACGCATGACGACGACGGGGCGACGGGGCCGGGTGCGCAGCCGGCTCAGTGCTTGTACGCGAAGTTGAGCTTCACCTGATGTTAGTGCTTAGCCGGCTTATCGGGTGCTTCGAAGTTGAGCCGAGTGCGCAGCCGGCTCAGTGCTTACCAGGTACTTGATGTTCACCTGAGCCACGTCGTACACGATGTACCTTCGGGGTGGGGTCAGGGGGGGGGAAGCAGGTAGGGGAGGGGTACGCCGGTCCGCACTCGTTGTAGAGGAGGGAGCGGCCGCGGTTCGTGTCGACGGGGGTACCCGTGTGGGCGACGACCCCGCCCTCCAGCGTGACGTCACCCGCGGGGTCCGGGCCCATCTTCCCCATCCCAAAGGTCGAGTGCTTGCCCTGCGCCCCCGGCGAGTGAGCAGGTGCGAGCCGAGCAACGCGGTACCCGCCCGGCCGCGCCTTGGGGGCCTTCTCCATGTACTCTGCTTCAGTGATCTCGTACATGTTGCCCAGCGCCACCTGGGTACACGAATGCTCGGCGTTCGGATTCCCAAGCAGAGGAGAGGGGGAGTACGCGGCACCTCGGAGAGGAGCATGAGGCCGGTCGGGTTGCTGCTGCTCGTGGCGCAGTAGTTGGCGCTCTTCGAGACCTGCGCCCCGCGGCGTGAGGCGCGCCGCGCAGCGCAGGGGTACGCAGCGCACGAGGTCGGCGAAGTAGACGCCCTTGCCGAACCTGGCGCGGGGCGCGTCAGCGGGGGGTGCGGGGGGTGCGGGAGGCGGGGCGGGGCGGGGGAGCGGGCATGTAGCCGGTGACGGGGGCCTCGGGGGGCGCGATGCGGAGGCCCTGGGAGAGGATGCCCATGAAGTTGCCGAGGCGGGAGCCGTGCCAGAGCAGCCGCTTGTTCGGGATCTCCGCGGAGGCGGCGAAGCGGTCCCGCTCGCCGGCGCGGTCCACGCGGAAGAGCTCGAGCAGCTCCAGGCTGTAGCTCGAGTGCGTCGGCGCGTGCGTGTTCCGCACCATCCTGCGGGACGCTGAGACGAGCGCCGGGGGGGCGGGGGGGCGGGGCGCGGGGCGCGCTTGTCGACGAGGTGCCAGTCCTTGGAGGAGGGGTCGCAGGGGACGATGTCGGCCTTGAGGGCGCGGTACGTGCGGTCGAGGTGGTGCAGCCCCGCATCCGAGTCCTGCCCCCCGTCAGAGGCGGAGGGAGGGGAGGGGCGCGGGGCGCGGGGCGCACGGAGTCGCCGATGATCTCCTGGGCGATCTCCATGTCGGCGAGCACGGCGAGCAGCTTCAGCGGCTCGTCCAGCAGCTTCCCCGAGTTGATCACCGGCGGCCGCCGCCCGAACCCTGCCCCCCGCCCGCTCTCGGCGCCCTCCTCGGCGGGGGGTTCGGCGGGCGGGCACCGAAGTCGTGGGGGATCTTCATGTAGAACTTGGAGGAGAGGTCCTCGAGGGTGGCCCCGCTCTCCACCGGCCGCCCCGCCAGCAGGTCCTCGATCTGCTTCAGGATGAAGTACCCCTCCTTAATCTGCCGCTTCGACAGCTTCCCTGCCCCGCCGCCCCCGCGTGAGCCCCGCCCGCCTCCTCCCCGGGGGGCGGATGGCAGACCGAGGGGCATGCGGCCGACGTCGATGTGCATGGAGACGAGGGTCTGCTCGAACATCGTGCGGTTCGAGATGAGCTCGACGAGGGACTTCACGCGCGGCTCCAGCTTGCACTCCGCCGCCGGGCCCGCCGGCTTGCCCGCCCCCGCCGCCGCCACCTTCGCCTTCTGCGGGCGCTTCAGAGGGGAGCAGAGGAGGGGGGGGGCGGGGGCGGGCGGCAGGTCGGGGCGGGGCGGACCGCGGCGTCGAGTTCGTCCTCGTCGCCCTGGTCCACCCCGTAGTCGATCTCAATCAGGTCGTACTTGCCTGCGCGGGGAAGGAGCGCCGGCGCCGCCCGGCGCGAGCTCGCGTTGGGCTCGGGCGGCGCCGGGCTCGATGGGGCGCGCGGGGCGGGGCGGGGCGGGGGCACCCTTCTTGTGGGTGAAGGCCTGCCCGAAGACGTTGGAGGTCTTGTCCTTGAACTTGGCGTTGAACTCGGCCTTGGCGGCCTCGATGGAGGAGCAGGCCTTCGTCGCCTGCTGCCCGGCGACCCCCACGCGGCCCCAGCGCGTGAAGACCGCGAACTTGCCCGGCTGCTTGTCGTGCTCCAGCAGCTGGCCCCGCCCGCCCGCTCCGTGAGCGCCGCCCCCGCGGAGTCGCAGCGCGCGAGGCAACGGGGCACCTGGATGACGTAGAACTTGTTGTGCCCGGAGACGCCGTAGCTGCGGGGCGCCGGCTCGGGCGGGGCGAGGGCGAGGGCGGGGCGGGGCCGGGGGCGGGGCACGTGATGTCGGTCTGGTTGAGCATCACGGCGTAGACGTGCGTCCCGTCGTCGTAGACGTGGTAGCTCTCCTTGTCCGGCGCGTGCTCGTCCTGCCCGCCCCGCCGGCAGCGTCAGGCGGTGCGCCCCGCAGCGCTGTCAGCGCCCCAGCTCGCACCACGACCGCGCGCCCCTTCCGCACCACCTTCTTCACCTGGCGGGCGCTGGCGCTCGGCCGGCGGGCGGGCCGGGAGCGCTCGCGGGGCCGATCGAGCCGGGCTCGCGCACGGCGGGGGAAGAGGCGGCCGGCTTCGCGGGCGGCGGCTCGTCCTTCTTGCTCTTCTTTGCGGCCTTGCCCTTCTTCGCCGGCTCTTCGTCCTCGTCCTCGTCCTCGTCCGCGGCCTTCCCCTTGCGCTTGCCGGCCTTGCCCTTCCCGGCCTTGCCCTTCGCGGTATAGAGCTCGACGGACCCGGCGTCATCGTCCTCCTCCTCCCCCTCCTCGGCCTGCAGCCGGCCTCAGATCTAGCCCGCTAGGCTGGGCGCGGAGCGGGGCAGTGAGGGGGGGTGCGTACGGGCTTCACGGCGTGCGCGGCTTCGTCAGCCTTCTTGTCCTTCGACGCCTTCACGAAGCTCGGGGCAACGTAGTGGACGCTGTCGTCCAACGTACGTCACAGAGTACCGGTCAACCCGCGACGGACGGGCAGGCGGACCCGGCGCGAATGTCGCCGGCGATGTCCTCCGGAGCGCAAACATAGTGCGTTGCCTGGACGCGCCCCACCGCGTCAGTGCCCAGCGTACGCGAGGGGAATGCTGGGCGTGTTGCGCTGGCCGTGCACGCCGTACCTTCTTTGTGAACGAGCGCAGAACCTCCCCGCCCGCCCCCGTGATGATGTCGGAAAGCTCAGACTTCTCGCCGGCGGCGGATTTCCCAAATGCGAATGCCAGGCCGGCCAGGTGGCTCGATTTCGAGCCCTCCTCCTCGCTGCCGCTCTCCTGCTTCTTGGCCTTGCCTCGGCGCGGCGGCATCGCTCGTTAAGCGCGGAACTCCGACAGCCGAACTTGCAACGGGGTACACAACGGCCAAAGCTGGGCGCGCTGCGCCGCGCCGCGCCGCGCGGCCTATAGCTAATGCAACCTTTCCGATGTGCAAACGGCTCTTTGCGGACCAATTCACTCGCTCTTGTCTGGTGCACTTGCACGTGCGCTCGGCCCGGGCGGGCGGCCCGCGCCGCGGCGAGCGCCGGTCCGTGCGCTGGCCGCTCGTTGTGACATTCCACGTTGCGGTATTCGGATACCCGGAGGAACTCGATTCAAGCACTAGCTCGGCGGATTCGAATTCCGATGTCCTTTGGAGTCCCGTCCAATCTTCGGACCAGTCGGGCCTCGCCGCCCCGCTGCGGAACTTGAACTGAATTTAGAAGTTCTACACTTGTAGGCAAGCTGTAGCTTAGCACGCCGAGACGTGAGCTGGGGCCTGTGGTGCGGCAAGATGGGCGATCAAGACATTAGGTTTTCGAATATTTTCCTGCAAACATCTATCTACGGCACGCGCTGCCGGGGCCGCACAGCCTGAGCACCGGAAGGGGCGTCGCCGGCATCCAGGGCCGGGACCCGGCTGCAGCTACTGGAGCGCTGCTGCTCAGAAGAAGTGCTGGGGGCGACCCATGGGCGGGCCCTTCTTCATCGGGGGGGCGCTGCGCGGCGGCGGCCGGTTCTTCTTCTTCTTGGGCCTGTCGTCGTCATCGTCATCGTCCGAGAAATCGTCATCTCCGGCTGCTTCACGGGGGAGAGGGCAAGCGCGCCCCACAACGTCAGGGCCAGCGCATGCGGGGCGAGCTCAAAGGCTACGACACGCACTGAAATCGCGATCCTCGTTCTTGCGGGACCGCCTGCGGCTCTTGGCTGCTCGCGGCGCCCGCGGGGCGACCAGTCAGCTAATGTGGCGGCGAGAAGTTCGAAATCGCGCGCGGAACGCACGCGGCTCGTCATCCTCCTCCTCCTCCTCCTCCTCTTCCTCCTCCTCCTCCTCCTCGGGCTGTCGGGTGCAATATCTTCGTGAGCAGGCCGCGACACTCAAACGGCGTGAAAACACGAACCAGCGGCCCAACAAGGTATGTGTCCTCAATCTGACGAGCACCAGCAGCACAGCTCTGCCTCACGTAGTCGGCGTTGACGAACTTCACACTGCGGCCACCGATGGTCGGCGGGAGGCGCGCATGCGCCGCGCGGAAACTGAACCTGGGCCTCGTGTCGACTTGTGCTGGTGTAATATCCTCAGGAACGCACACATAGTGGGTCACCTGCGGCCCGACACGGTCATCTCGGATTCAAACGCGATCCTCGGGAAATTCGATCGGGAGCCCCGGCCGGCCATGATTTCGCACCTTCTTGTTGAATGTCTTCTCCAAAGCACCCGAATGCAGCGCAATCAGCTTGCTGAGCTCGTCCTTGAACTGCTTGGCAACGGTCCTCGAGAGCGCGAAATGGAGGCCCTTTAGCGTGTCGGAAATCGGCTGGATTGGTGGAGGCGGCGGCGGAGGAGGTGCCACGGGCGCTGGAGGCAGCACGGGCGGCGGGATGACCGCGCCAGGAGCCGGCGGAGCGGGCGGGGGAGGGGCCGACATTTTGCCGGGTACACTGATGCGTGGGGGGGATCAAGCGGGGCCTTCAATTTTCGGCCGCTAGCTAGCGCTCAAGCACGTTGGCGAGGCGCCGGCCTGCCGACGCGCGTGCTCGTGGGCTCGAACTCCAGATGCCGCTCGCGCATTGCGCACTGCCGCAATTCGTTGCGCACGCTCAGCTATTTAGCGCTTGCGCATGCTATATGCTAGCGCTGGCAGGCCTGTCTGCGTGCCCGCTCTAGATCTGGATCGATATCCAGTACTAGTAGATCTTGGCATGCGCACCGACTAGCGCTTGGCCTGCGTGCCCTCCTGCGCGCCTCCTGTGGTCTTCATCCCGGCGAAGCAGATTCGTATTGAAGGCTGCATAAGTAAATCTCCTGTTGAAACTGCGGCTAAGCTGCCCTACCCTGCCTGCTCTACACTGTCTGCCCCGACCTGCTTACGTGTTTGCGAACCATCGCGCGAATGTCCACGTTGCCGGGCAGTCGGGAAAGGGCACGCCCGGCTCTATTTGGGAGATGGCGTCGAAAGGGTTGGAGCAGAGCTGCGTGGTGCTCCGGCCGCGGATGCCGTAGTACGCCGCGCAAGTGTGAGTGGAGTAACTGGCATTCACGTGAGGGGCCGCGGCAGCGTGAGAAGCGGTGGCAGGCGCCTGGCGCACGCGAACGTGACAGTGGATGCCGTCGGGACGATAGCGAGACCGCGCCTGCGATAAGCTTGCCTTCAGGAGCGGAAAGCGCTGCAAGAAAGCATGGAGCACTTTGTCCACTTGATGGATGCGCCCGACACGGGCGCGATCTGCGAGAAGATGCTCGTGGGCAGAGGCCGCTCCACCTGGTCGGTCGCGTTCCTGCGCCGCCGGTCGGCTGGGCCCGACCGATGGCTTTTGTTCGCATGCGCACCGTCCTGCGTAGTCCCAGAGCGGGTAGCAGACCCCGGGCTTGCATCTCCTTAGCGTGACCGTGCAGTTCGTCTCTGCGGTTGAACTTCAGCAGCGCGTAGCTGGCGGAAGCGCCAAGCTCACCGCCGAATCTCAGCTTCAGAGCATTCTTGAAGCCCGTTCCAGCAGAGCTGATGAGCTGGCAGGCGCGCACGGCGGGTTCAGACGAGTCGTTGTCGTCGGTCCCCCGGAGCGAGCAAGGATGGGTGGCGTAGCGGGAGGCAAAGAACTGTGCTCCGAGCGCTCCAGAAACCGCCGCCAGCAACAGCAGCGCCGCCAGGGCCCGCATTTTTTCGAAAGCGGTCTTGTCTGGGTACGCGTATTTAGCGCCACGACTTGTAGATAGCCTCGCGGCCAGCCTTCAGGCTTCAGCTAGCCAGGCTTCGCTGCTCTGCAAGCGCAGCGCGGGCGCTCCATCGTACACCAGCCGTTACCGGTTGTGAAGCGGATTGCGGAGGATGACAGCTCTCCACGCTTCAGCGCTTCAGCGCTTCTAGTCCGAGCGTTTCAGCGACGAGGAAGAGGCGCCAGCGCCCGCGCCGCCCGGCGCCCCGCCGCGGCGCGAAGCGATGGAGAGCAGGGGGTCCTATCGGAGGTGCGCCACCGTGCTAGGCTTGCCGCGCGTTGCGGTTCGCACTCACAAGCGTTCCTGCAGCTTGTTCGTCAGGTACGCGTCTTTTGCGGGAACGGAGCACAACCGATGGTCCTTGTCCTTCAAGGTTCCCTTGCGGGCGTCTCGCAGCGCCCCGGCAAGCTCACGGCGCTCCCCGGTCGCAGGATCGTCGTCTGGAGCGGCGGTACCGCGCCTATGTCTGCGCTCAGGTGTGCTGCGCGCCGACCCGCCGGCGCCGGCCCCCGCGTGCTGCGGCCGCGTCCGACGCCGCCGGCCGGCCCCCGCAGCGGCTGCCCCTCCAGATGGCGATGTGCATGCGCTCTGCGCTGCCCCCTGCGGGGGAGGGAGGAAGCTAGATCTGACGCGGGGCGCCGGGGCCGCCAGGACCTGGGCGGCCGCCCTCGCCCTTTTTCTCATGGCTTGCGCCGGCTACTTCGATACGGCCGCCTACACGCGCCTTCCCAGGCCATCGGCGGACTTTGTGGCTCCGGTCCCGACCGCCCCCCCCCCCCCCCCCCACCCCCCCCCTTCCGCAGCGGCGTAACCTCCTTCCGCAGCGCTCTGCGTGGCAATGGTGATCTACCGGTACCCCTGGGTGCCCTGCACGGCGGGGATACGGCGCTTCGTGGACCGGCGGCTGGGGGTGCACATCTACTTCCCCCTCACGGTGCTGGCCCTGTTCGCGGAGCAGGCCGCCTTCTTCCAGGCCATGGGCTGCACCGTCCGCACCCCCCGCCCCGCCCCGCGTACCCCCCTAGCTCCGCCCCGGCCCGAGGCGGGCAGCTGACTCTCGCGCGCAGAGCCGGGGGCCCCCGCTCGCGACGATGCTGCTGGTTTGGGGGATGGCGGTGGGCCCTGTACCCCCCTGCCCCCCCCCCCCCCTGCCTCCTCTTAGACCCCTCTCCGCAGGTGGCCGGCTCCGCCACGTTCATTCAGGTACCCCGCATGCCCTTGCGCGCGCCTTCGCGGGCGGAACCGGACCTCCCATGAGGGCTCCCAAAAGAGAGACTAGCGAGAGAGGAAGGAGCAGAGGGACGGGGAGAGCTTCGGTTGCCGCCAGCTGACGGCCGGGCGGGGCGGGGGCAGCACTTCTTCTTTCTGCTGGCGCTGCTGGCGATGTTCCTCGCGGGGACCCTCCCCTGCGCCGCCACCGCCGACGGCGACCCCCTCGAGGCCGCCCGCCCCGCGGCGACGCTGCTGGGGACGATCCTCGTGTCGACGTACACAAACTTCCGCCGCGAGGTCGAGTCCCGCTTCACGTGCGCCCCGCCCCCGCCCCGCCCCCGCCCGCTCTCAGCTCACAGCAATGACCCGGATCTCGATGCCGCCCCGTTGATCTTCCTTCGCTGCAGGTTCCTGGTGGGGGAGCGCTTCGCGCGGCCGCTGCGGCCCGTCCTCTCGCGCCGCGCTATCCTCAGCGAGCGCCGCCCCGAGGCGGCCGCCGAGGAGGAGGCCAGCGGCGCCGAGGAGGAGGAGGAGGAGCGCCGTGCCGGCCCGGCCGACGGGGACACGCCGGAGCCTGCGGAGTCGGTCGCCGGCGGCAGCGCCCGCGGGGGCGCCGGGGCCGGCGGGTCGCGGCTGGAGCCGCTGAAGGCCGCGCAGCCTCAGGCGCAGTCGCTGGCGGTGCGGGCGGCGCTGGCGCGGCTGGCGGCGCCCGTGAGCCTCGCCCCGCCGCCACCGTCATCGTGCCGGCGCTCCCGCCCCGCCTCGCCGCCGCCCTCGCCGGCAGCGCCCCCGGGGAGGCCCCCGAGGAGGACGCCGAGGCGGCGTGCTTCGCCGACGCCCTCGCCGCCCGCGCCGGCATCGCCCGCCGCTTCTCCGTCGGCGGCGACTCCGCCGGCTCGGGGTGCGGGCCCCGCGGAGCGCGTGGGGGGCGGGTCGAGCCGGCGCGGGAGCCGGGAGCAGGGGCGGGCGCAGGCGGCCCCCGCGTCGTTCGTGAGCGACGGGGAGCTGGGGCCGTCGGCCTCGGAGGCCGGCGGCGCGCCCCGCTCCGTGGAGAGCGGGCTGGGCGGGGGCGAGGCCCCGAGAAGGGCGTCGCCTGGGAGGAGGCCCCCTCCCCAGCCGCCGCCCCGCCCGCTCCGCCGCCGCCGCCGCCGCCGCCGCCCTCCGCCTCGCTGCCGCCGGGGGCGCCCCGCTGAACGCCCCGGGGAGGCCGCCGCCGACCGCTCGGCGCGCCTCTCGCAGCGCTCCGCGGGGGCCGCCTCCTCCTCGGCGGCGACGAGCGTGGCGGTGGAGGCGGGGCGGCGCGCGGGGGCGGCGCGCGCGGCGGCGCTGGAGGAGACGGAGGCGGCGTGGCAGCTGCGGCGCGCCTCGCTCGCCTTCCGCGGGCGCCTCGTCGAGTCGATCTTCCGCGAGTGGTACCGCCTGCGCAACTTCGAGCGGGCGCGGCGCCTGGCGCTGGCCGGCACGCTCATCTACGCCGCCGCCGTCCTCGTCGTCGTCTTCGCGCCCTGGGGCGACGACGCCGTCGACCGGGCCGCCCGCCGCGCCGCTGGGCTCCCGAGGCCCCGCCCCGCCCCGCCGAGCGCGCAGGCGGGGGCGCTCCTCGCCGTGCAGCTGGGCGGCGGCGCGGGGGCGATGGCCCTCCTCGTCGCCGCCGCGTACGCCGCCCCGCGCTTCGTCGAGCGCGCCTACGAGTGGGCCGTCGCCGCCGGCCTCCTCGCCGCCGCCCTCCCCTGCCTCCTCGCCCTCCACCGGTGCCCGCACTACGGCGTGTGGGCGACCTACACGGGCATCGTCGTGAACGCCCTCCTCGCCTCGGTCACCTTTCGCCTCCGCTTCGTCGTCGTCGCGGCCCTCGTGGCGGCCCTCGCGGGGGCCTCCGGGGCGGTGCTGGTGGCGCTGGGGGCTGGCGCGACGGGCCCCGTCCTCTACGCCGAGTTCGTCTTCGGGGCCGCCGTCCTCGCCTGCACCGCCGCCCGCGCCCTCGAGCGCGAGTCCCGCCTCCAGTTCAAGATGGCGCGCCCCCCCCGCCCCCGCCCTCCCCCTCGCCCCCCCCCCCCCCCCCCCCCCCCCCCCCTGCCTCGCGTGCTGATCGGGGTCGCCGGCAGCTGATGGGGAAGGAGCGGGGCAAGATCCACGCCCTCGAGCTCGAGTCCCGCCACGCCTCCTTCAGGACCAGCACCCGCGCCCTCCGCCCCGGCCCCGGCCCCGGCCCCGCCCCCGCTCCGTCCGACCCCGCGCCGGCGGGGCCGCGGCCCCCGACGCCCCTCGAGGCCACCCCCTGCGCCCCGGGACCGCCCTCCGGCTCCCCGGGCCCGGGCCCCCGCATAGATCTGCTTTAGTGTTTCGCGTTTTCCTTCTTTGAATTTGCTTCCTTCTTTCGATTTCTTTGCAATTGTGGTCCGGATCCGTGTACGAGTGCTTCCACTTCCAGGGCCTTTCCGTCCTCCGCGCGCGCTTGTTCATCATTCGAATATGCACATTAGTCCCGCACACGTAGTCAAGATGTATAGATGCCCTTCTTTGACAATCTAATGTAACCGAGCTTAAGATCACGCTGTGTGCCGCAGTACTACTATAGCTAGTGCCACGTGCACGGTGCTCTCGTTTGGTGACTTCGTGCTTTTTCAAACTTGATCATGAAAGGCTCAGGCGGCGCAACTTGCGGCAACTCGGTCAAATTTAAATCATGACCGTCGGATTTCGTGCCACGGTGGCACGTGCACGCGTACTACGGTACCGTACTATAGCTACGGTACCGTAGTACCGTAGTACGGGGCCCCCCGGGGTCCCCCGGTCCCCCCCTGCTGGGCCAAAAGGCCCGGGGGGGCCCGGGGGCCCCGGGCCGGGGCTCGGGGCAGGACCGCCCGCATGCGCACCATCATGCCATGATGGCATGCACCATGCCTGTCACAATGTCACCCTGGCACATGGTGGCCTGTCACAGATCCCGGCCGCGGGGTCCAACGTTAACGCATGGTGGTCTAGATCTGTCACAGATCCATCGACCCGCGCCCGACGATCGATTGCAAGAGATATAGAATCGTGCCACGCCGAGCACCCCAGGCCCCCCCGGGGCCGGTTGATCATGACCAACTTCATTTGAAAAGTCGACGGATTCAAAGGCACATCCTATTGCTACACACTGCTCACTGCAGCTGAGGGCGCTAGCGCTGACTGCCTACCCCACCCCACCGACCTGCCCCTAGACCTCGCTCCTACCCTGCGAACACCTGCTGCTGCGTGCGCGCCTGCCTAGGGCTCCTCGCCGAGTCACTGGGCCGGGGCGGGGGCTGCGGCTGCGGGGGCCCCGGCCCCGGCCCCGGGCGCGGGGCGGGCGAGGTTGAGGAGGCGGCGCTCGGCCCCGAAGACCTCGTCACGGATGGACTCGCGGAGGGCGAGGGCGGCGCGGCGGGCGCGCCCCGCGCACAGGCAGCCGCCGGCGAGGCCGAGCCCCGCCAGGTGCCCGTACCGCTCCGCCACCAGCAGCACCCGCCCGTCCGCAGCTGCTCGCCCCGAGTCAGGAGGGGCGGGGGCGGGGGCGGGGGCGGGGCGGGGGGGACCGAGGAGGGGGAGGATGGTGCGGGCGAGGACGAGGGGCAGGGAGAGGGCGAGGGCGAGGGCGGCGACGACGGGGAGGATGACCTCGCGGAAGGTGAGCCACGGCCGCAGGTTCGCCAGCCCGTCGTTCATCACCCGCTGCACCCGCGCGGGCGTCAGCGGTCGATCGAATCGAGGCCACAGCGATCCGCCCTGGAGGAGACTACACGGCGGACCTGGAAGCGAGCGCGCCAGGGGTTGTCGGGCCCGCCGGCGGCCTCGGCGAGGCAGAGGCGGAGCCAGACCTTGACGCAGAGCAGCCCGACCGCCCACGTCTGGTACTGGTACAGCAGCGGCGTCTGCGCGACGAGGAGGGGGGCGAGGCGGCTCAGAGGGCGGCTCCCTGGGGCGGGGGCTCGAGGGGGTGCGGGGCGGGCCTGGTTGAGGGGGACGCGGAGCGGGGTGAAGAGGGTGAGCTCCACGAGGAGGCCGGCGAGGAGCGGGGCAAGGAGGAGCCAGAGGGCGGCCAGCGAGGCCGCGAGCAGCAGGCGCACGCCCCGCCGGAGGGCCAGCCCCGCCGCGTGCACCAGCGAGCGCTGCCGCGCGAGGGCCTGGCACGCCGCGTGCAGGCCCCACAGGAAGTAGCCCCCCAGGAAGCCCGTGTACACGTCGTGGCTCAGCGGGATCCCCACCGCCCGCACCAGCGCCCGCCCCGCCCCCACTGCGCACCGCATCGCATCGGATGGGACGGGATGCGGGGGGGTGCGGCGGGGGCGGACCGGGGAGGGCGATGAGGGAGCAGGAGAGGAGGACGAGGGAGGTGACGGCCGCGCAGACGAGCGCGCACGCCGCCAGCCACACCCGCCCCCGCGAGAGCGCCCCGCCCCCGCCCCCGCCGCTCGCCTCGCCCGCCTCGTTCGCCTCGCCCGCCGCTGGAGCCGGCCCTGCCCCGCCGGCGGGGCCGGGGCGGCCGCCTCGTCGCGCAGGACGAGGGGCGCGATGCCGAGGGGCCCCGCCACTGCCCTGCGCCCCCCGACGCTCGAGCCTGGGCTCGCGAGCGCTCCGAGGGGGCGGGGGGCGGGGGCCGGGCACCGGAGCCAGGCCTTGGTGGCGGCGCGGGCGGCGGCGCGGGGCGAGTAGCGCTCGACGGTGAGCGGGAGGCAGACGTGGAAGAGCAGCATGTCCGCCGGGATCTGGCGCGCAGCGAGCGCCTCAGCGGTGGGGCACACGGGCGGCGGGCGGGGGGGCGGGACCTCGACGAAGGGTCGGAGAAGGAGAGGGTGAGGGGAAGAGGAAGGGGAAGGCGGCCCGGCAGAGGCGCGCCGGCGCGTACACCTGGCCCCGCCCGTGAGGCGCGCCCCGCCCGCGCTGCCCGGGCCGGGCGGGGCGGGGCGCACGAAGGCGCCGGCGAGGGGCGCGTAGAGCAGCGCGCTGCAGAGGACGCGCCGGATGTGCGTCCAGAAGGGCTCCTGGGGGGGTTGGGGAGGGCGGCGCTCAGATCAGATCAGATCAGATCAAAAGATCATATCGGGTGGGGGCGTACGTAGAGGAGGTCACGGAAGGGGGAGTAGGCGGGGTCGTCGGGGTCCCGCAGGAACGCGAAGAGCTCCGGCCGCGCCACCTGCCCCCGCCCCGCCCCGTCAGCCGGCCCCGGGGCCCGCGCGGTGGGACCGCCCCGCCCTCGGGCCCTCGCTCGCCTCGCGGAGGACAGAGAGGGCGCTCCCGAGGTAGAGCCTGCGGCAGCCAGCCCGGCCGGCGTGAGCGGGGCGGGCGGGGCGGGGGGCGGGGCGGGGGGCGGGGGTCACATGAAGACGACGCCGAGGAACCAGTGGAGGGTGAGGCAGGCGACGGGCGCCGCGCGGAGGAAGGCGAGGCGGGCGGCGGGGGAGCCCTCGACGAGGCCCCCCTCCAGCGTGCAGAGGTCGATCAGCGCCCCGCACAGCAGCGGGAACGCGAAGAGCTCCAGCAGCGCCAGGAAGATGCCCTTCGTCCTGCCGAAGGTTCAGAGGGAGCGAGGAGAGGGGTGGCAGGAGGGGGAGCGCGGGGGCAGACAGGAGGAGGGCGGCGCGGGCGGCGTGGGCGATGTGGGCGCGCGGGGAGGCGTGGCGGGGGCCCCAGAGGGGGGCGGTGAGGGCGACGAGGGCGAGCGAGGCGAGCAGCGCGGCGTAGCCGACGGCCATCGTCCGCACGTTCTCCGCGATCGGGCCCAGCGGCAGCGACGCCTCCCACACGCCCCCCTGCAGCTCCGCCGCCGCCGCCGCTGCCGCCGCCGCTGCCGCCGCCTCCTCGGGAGCGGGAATCTCTCCGCCTGCCCCCGGGGGCGGCGGGGCGGGGCGGAGGAGGGCGAGGGCGGAGCGGGTGAGGCGGCCGAGGTTGAAGGGGGCGAGGGCGAGGGCCGCGATGCAGAGCGCGTTCGAGGCGAGGACCGTCGCCGCGTTCTCCAGGATGGGCCAGAGGGGGCCCGTCAGCCCGATGAGCTCCCCGATCGGGGCCTCCTCCGCGTCCGCCCCGTCCGGCCCCGCCACCGCCGCGGGGTCCGCCACGTCCCCCAGCGGCGGCGCCTGCTGCTGGTCCTCCTGCTCGCCCGCCTGCTCCGGGCCGCCGCCGCCGGCTGCGTCGCCTTCGGCCTGCTGCTGCTGCTGCGGGGCGTGCTCCCGCAGGTGCTCCCGCATGAAGGAGATGCCGAGAAAGAGCAGGATGATCGTGGCGCTCACGAAGGAGCCCAGCACGCAGTCCGTCGCCACGTCCGCGGCGCCCAGGCGGGCCCGCAGCACGCCCGCCGCGTCCGACAGCGTCCGCGCGAAGCACGCGCGCAGGCACCACACCGTCGCCAGCGGCACCAGCACGAGCCACACGAAGACGACGAGCGCCAGGCGCCCGACCCGCTGGAGCACGCCGCCGAGCCGCCGCAGAAGGCCGCCGAGGAGCTTCGCCGGCGGCAGACGCGGCGGCTTCCCGCTGCCGTCCACGTAGACCGACTCGTACCTGACGCGCGCGTCAACGCGAGCGGGGCGCAGCCTTTCTCGTTGACAGGCGACGTGTCCGCACCTAATTTCGCTGAAGCAAAGCTCGCAGGTCGACCTGTCGGTCTGGGTCAAGCGAGCACAGGGCCGCAGAACATACACGCTGCGCCGGCGCACCGCTTCGTACGCGCCAGCCACATCGTTAAACACTTCTCGTGGACGTACTTGATCGACCCAGTGCAGAGGCACGGGTGATAAAGGGGCCCGTTGTCCTCATCGTTCTCTCCGCCTCTGCAAATCCTGCACACACGCTCCTCCTCCTCCTCTCCGCTGGCGGCGGCCGGCGGCGGGCTGGCGGATGGCGGCGGGCTTGGCTGAATATCATCGCCCCGGCCGCCCTGCGGATCCACGGCTGGCAGTGCCTCCCCCTCTGCCATCGCGTGCCGGCGCCTGAAGCCTGGCCAGCTGCTGGACGGCGACGGAGACGCGCTTGCGTGGTCTTGTACCCCTTCTCCGCATCGGCGCCGGCGAGCATTTCTCCGCATTCCCGCGACGTATATACGAATCGATGTCCGAGGAAGAGTTAGAGTACGGTGCGAACCCGTCCTCGCGCCCCGCACTCGCAGCGCCGACCGTCGCGCAGAACTTGTTTACTGGCCGAGCATCATCGGTCGCGGGTGCGCTCTCTTGAGCATGAAGGCGTTCACCGAGCCCTTTAGACGCACGGGACTACGGCGCCGGCGCCGTATTGACGAGCGTGCGCAGCGAGTTTGTTCGGCTGCTTTTCGAGTCGGCCGGCGTTCCGTACAAGGACACGCGTTCAGCTGAGGCCTGCATGGCCATCATCAAGGCGCGTACGCTGGGTTTGCCATCGCGCGCGCGCGGCCTGCAGTTGAGCCCGGCCGCGGTCGCAGGGCGAGAGCACAGAGCACTTTCCCGCCTTCGCGCCGCCGGTGCTGCGCAAGGTGCGCGACCCGAGCTTCATCCTGTGGCAGACCCCTGCCATCCTGGAGTACCTGGTCCGCCCCCTCGAGCCGCTGCCGCGCCCCGGCCCAGGCCGGCCTGTAGCTGCATGCGCAGCTGCAGCTGTGCGCGCCTGTTCGGACGGGACCAACCGGTGGCGGCACGTGCAGGGGAAGCAGTTCGGGATGTACCCGGGGCCGGATGAGGAGGCGCGGGCGCAGGCGTTGAACCTGACCATCGCCGACCTCTTCGTCGAGGGCCGCGCCTGCTTCCACATGCAGGCCCGCCACCTCCCAGAGCCTCATGGTGCTCCGAGCTCTGTACCCTCTTATCCGATGCACGCGACAGGAGCCGCTGGGGAGCTACTACAAGCAGGTGGAGTACACGACGCCCTTCGTGCGGGCCTTCGAGGCGACCCGCCTGCCCCGCTTCTTCGCATACTTCGAGGCGCGCCCGCACCGTACCCGGGCCCCGCCCCTCCACCCCGAGGCGCGGACCTCTGACGCCGGCGCCGCGGCGCCGCCTCCCCTGCAGCGAGCCCTGGCGGCGAACAGGGGAGGCTCAGGGTACCTCGTTGGCGACAAGGCGAGCCGCCGCCCCTAGGCCTGCGCCGGCGCTCCGACGCGTCCGGGCCGCGCGGGCCGGGGCGTGAAGGCGGCGGGGGCGCAGCTGACGTACGTGGACGTGGCGCTGCTGCACGGGCTCATGGCCGCCGAGTCCCAGTTCCCCGAGGCCTTCGCCGTCCGCCCCGCCCCGCCCCGCCCCTCCGAGGCCTCGCCCCGAGCTCGCCCCGCTGACTCCGTCAGGCTCGGCGGGGGGCAGAAGCTGGAGATCCCGCTGCTGCGGGCGTACGGGGCGCGCCTGCGCGCCCTCCCGCGGATAGCAGCGTACCTCGCCTCCGACCGGTCCGACACGCCGCCCACACGCCCCGCCCCGCCCCGCCCCGCCCGGCCGCCCAGGGCCCTCGACTTCCCGCCCACGGGCCGCGGCCGCGCAGGAGGGGGAGCTTCGAGGGCAATTCCATGATGTGAGCTCCCTGTCTGTCAGCTGCGAATACAATAAGAGATCGGTGCCACTAAGCTCTATAGTACAAGTTCCGGACTGTGCATCTGGCGGGAAGGTGGGGGCGGGCCGGGGGGAGGGGGGGCGGGGGCGGGGTCAGCAGCAGGCGGAGCGCTTGGGCGCCTGTTGGCTGGCCTGCTGCCCGACGGGCAGGCCGGTGTTCCGAACGGGCTCCACCGTCCGCGGCAGCTTCCGCGCTGTGCGTCCGCGGCGCGGGGGGCGCGAGTGAGCGGGCGAGCGAGCGAGCGGCACGGGGGCGGGGCCTCGAGCTGCGGGCGCCGGCGGGCACCGATCTCCTCGAAGATCTCCTTCACGTTGAAGGCCGTCTTCGCGGACGTCTCCTTGAAGAAGATCCCGCTCTCGTCCGCGTACGTCTGCGCCTCCTGCCGCCGCGGCGCTCGGCGGGGCCCGGCCGGCAGGCGCGCTGCGGCGGAGGCGGCAGCGCTCACCTCGGGGGAGACCTTCCGCTTGGCCGTGAGGTCGACCTTGTTGCCGGCGAGGGCGATGATGCAGTTGGGCGACCCTTGCCGCTGCAGCTCCTTGACCCAGTTCTTCGCGCGCTCGAAGGAGTCCTGCGCGGCCGGCCTCGAAATGAGCGCCTCAAAGGGGCTGCGCCGCGCGGCGGCCCGCGCACGGGGTTCGTCACGTCGTAGACCACTATCGCAGCGGCCGCTCCTCGGTAGTACATCGGCGCCAAGCTGTGGTAGCGTGCGGCGCGGCGGTCAAGGAGGCTCGCATGCGCACAGAGAGGCTCGAGAGCTCCGCGGCGGGCGGCGGGGCACGCCGCGCGCCGGGCCGGCGTGTGAGCCAGCGGTCAAGGATATGTTCCTGGCCAGCGGTGTCCCAGATCTCAAACTTGATGGTTACCCCGTCACCGAGCGGCACTGTCTGCGTGAGGAATGCCGCGCCGATGGTGGACTCCTGGTATTCGAAGAACTGGCCGCGCACGAAGCGCAGCACCAGGCTAGACTTGCCAACCGCGCTATCTCCGAGCAGAACGAGCTTCACTGGTATGATCCGACCGCTTGGCGCGGCCGCCGACGAGCTCGCCATGTTCGGCCTCGGGTGCTTGCGAACGAAGTCTGAGGGGTATCGGAGACGCAGGCCAGGCCTTCACCGCAGAACACGTGCACGTACTGTAGCTCATGCATCAGTGCTAGCGGAAGCACCGTTATTATTGAAATTGCAATCTATAGCTATGATAACAAGATCAAGGGAACCCGAATTCAAGGGAACGCGAATTCGAAATCTAAGTCGAGGGGGAACTCGAAATGGGGCCCGCCGGCGCCGGCGCCGCCGACCTGGCCTCCCCGGTCGTCGCGCTCCTGCCGCGGGGATCCGACGCTCCAGTCGAGCCCGCGGGGCCGCGGGGAGGACGGGAGCGGCAGGAGCCCGACGGAAAGGCGGCCGCGCCAGCCGGCGAGGGCCGCCTCCGCCTCCTCCCGCATGGCGCCGCCCGGGACGAGCAGGTCGATGCGGGAGGCGGCCCAGCGCGCGCAGGCCGGCCGAAGCAGCGCGTAGGCCGCCAGGTCGGCGGGGCGGCGGGCCGTGTGCAGGAGGGAGAGCTCGCGGAGGCGCGGGGCGGCGGCGAGCGCGTGAGCCTCGTCGGCGGTGAGGGGCCCCGGGTAGCGCGCGGCGAGGCTCCAGGAGGCGAGGCAGGGGCGGGCGGCGCGGAGGAGAAGGAGGGCCGCCGGGCGGTGCGGGGGCAGCCCCTCGAAGGCCAGCTCCAGGGCGCCGAGGGCGGGCAGCGCCGGCACGGCCCCCGCCAGCGCCTCCAGCGCCTCCCGCCCGTTCCCCGAGGCGCCCCCGAGGGACAGGGAAATCGTGAGCCGCTCCAGGCGGGCGCAGGGCCGCAGGGCCGGGGCGAGGGCGGCGGCGCAGGGGCTCTGGAGGGCGGCGCGGAGGGCGCGGAGGCGGGGCCCGGCGGCGCGGGCGAGCTGGGCGAGGGAGGGCCCGCAGCGGGCGGGGCCCTCGACGGAGAGGCGGACGTCGCGGAGGGGGGCGGGGGCGGCGGGGAGGGCGCGGGCGAGGGCGGCGAGGGCGGCGGGGCCCGAGGGCTGCTCCAGGCAGAGGGCGAGGGAGAGGGCGCGCAGGGCCGGGAGGGCCGGGAGGAGGCCCGCCAGCTCCTCCCCCTCGCACTCCTCCGGCAGAACCTGCGGCGTACGCGAGTGAGGGTGGGACGGGAGGGGCGAAGCGGAGGGGGGATGGGGCCGGGGGGTACCGCGATCTCGAGCTCCTCGAGGGCGGGTAGGCGGGCGAGGGCGCGGATGGCGGGGCCGCCGAGCTCGAGGCCGCTTCCGAATCTCGAGGCGCCCTCCACGGCCGCCCCGATGGACAGGAGGCAGAGGGCGGGGCAGGCGGCGGCGAGGCGCTCGAGGGCGGGCGCGAGCTGCGGCCGCTCCTGGGCGAGGCCGGGGCACGGGAGGACGCGCAGCTCGTGCAGCTCGCGGAGCGCGAGGGCGGCAAGGGCCGCCGGGCTCTCTGGGGCGGCGGAGAGGGCGGAGAGGTAAGGGAGGCCGCGAGAGAGGGCCAGGGCGGCGGGGGCGGGGAGGGGCCCCCGGGGCAGGCGGAGCGAGGCCAGGACGAGCGAGGCGAGGAGGCGGGGGGTACACTCGTCGATGGCCGGCTCCGGGATGTCGACCTCGAAGTGGAGGGGCCGGGGTTCGAGCCCGCGCTTGAGCACGCGCCGCTGCCCCGCGGCCGCGAGGCGCACGACGGTCTGCACGAAGCCGGGCGCGTCGGCGTCGCGCGGCGGCCCGCGCGCCCCCGGCGGGCCCGCCTCCAGCTCGTTCGCGTGCTCGGCGGGGACGATGGCCAGCCGCTCGAGCTGGGGCCGGCGGCACAGGGCCGCCAGCAGGTCGACGTTCGCCGTCCCCATCGTGAGCTGCAGGCCCGCGGGGGTGCCCCCGTACGCCACGCGTACAGCCAGCGCGCCGCCGAGGGCACCCCCGTTGAGGGCGCGGCACAGGGCCGCGATCCGGCCCCGGTCGCGGTCGTTGTCCCCTATCGGCACGCAGACCTCGTCCCACTCGGCCCCGCGAAGCACGTCGCGAAACAGACGCGAAACCTGCGCATGGCTAGCGCTCATGGGGAGGCTCTGGTGCAGGTCTCAAGAGGCTGACCTGCCAGAGGCGAGAGGCGGCGACCTGAACGAGGCCCAGGCGGGCGAAGATCTGCCGCTTGATCACGTCCTCGTCCAGCTCGTTGAAGATGTTGAGCTGAGCCATCCGGGCGTCGTGCCCAGGCCGGAGATCGACTGGCGCTGGGATCGAGCGAATACGCCTGGCATGCACAGCCTGACCCTAACAGCGACAGGTGTCGTACGCAACTTGGGTTGGTTGCGCTGCGGACGCTGGTGGGCCTATCCGCTGTTGGTCTATCAGCGCTAGCGCCACAGGAGTGCTCTCCTGCGCAGGGCGCTGATCGGAGAGTCAGCTGACTGGCCGGCTGGTGCTGGGCCTGGTAGCCTGTACCCCGATCAACCACTGACACCTCAAACCTTTGCAGATACGCAGCGATCCGAGAGCGCCAAAAGCTCTATTCACAGGGCGATATTGTCTTGGAACTGCTCGGCAGCGACCCGACCAAGTGACGGCCGCCGTGACGCGTAATCGGTGAGCCAGCCGAGCCACAACTCCGCCCCCAGCCGCCCCTCGCAGACGGTAGAGGCGAGGATCGCTGCGACGAGTTTGCAGACAGCACCAGCCGATCGCAGCCGGATGCAGTTCTAACAGCCGACCAGATGCTCGTCAGGAACGAGTCAGAGGCCAGCAGCACAGAGCAGTCCAGTGGCCTAGACCAGCTCTGCTCTTCATTTCAGCGGTCTTCGATCGACGATATCATGACGACCGCCCACGGTGACGCCCGCGACGTGCTCGAAAGCCTTCGGGCGCCAACACTGTGGAGCGGAGTGTGTAGGGTAGGCGAGGGTGGATCGTCTAGCCGAGGAGAACATGTGCGTCTTGCCATGCACGTACGCGTGCCTGCCGCACCCTCCGGCTCACACTTCCTTCCGATCGCACAAAATCAGGATGAGAATCAGCCAGCCGGTGGAGCGTCGGGCTCCGGAAACAGTGGATCGGGAGCATCCAGCAGTGGCCGACCAGAAGCTGCCGGTCCTAGTGGGCTGAGCAGGCCATCCGACACAAAAGACGGCCTCAACAACGCTGCCCCCGGTAAGAACCGCCCTGGCCGACTCAGCAACAGCTATAGTGCAAAAGCTAACCTTATAACTTCCGCCAAGGGCATTAGAAGCGACTCGCACGCGCCGGTTGCGCGTCTAATGAACCGACCACAGGAACGAGCAAGGACGGCGCGGCTCAGCAGACCTTCAGGGATGCCAAGACCGGGATCCTCAGGAAGCTCAGCGTTAACTTAATAGATACGTATCAGTTGATCAATCAGGTCCGATATGGCAATCGGCTCAGCTAAGTTGCGGCGCCGAGACTGATTCCCTCGGGCAGGTATACTATGCAAACAAGAAGAAGCGACAGCTTGCACAAGCGGAGAACAAGCAGCAGGTCAAGCAGCAGTCGAATAAGAAGCACAAGAACGAAGTGCTAGAGAATCACAACTGCACCGACGAAGAGGGTTCGCGCGCCCCCCCCCGACCCGTGGCGCGCAACCGCTGATCGTGCCCTGCAGGCTTCTATGTGGAGCAGATCGGAGAGACAATAGCCGATCGCTACGCTATCGAAAGCCTTCTTGGCCAGGGCTCTTTTGGCAAGGTCTGGAGGGCCGCCCGCACGCGCGCTCGATTCCTTCTAACCCCCGCGCCAGGTCTTTAAAGCGCAAGATTCTGTGGGCAACGAGCATGTCGCGCTCAAGGCGAGCCGCCGTCCCGTTTTGCTGGCCTTCCCTCCTGACTTCCATGTCCCCACAGATTATCCGGGCGTCGCGGCACTTCTACGTGGCGGCCCAGCAGGAGATCAAAATCCTGAAGCTTATCAATGAGCACGACAAGCACGACCAGTACCACTGCGGTTCGGCCCCCGCGTCCCACCCGCTCCACCCATTCGATCTCCGTCCGAACGCCGCCGCGCCGGCAGTGCGGATGCGGGAGCACTTTATGTGGAGGGGGCACCAGTGCATTGTGTTCGAGCTGCTCTCGTACAGGTCGGCCGCCCCCGGCGCTCCCCGCACGCCCCCTTCCTGAGCCTTCCCCCTGCACCCGCGCAGCCTGTACGACCTGCTGCGGCACACGAAGTTCAAGGGCGTGTCCCTGAACCTCGTGCGCACCTTCACCCGCCAGGTCCGCATCTCCGCCGCTCGCCCTGCGCCGCGCCGCCCCGCGCGACCCGGCCCGCCCGCAGATCCTCATCAACATGGCGTACCTGGGGCTCAAGGAGATTACCATCATGCACTGCGGTCCGCCGCCCCGGCCCGTCCCTCCCTCCCCCGCTCCTCCGACGCGCCCGCTCTCCGCAGACCTGAAGCCGGAGAACGTGCTGCTGATGCACCCGCGGAAGAGCGCGGTCAAGGTCGTCGACTTCGGGAGCGCGTGCCCGGAGAACGAGCAGGTGTACAAGTACATCCAGTCGCGCTTCTACCGGGCGCCCGAGGTGATCCTGGGCTACCCGGCGTACACGCGGGCGATCGACATGTGGAGCCTCGGCTGCATCATGGTCGAGATGCACACGGGGGAGCCGATCTTCGACGGGCAGGACGAGTTCGAGCAGGTGCACAAGATCTCGGAGGTGCTCGGCAAGCCGCCTCGCCACATGATCACCGCGACGAGCAAGGCCAAGGAGTTCTTCTACACGGACGACCACGGCCTCACCTGGAACCTCAAGCCCGAGAAGAAGCACTCGCGGACGCCGGGCGGGCGCCCACTCGGCACGGTGATCGGGACGATGACGAACGGGCCGCGGGGGAGCCGGAAGGGCCAGCCGGGCCACACCTTCTTCGACTACCTGACCTTCGAGGACCTCGTCAAGCGCATGCTGGCGCGCCCCTCTCCTCCTCCTCCCTTTCCTCCTTCCTTCCTCACTCTCTTGCAGGTGTACGACCCGACCAAGCGGATCACCCCGCACCAGGCGCTGCAGCACCCGTTCATCACGGGCCAGCAGGCCCCGGCGCTGGGGAGCCCCGCCTCGACGCCGAACCCGGGGGGCGTCCCGGAGAAGGACACCAAGTCGCCCATCCCGCAGGACCGCGCCTGCTGCAACCACCACAAAGGCGGCATCCTCCCCGTGCGCGATACAGTACCCCTCCTTCGCCCGCCCGCCCGCCGGCCCTTCTTCCAGCCGGCCGATGCCCGCGGCTGCCCGACAGGGCGACGGCTCTAAGACGTGCTGCGTGCTGCCCACGGGGACAGTCGACGTCGACACCAACTCGGCGCCCACCACCGAGCTCTCCCAGCTCTCCCTCCAGGGTCCGCGCGCGCGCCCCGCTCTCCGCCCCTTCCGCGCCTCACCCGCGCGAGCAGCAGGCTACGCGGGGGCGGCATTCGACGACGACGAGACGAACGCTCCTCCTGTTCTCGGCGCCGGTGCGGTTCCTGGCCGCAGCGCCGGTCGCGGCGAACCCCTATTCACCCTGTTCGGTGAAGGCGTCTCGGGGCCGTCGCAACTCGTGCGGACTGCGGCCGCATGAGCTGGGTCTCGGCCTCCCTCTGGATTCGACGCTCGCCACACCCCCCTCCCCGCTGGCCAGGCCCGAGCCCCCCCGCGGACCTATCCCACCCCCGCCTGTAACTATCAAGCTTCGCCACGGACCTCTCTTCTCTCATTTGTCCTCGCTCCATTTTCAGAATAGCCTCATGCTGTGGGCAGGCGTTCCAATTTTGTGGCCCCGAGTTTTGTTCCACCTCCTCTCTAAGCCTTCCCCGGCTCACACTCCATCTTATCCCTTCCTACGCAGACGGCGGCCGGCTGTTGGCCGCTCGTTTTCACACTTGTATAGCTCTTCAGCGCATTTTTCCGTATGCCATGGCCATCGTGTCTCGGCGTAGGGGTTTTCAATTGGTTAGTTTGCAGGACCATTTAGGCCTCGGAGCAGTGCGAGTGCAAACAATTGATCTCTGTATCGTATCTTAGTATTCCAGTTGTAACATCTGCATCTTTACTCGCCGCCGCACACCTGCACTGCAGCTGTAGCATGCGCAGCCGGGGTGCTGGTAGTCTAGATCTAGATCTGCTGCATGGCGGCGGATCCCGGATCCGGACGACGTCTCCAGGGCCGCGTGCCATATCATGGCCCGCGCCGGACGCCGGCGCCCGGGCCGCCGCTGCCAGCGCCGCATGCATATGCATATGCGCAGTGCAGCCGGCACCGGCCGCGGGCCGCCCGCGCCACCCCGCGCCGCGCGCACCGCTTCGCATGCAGCGCTAGCCGCGCCGCGCCGCCCCGCCGCGCGGCGCCGCCGGGCCGCGCCGGGCTGGCCACGTGCACAGCCCTGGCCGCGGGCCTGGCCCGGCGGCGGCCTACGTGGACCGGAGAACGGGTCCGGTCGCGGGCGGCCGCGGGCTACAGCTCGATATCGAGCTTGATCAAGAGTGCGCGCGAGCGCTAGCGCTAGCGCTGGAGCTTTGTTGAGTGACTGAGGGGTACAGTTCTTCGTGGTGTTCTTGGTCCGCCTGAGCTTCCAGATTCTTCCGGCACCAGGCCAGCGGATCAGCAGCGCCGTTCCTTGTAGTTAGGCCCCCAGAGCCGGTCGCCCCCGCGGCCCGGCATTGAATTTCACCCGGAATCTTCAGACGTGGCGATGCTTTAAGTTCATCCCCAGTTCCACCCGGGCGCCTCCTCCAGCCCTTCTATATCCTCTCCCCGTCCATTTTCTCACGCGGAAGCCCCTCGGCGCATCCCGCGGTGCGCGCCGAGCATATCCCTGTCTCTCGGGGAACCTCCTTGGCTCACCGGGGGGAGTCGCAGATCTTAACACAAACATGGCAACGATGAACTACTAAGATGCCGCGACGCTGGTTTCCAGCGCCAAAAAACAACCTCAACAACTCACCCATCGCGGGGCGCGCGACCACCTCGTTCGCACCATCCTCCAATGGCCTCGACAACCTACCACGCCTGCGACTCGTCCCGGCTTTCGACCTCGCGTCGACCCAGCCGGGACGGGGCGCTCACGGCGCTCCTGAGGTGCGCTCGCCTGTCCCACATCGCATCCCGTCCCCTCATTCTTTAATGTCTTTCTCAGGTCCCTCGACATTAACAGCACGAAGTCGGCGTGTGGCGCCTCGTCCTCTCGGGAATCCGAGCGCCACCACCGACCGATCCTCCAGGAGCACAACAACCGGCCATGCCAGCTCCAGCTGCCCAGCGCCACTCGCGGCAACCGTCCACTATCTGCACCCCCCACCGTCGATCAGCCTCCTGTGGTTTCGCCCAAGGCGTCAAAGGCGGTCGAGCTTGTCAGCCCGTCTGACAACTCGCCCGCCCTGCGCGCGGCGGTGCAAGCGGCTGCAGAATCCCTCTCGACTGGCAAGAATGCTCCCGAACTCTGCGCCGAAGGTCTCTCGGGCTCCTACTTCCTTCGTGATGTCGCGGGCAAGGTTGTCGGCGTTTTCAAGGTGAGGGAGTCGCACCTCCTTCGCAACTCTCCTGCGGCACGCATAATGATGTTTTCGAGCGCAGCCCCAGGATGAGGAAGGCGCGAAACCCGGCACCCAGGTCGAGCACAGTGTTTTCTTCGCTTCCACCTGGCGCAAGGGGATTCCCAAGGGCCAGGGATGCATGCGCGAACGCGCTGCCTACGTTCTCGATCATGGCAGCTTCGCTGGTTTGCCTCCCTTTTCGAACGAACGCGATTCCGACTCTGATCCTTCCGCAGGCGTCCCCGCGACCGGCCTCGTGAATTTCCGCGCCAAGCTGGAGGTCGAAGAAGAGAGCTCGCCGCGATCGTTCAGAGCGCATCGGTCTCCTTGATCTTCGGATGTGCGTTTGTAGCTCGCCAGTGCCTCGAGCCGCGCTGACCCTCACGCGCGCAGCCTGAACGTGGACCGCCACGCCGGAAACATCCTCTGGAACGCAAAGACGAAGCAGCTCATCCCGATCGACCACGGCCTGTGCCTGCCCGAGTACCCTCACCTCGACGACATCTGGTTCTGCTGGCTGGGCTGGCCCCAGTCGAAGGAGCCGTTCGGGCCCGAGGAGATCGCGTACGCCCAGTCCCTCGACGCCGATCGCGACGTGGAGCTGGCCAGCAAGGAGCTCAACTTTCCGGCGAGCACCCTCCTCACCCTTCGCATCGGCACCATGCTGACCAAGAAGGGTGTTGCCGCCGGTGCGAGCCTCGCCCGCCGCTCCGCCCGCTGCTTCCCCTGAGCGCCCCCGCAGGTCTCACTCTGTACGAGCTTGGCCAGATCGTGTGCTCAACGAACGACGACTCGGAGTCGGAGCTGCAGCGCCTTTGCGCCGCGGCTGAGAAAGCGGGCGGAGAGCCCGGCTCTCCCTTCTTCATGGAGGCGCTGGAAGCCGAGCTCGACCGCGCCTTCGCAGCCGTCATCGCCTCTCGGAAGTGAACGTTTTGTCAGCTAGGGCAGTGCACGCCGGCCGCACGGCGCGCCCGGAGCGGTGCTTCGTTCGTCCGTTCGTCTCGTTCTATCCCCTGCTCCTCGGCGCTCGTCCGCCGGCCCGCGTGCACTCGGCATTACTTGTAGGTTGCACAATCCTCTCGGTTGCGTGCTTGGTTGCCATACTTAACCCCGACCCCCCTTCCCGTCCTCTCCATCATATTTCACTGTAACAACCTCTTGAAAATACTTAAGCTGTACGTAGATAGAGTAGGCCATTGCGACGTCGATCTGTCGCAAATGGGGTCATTATTCTAACTTCTGCTCTTCGTCGACCTCCATTTCTGATCCTTTCAAAACCTAGGTAGCCCGATCGCACAAAAAATATTCGCTCTCGTTTCTCGGCGCAGGGGCGCCGTCTCGAGTCCTGTATGTCTTCGCGGAATTTTGGTTGTGTTTGTACAGCATCGGAGTAGCATTTCTATCTTGTCGATTACTGGAGCTAGCACTAGCTATTGTGGTCGGTTCTAAAGCTTGGAACGAACTCTCCCCACTACCGTTCTTTGTATGAGCGAAACAGTTCGTCGCCATCTTTTTTTCGACCAGGTTAGTCTTGGCAATGAAATCTATCCTCATGTCTCTCGAAAGCTGTGTGCGAATGAGGTTTTTTGTCAGCTCAGTAACGACAGTGTTGTCTTCTTTCAATTGCAAATTCGATCCGATTATACTGGTCTGGGCTGGGTCTGGGGCCGGGCCCTGGGGCGGGGGGCTGGGTACCGGTCTGGGGCCGGGCCCTGTGCATGCGGACGGGCCCCGCGGCGGGGCCCCGCCGCGGAGAGCTTCATGATCAAAGCCTCGCGTATACGTAGCTATAGCTATAGTAGCCGGCGCCTAGCAATTGCCTAGCAAAGCCATATATATATGCATCATCGGATGTGCATATGCATATGCATAAGCCTAGCCTAGGCACTGCGGCATCGACAAGCTAGCGCTAGCGCTAGCGCTATAGCTAGCTGGCAGCGTCGAGGAAGGAGGGGTCCACGCAGAACTGCCGCATGTACTCCCGCTCCAGATCATGCAGGGCGGAGACGGGGCACCCTGCCAGGACCTGCAAGGGCGAGCCCGCCGCGCCCCCGCGATCAGCTAAAGGCGTGGGGCGGCATCACGGGGCCGCACGAGGGAGTGCAGCGGGGGCCCCAGGTCGGAGGCGGCGAGGTCCTTGAGCGGGGCGCACACGATGCGCTGCTCGTCCGTCCCCACCCGCGCCATGCCCAGCGCCAGCGTCTCCGGCCCGTACGCTGCAGTGCAGCAGCCGCGCGCGATCAGCGAAGAGGCGCCGGGGAGCGGGGGAAACGGCGCCAGGCCGCGCCGCGCACCGCCCTGTTTCCTCTTCTCTTCGACCTCGAGCAGCTGCTCTGCCGCCTGCGGACCGGAGCGGGTTATTATCAGCGATGAGATCCGGGCCAAAGCGGGAGCTCCAGGCACTGATGCACGCGCCTGGGCTACAGTCATGAAGCGAGGCGGCTCGTAGACCTTCTTTCCCCTAGGGGGCTGCGCCTCAGCACGAGAATGCCGCAAGAGGGGAGAAGGGGCACCTCGCGAGGCTCTCCAGCGACGGCTCCTTGACCTTGATATCTGAACGCGGTGCTCCGCTCAGCGAGAGGGGTGCGGGGGATTTGCGGGGAGGGCGAACCCAGAAGGCACAGCGTGTGGAGCCCGGCGTTCGTATTGGCGAGGATCTTGTCGTAGAAGCTGTCGGGCCGCCACGTTTCGGTAAAGAAGACAATGGAAACGGTCTGCCCAAACTTGTACAGCTGCAGGGCGTCCCGGCGGCCGCGAGGCATCACAAAAACGCCGCAGCCGAGCGCCAGTGAGCGGGCACCTGCAGGCCGCAACAGCCAACGGCGTTCATGATCGAAGCGTTGTGGATCGCTTTAACCGGTATTTTCAGCTCCTTTGCCCGCAGCACGATGTCGGTGTGGGTCGTCGCGCTGGATCAAATTTGAGGGTCGCGGGGCCGCGCCGGGAGGACGAGAAGGGGAGCGGCGCGCGTACCCGAACGGGTCGCCAACGACGAGCAGAGCCACGTCCTCCTTGTCCGCGTTCGCGAGGATCTCGTCCGACGACGACTCGATCATCTCGCGGTCAGCCACGACGACCGATCGGCCGTAGTACTCTTCCTGCGAGCAGAAATGCTTAGCTACGCGCAATGATGCGACGCGCACGGCGCCCGGCGCCGGGGGCGCCTCCGCGACACGATCGATTCGGTCGAGGGGCAAGCTGCACGGCGCGCGCACCAGCCTCTCCTTGCCTACGGTCAGGATGGATGTATACGCTTCCAAATACACGCGCGTGCACTTGCGGACCGCCTCCAGGCCCTTGACTGTGATGTCCTTCTCATCGCCCAGTCCGAGCCCGATTAGGTAGAACATGGCGCAGCGCGGAAGGCGGTGGCGGCAAAGATCCTGTGTCTTTGCACGCTCGACGCCTGCGCTGTGGCTGAGGGTGGAAGGCTGGCTGACGCTGGCAGGCTGCCGCTGGGGGGATACGTGCAGTCGTGCGATGCAGTTGGCGGGTGACCGGCTCCTTGCCCAGGCGTGGCCGCTGTCCTCTGGACTCGGCTAACCCTAAGGTTGATAGGGCGCCTCTGGCGCCCTATTCATCGCCTCTGGGCGATCGGGCGATGTCCGGCAGTGTTCTTGAGCCCGTGCAAACCAAAGAGCCTGCCACTGGCGGAGCTCGGTCGTTCGCGCATCGCCGGAAGCGCTGGCAGGCTGTGGGCGCCGGTTGACTTGCTGCCGCTCGTCGGCCCGCAGTCTTGAAGGGTTCGCCCTGTACCGAGCGTCCGCGCTGCTGTGCCGATGGCAACGCACGACTGCCCCTCATCGAATTAAAGAAACGCTGCGCTTTCGCAATCGCGCGCTCCGCTGACCGCGCAGCTGCATCGCTTATCGGGGCTCGAGTGGTGCGACCGCCCCGGCCTACGAACTGCCTGTCTGTCCTGACTTTCGATGTAGATCGTCCTCCGATCGTGCTGGCCTAGGTTGGATCAACGTCACGTCGCTGGTCCTCCCTCGAGCTCGTAGCCCGCACAGCAATCCCCGACTCCCGCCCCCACGCCCATCCTTCGTGAATTTGTGATAGTTTCTTATCAATAGCTACTCGCTACCTGAGCGCTGTACTGTGAAGGATTTCCGTTTTGGACGCCTCGGCCTCGGCCGCGGGGGCCTCGGCCTCGCCCTTGCCCTTCTTCTCGTCCTCCTTCTCCTTCTCCGCGGCGGCATGCTTCTCGGAGGCGGCGGGCTCCTTGGCGGCGAGGGCGGCGGTGTCCGGGACGCAGGGGCAGAGGCGGGAGGTGATGGGGTGCGAGGCGCCGCACTCGGAGACGCTCTCCGTGACGACGCAGCGGCGGTAGTTCTTGTCGGCGGGGTCGGAGACCATGCAGGGGATGTCCGACCCGATCTCCATCCCGCACCCCCCCTCGCACCCGAAGTGCTTCTGCAATTCGGCGCAGTCGTTGAGGAAGTCGAAGTGGTCCTTCTGGCACTTCATATGCTTCCCCGCTGCGCACGCCTCAGCCGCGCGGGAGGGCGGGGCGGGGCGGGGCGCGCACAGCAGGCGGTGTCGCAGCTCTGCCCCCGCTCGCTCTTCGTGGGGAGCATCGCGGCGTTCCGGTGGACCTTCAGCGAGTCGTGCAGGAAGGGAGAGCGCCGCGCGTCCGCCAGCAGGAACGTCTGCCCGCCCCCCCGCCCGCCCGCCCCTCAAGGACTCTTCTACGCGACGCGCCGGCCCCGCAGCTGCGCCGGCCCCGCACCTTGGACTTGTAGGTGATGATGGCCGTGTTGCGGAAGTAGGCGCGCGGCACGGGCCAGATCTTGAAGACCTCTGCGCCCCGCGTCAGCGGCTCGTGCGGGCCAAGGGGCAGCGCGCGGGGTCCAAGGGAGGGGACCGGAGAGGGGCCGGTACTGCTCGCGGAGGTACGGGATGACGAAGACTGTCTTGTCCTCCCGCCCCGCCGCCTTCTCCACCTGCTCCCCGGGGCGGATGAGGGCGGGGAAGGGGCGGGAAGGCGGGGAGGGGTGCGCGGGGGCCTCGTGGGGGTGGCGGATGGCCTCGGCCTGCTGGACGAGGCCGGCGACGTGCTTCTCGTAGGCGCGCGCGTGCAGGTAGGAGAGGTCCCCCAGGTCCACCTCCGCCTCCTGCCGCCCCCGCCCCCGCCCGTCGGCGAAGAAGGCGGGGGCGGGGGCGGGGGCGGCGGAGCAGCGCTCGGCGAGACCGAGAGGCGGGGGGCGCGGGCGGGGGGCGGGGGGCGGGCGGACCTGGTTCCACTCGATGTCCTGGAGGTACTTCTCGTACTCGTGCTGCTGCATGTCTGCCGCCCCGCCCCGCCGAGTGGGGGGCGGGGAGCAGGCGAGTACGGGGAGGGAGGGGAAGGGGTAGCGGCCGCACTCTCGCCCTGGTTGCCGATGTTGTAGTTGCGGGATATCTCCGGCACGACGCAGTCCCGCCCCTGCACGAAGGAGGGGAAGGCGCGTCGCGAGGAGCAGCGGGGCACGCGTGGAGGGGCGCCGAGAGAGGGGGCGCGGGCGCACCTTGTTGGTGGTCGAGAGGCGCATCCAGTGATCCCAGTGCTGCTTGGGGAAGATCGGGCTGAGCTGCGCGCTGGTCTGTTGGAGACGGCCGCAAAGGGGCCAAGCGGGGGGCGGGGCGGGGCGGGGCGGGAAGGGTACGGGCCTCCTCCCAGAGCTCGCGGCGCAGCATCCAGCCGAGGCCAGGGAAGTAGCTCGTGCGGAAGAGCCGCTTGTTGTCGCTCACCTGAGGCGCCGGCTCGGAAAGGGGCGGCGGGCGGGTGGGGTCGGGGGCCCACCAGGTGCTTGAAGCCGTTGTCATTCCAGGACGAAATGCACCTGGGCGCGGGGGCGAGCGCAGGGCGGTTGGCGGGGCGCGGCGGGGCGGGAGGCAACGAGGGCCAAGCGGGGAGCGAGCGGGGAGAGGGGGGGGGGTACCAGATGGTGGGGTCCTCATCAAGGAGCCGCCCCGTCTGCTCGAAGTAGGGGAGAAAGTCGGGCGAGAAGATCATGTCTGCGGCGGCGGAGGCTCAGCGGGGTACGCGCAGGGAAGGAGTGAGGGGCAAAGTACGCGCCGTCCTCGACGATGATGACGCGCTTGTGTTTGAACTCTTTGAAGAGCCGATCCAGGGCGTGCCTGCGCTCCGACCGCTCGCACGCGCCGCGGGGCGCAGCGGGGTGGGGCCGCGCTTGTAGTGGATGGCGATGTGCTCGTGGCCGGCCTTGTGCCCGTCGGCGCGGTCCTTCTGCATGTGGTTGATTCGCGCCTTCTGCACGTACTCCTTGGCCGCGGATGCCACCCCGTCGTGGTGCCCGTCCTGCGAGACGTGGATCCGGAAGCGCTCGATTCCCGCCAGCTGCGGCAAGCCACGGTCGCCGCTCGGCGGAGGCGCAGGCGCTGCAGCGGCGGAGGCGGGGGCGTGCCTGCAGCAGAGAGTCCAGCGTGCGTCGGAGGAAGTGCGGCCTGTTGTACGCGAGCACGAGGATGCCATTCTCTGGCTCCGGGCCCTCCGGAACAGGCGGCGCGTCCTGGCCCGGCGCGGCTGCAGCGCCCGTCGAGGCGCCTACCTGCTCAGAACTGCCTCCTGCGGGTTCGGGAGGCTGCTGCACGCTCGGCTTGGTGCGAATGGCAGCAGCGCCGAGTGAGGGGCCCACTGACCTTCTCCTCCTTGCGCGGTTGCTCTGGCTTCGCGTGCGGCTTCCCATGCTCATTCTTCGACGGAATCGCGACGGGATTCTCTACTTTCCCACCTCCCGCAGCGGGCATCGCTGGCGCTGCTGGGGGCTTTGGTTGAGTTGCGGGCTGCGCCGCAGGCTTGGCGGTCCCCTGCTGAACATTCTTCGCAGATTCGACGGCTCTATCGACCGCATGCGGCTGTTCGGCTGCCGGAGCTGTGCTGTTGCTGCCCGCTGACGCGCAGTTGGCCCCGTCGCACACCTCGTACGACGGGCCGGGCACTCCAAACAGCAAAATGGACAGAATGAACAGCCCCGGGACGGCGTATAGCGCCCACGGGTAGCGCCGCCTCACGAGCCGCAAGCGGTGGCGAAGACGAACCATGTACCGCAGGGGCATCGGCCTCATTCGCTGCCCCCTACCGCAAGCGCTACCGGACCCCGACCCCGCTAGCGCTCGCAGGGCCAGCAGCTACACGGCGCTGGAGTTCGCTCAGCTTCGCTGCGACCTGCGGGTACAGGGACGATAGGGTCTGATTGAGGGTACACGCGACCCAGGAATCACCAACGCAGACCGACGACCGCGCCCCGGAGGCTCCTGAGCGTTAGCTATCTGGTCACTCGTAGTAGCGCGACAGCAGCGCCTTGGGTTGAGCCACGCCTCAGCACAATGGCCGACGCGAAGGCCGACGCGAAGCCAACTGCAGAGACAGCTCCGACCCCGGCCGAACATGGCAACAACCATGCGTTAGCGTCAGCGGGATCCGCCGGCGCTCCAGAGAAGAAGCTCGGTGCGCCCGCGATCATCCAATCTGCATCGCGCGCCTCGGAGCGAGGAGAGGGAGTCGCCTCGTCCGATGCATGACGCATAGCGCTGATAGTTTTGCATCAGTAGAGCCCCTTTCTCTTCGCCACCCGCGCACGATTAGCGCCGGTGGGAGACGGGACTCGTCATCACTTCTCCGCCGCGCCTTAAGCTTCGCCTATCGTTTCCCGATCTGGAGCGCTTAGCGTTAAAGTGATCGCTCCTCCTCTGCCCGCCACGTCGCCCACCGTTGGGTCCTACGATCTCCGTTGTGGGTTTCCCGGCGCTGTTGGTCCGAGCCAAGAGATAGATCGCGCTGTTCCATTAGCTGCTTTGCATCTTCTCTCCAAGCAGCCGAGATTCTTGCTTCTGTACAGCCGCGGCGGTGAATTTGCCACCTTGCAGATACTGACCTCTTTGGTCTTCTCGCTGCGCAGAGGGCGAGGCGCTCCGGGAAGCGATTCTGAAGCAGGTTGAGTACTATTTCAGCCGACAGAACCTTTCAACGGATGCGTTCCTTGTGGGCCAGATGGACGCGGACATGTATGTGCCGATCGCGACCATTGCGTCGTTCAAGATGGTCAAGACGCTTACCGACGACGTTGCGCTCATCACCGACGTGATGCGCGCCTCGAAGAATGTGATCATAGATCCGACTGGCTCGAAGATCAAGCCCAACATTCAGAACCAGCGCAACACGCTGATCCTTCGCGACATCGACTCCAATGCGAACCCCGACGTGCGCCATTGTTTTGATATACACGCTACCTGCTCTAGAAAGCGCGTTGGGGCCTTGCGCCTTTCCGCTCCTTTTTCATTTTTCTCTTGCGCCTTGCAGGATGTCAAGGCGATTTTTGAGCCTGACTTCTCTAAGAAGATTTCTCACATTCACCCTGATATTGGCAACACCTGGTTCATCTCGGTGCGCTGCTTGAGCTGCCCGCCGAGCTCGCTTGGCGTCGATCCACCAACCCTCTTGACGGTCCCGCCCGTCCCCCTCCCGTCCCCCCCTTCAGTTCGAAGATGAGAACGCCGCCCTGGATGCCCTCATGTACTCCAGGAGCCGGCAGTTCAACGGCCAGCCCGTCAAGGGTCGTATGAAGTCCGAGTCGAACATTCGCAACTTGTGCGGCGCCACCCGTCGCCGCCGCGTGTGCTCTCCGTGATCTCTCCACGATGCAGGATCGCGACCACGATGGATTCGTCGACCGCGGCCCCGGCTGGCGCTCCTGGGGCGCCCCCGCGCCCTGGCGTGCCCTTCTTCCCGCAGCCGATGGCGGGAGGCCAGCCCTACATGGGCGGCCAGCAGCGCTACATGCGCGCGCCCTACCCCGCCTACCCTGGAGCCGAAGGTGCGCTCTTGTTCCTGCGCTGCGAGCCCGCCCGCCGCTTATCCACAGTGCAGGCTACGCTCCTTACTACGGCCAGCCCTACCCCGGCGGCGGCAAGCGCGGCGGGAGCCCGCAGAATCAGCCGGCCGGCGCCCCAGGCGCTCCCGGCGCCCCAGCACCCAACGCCGGCGCCAAGGGTGCGCACCTTCGTCGTTTCTTGCCGCCGGCCGGGGCCGATGTGCGATCTCCGCAGGCGGCCCGGGGTATGGAAAGCACTCGCCGACACAGTACCCGGTCAACGTGACGGCGATGAACTTCCCGCCGCTGCCCTCGCGCCCCAAGACGAAGCGCTCGCGTGCGCACTCCGGCCCCGCGGTCGCCTACCCCCCCGCCGGCCTGCGCCTCTGACGTTTCGCGCGAGCAGCGTCGGAGCCGGTGAAGAAGATCACGAAGGAGGAGTTCCTGAACGTGTGGCAGAAGCTGCTTGCGGAGGGCCTCAAGGCCCCCGAGGCGCTGACCAAGGTCACCGACTGCCCCGTCGTCCTCGCCGAGGCACGCAAGGTCGTCGAGTCCACCAAGGCCTGGCCCGCGTGCGTGCAGCTGTGCCCCGTCGCTGCGATGCGCGGCCGACGGCGCCGCGCCGCGCCGCGCAGGCCGCCGCACGACGAGAAGAGCGATGAGGGGGAGGACGACGGGTTCGAGCGGCAGCGGACGCGGACGAACAGCCGGGGCGGCAAGCAGGCGCCGCACGCACAGCACAGCGCCCAGCGGAGGACCAACTCGAGGGGGGGGCCGCCGCCGGGGGTCGGTCAGGCCCCGCCCGTCCCTGAGGCCCCCGCCGGCGCGGAGGGCGAGGCGGACAAGGAGAAGAAGGGCGAGCACAAGGAGGCGAAGAAGGCGGAGGGCGGCAAGGGCGGCAAGGGCGGGCACCCGCACCCGCACCAGCACCCGCACCCGCACCCGCACCCGCACGGCCAGCCGCACCCGCAGGGCGACCAGGCGGAGAAGCGGAGGCCATCGCGCGGCGCCCCCGCCGCCCCGGGCGCCCCCGCCAACGGGCCCCGCCCCGCCTCGGCCCACCACCCCAAGGTCTGCCCGCCCTCTCCCCCCAGCTCGGTGCCGGGGGCTGACGCGTTCGTGCGCAGGCGCCGGCGCAGAAGTCGTACGCGGAGATGCTGAAGAAGAACGAGGAGAAGAAGGAGGGCGTCGCGGGAGGCGAGGAGAAGAAGGCCCCCGCCAAGGAGGCCGCCCCAAAGAAGCAGGACAAGCAGTGGGCCCAGAAGGGCGCCGCAGGCGACGCGGCGGCGGCCCCGGCGGCCGGTGAGGCCAAGGAGGGGGCGGCGGAGGCCAAGGAGGGCAAGGAAGCGTCCAAGGAGGCGGCGGCGGCGGGCCCGGCGCCGGTGGCGGCGGGCAAGGAGCGCCCGCTGGCTGGCGCGTGGGGCAACAAGGCGGCCGGCAAGGCGCCCAACGGCAAGCCGGCGGCGGGGGCCCAAAAGGAGGCGAAGGAGGGCAAGGAGGCGCCCAAGGAGGCCAAGGAGCCGAAGGAGAAGAAGGGGGAGGCGCAGCCCAAGAAGAAGGCCGAGGGCGCCGAGGGCGAGGCCCCGGCCGCCCCCGCCCCCGCCCCCGCCCCCGCCCCGGAGGCCGTCGCCTCCAACTGAGCGCCCACGCTAGGAGTTCCCAACCTTTCCTGCTTTCTTCCCATCCGAACTCACCTCTTCTCGCTGATTCCTCCCTCTTCCCTTCCCCAACCTCTCCCACCAAAAAATACAAATCCGCTAAAGAGTGCAGCACCCTCGCACGTTCTTCCTTTCTGCTTGCTTCATCCGATCGTTCGGTATGTCAGAAAAACAATTTCAAACAGAACTTAGTATGCCCCTCCCCTTCCCCCGCCCCCCCTTCCCATAAGTCTTCGGCCCGAGACACGTGTACAGACGCGCGAGCGGCTGCCCCAGCTACGAATGTCGGGCGCCTTGATTTTTTTTGCCTTCGCCGTCGGCAGCATCCACTTCTCGATTCAAGCGTAGCTAAATAGATTGTTGCGCAGAGCCTTGAGTTTCTCTCACGCTTCTCCGCTTTTAGGCGTGATGCTTCGTATTCTATACTGAGTTGCTTGCTGGTTTCGGACGTAATCTGTGACCCGTCGAATTCACAGGTAACATGGTCAGGGTGATATCTCAAAAGTACATGATTATAATATGGGGCGTCTGCTCTGTAACCCCCCGAAACCGCTGGGCTGGGCCTGCGCATGCGTGCAGTGCTCCTCCCGGGCTAGCGCTTCAAGGCTTCGATCTAAATCTACAGCTAGATGTGCGACATCGCTGCACTCTGAATACCGTAGTACGCTGGCGCTCCCCCACATCCGGATCCGCGGCCGTCTGGAAACGGGAGATCTTACTAAGTTAGCATAATATATAACTTAGTAGCAATGTGGGACAGAGGTGAATTCGAAACTGTCTAGACCAGGGAGACCACCGCGTCGGCCTCTGCGGCGGAGTCGGCGGCGGCATCGCAGGCCTCGATCCCCGCCTCCGGTGCCGGGCCGGCGTCGAACGCGGCGCACTGCGCGGGCGAGTGAGTCCGTGTCGGCGGCGACGCGCGCCGACTTGTTTGCGGGAGCCGCAGGGCGGGCGGGCAGACGCGCGCACCGCATCGCTGTCCGGGGCGCAGCACGCGGCCGCCGCGTCCTCCTCGAGGGACTCAGCCAGCGCGCTCGCCACCTCCTCCGCCTCCGTCTCCGCCGCCTCCGCCGCCTCCGCCGGCAGGCCGCCCCGCACCGCCGCGCCCTCCGCTCCAGCATCCGCCTCCTGCGCGCACGCGGCCGCCCACCTCAGCTCGAGCGGACCCGAGGGCGAGCTGCTTGTCGGTGGGGCGCACCGCGGCGGCCTCGAGGATTGCCTGGGCCGAGAGGTCGTCGAGCTGCCTGTCCCCGTACTCCGGCGGCGGCCCGTCGTGGTAGCGGTACTGGCCCCGCGAGTGGGCGGGCGAGCGTCGCAGCGGGCGGGGTGCGGCGGGCACCTGCAGGTACCTCCAGGCGTGGTCAACGCCCTCCTTCTCGTAGAACTTGGCGAGGCTCTTCACGCTGGCGCCCCGCGGGAGCACCACCGAGTACGTGTCGAGGAACTGCGCCCCGCCGGCCGCCGTCAGCGCGGCGCGGCGCGGCACGCCCGGGGAGGGCTTACGATCTCGATCTCGTCCACCGCCCTCGCCATGTCGCTCGCCGCCAGGAGCTGCGGCGGTCGCTCAGGGGCGCCCCAGTCGGCAGGCCCAGGCAGGGCCGCACCACAGATCGATCCGGCAGGGCGCGCAGCTTCACCGCCTCGTCCGGCAGTTCTCTACCCATTTCGACCATCTGCGGGAGCGCATGAGCGCCAGCGGGGGCACGTATGGGCCCCCGCTGCCGCGCTAAGCCACGTCGGTTATAGAGATTGAGTCGGTTAAGCGCTCCTCGCGCGCGCTGCAGCGCCCGCTGCGTCTCTTACAGCGTGGAGTTGACAAGAATGACCAGAATAGACCTTCTCCGTGCACCCACGAGCCGCTGAACGCGCACCGCTTCTCGTATCGCCCGGTCAATTTCAGAAGAAAAGCGCTCTTTCGCCTGCGGGTCGCGCATCGTGTCTAGCTTGTCCAGCGCGTGTTGGTATCTATCTTGTGTAAATTCTTGATAAGAATGAAGCAGAGCTTGGCTGTCCAGAGGCTACGAAGTGTGAAACGCCGAGCTCAGCGTCGGGCGCTAGGCGAGCGCACCGGTCCAACTGGATCGAGCTCCTCGGGAATGTCCTCTGGAAAGACGGCCATGGCTAACTGCAGCCGCCGGGATCCCGAACCGCTTCGACGAGTCCTCTGCACTTGTACCCCAGCCTTCCCAACTACGCCAGCCTACGCAGGGGGCATACGAACCTGTTTGAGGCTCCGTGGTACGTGCATCACCGATCCATACTGATCTCGCGAGGCGGAACCTCGCCTGACCTGCAACGCAGTCATCGCCCGACCTCGCTCATCGGGGCCGCGAGCGTTCGCACCGGCACGATGGCAGTCAACCAGCACCTCCCGTACGCGCTAGAGGACTGCGCGTCGTCGAGCTACCCATCGCTGCTGGAAGGCCTCTCGGCAGCCGTGGAGGCGAATGACGACGCGGAGCTCCGATACGGCATCCGCGCGATCACAAGGTAATGCCGCGCGTGCAGGCCCGGAATGACCACTCGCTCCTCCCAATGACTGAACCGGCTTGCCCCCAATGACCGCGTGCATCAGGTGCCTCGATTTGCGTTACAAGCTCGACCCCTCGACACGTGCGGGCATCGCGCGCGTACTCCTCGGCCGAATCCTCTCCGACCCATACGACGTACGTTCAGGACCCTTAATTGCTGCGGTGCTGCTGACACCGCTCTACGCCCTTGCAGCATGTCCGCCAAGCAAAGCGGATCGGTCTGCTCACCCGTATCCTCAAGAAGCGCCGCAATGTCCCGCTCGAAATCGCCTGGAGACCGGTTCGCGCCCGCGCGCTCTTTCTTGGCGCACGATGGATGTTGCCCCACTGGGCCAGGCGGTATTATGACGCCGCACCCTCGCAGCTGTACGACCTCGTGCAGGACACGGTGATCGCTCGCGCGGACAGGGGCTTCGCGGGGCGAGGGATCAGGGAGGTGTACGGCTCGGGCCTGCTGCAGCTCGTGGAGCACGCGCGGCGCTTCTTCCCGGCGAGCGCGGCCGCCGAGATCGTGGCGGAGCTGAAGCCGCAGTTCTGCCCGCACGACTGGCACGCGTCCTTCCGGGCGCAGGCGCTCCTCGTGACGTTCATGCCGACGCACCAGGGCCTCCACGAGCCCTGGTTCGCCGACGTCCTTCACTGGCTCGAGTACTACGGTCCGCCCTGCCCTGCCCCCGCCCCCGCGGAGAGCCGCGCCCCGCTCACTCCTGTGCGAGTAGAGACGGCGTCCGAGTGGATGTCTGTCTGGCTCGGCCTGTGCGGCCCCGCCCCGCGCCCCCGAGCGCCGGTCGGCCGGCGTGACCGGGCGGGCGTGCAGGCTCTCGCGGCTGGCGAAGGACAGTTGGCGGCTGCGTGTGCCGGGGGGCGAGGCGGACGCGGAGGAGGACGGGGACGGGGAGGGCGAAGGCGAGGACCCCGACGCCGACGCCGAGGGCGAGGAGCCCGTCCCCGTCCCCGCCCCCGCAGCCGCCGGCCCGCCCGGCCCGCCGCCCCCGCCGGACTGGGCGCCCCTCGTGCCCTGGCTCTTCGCGCGGCTCCTGCGCGACCTCGAGCTGCCCGTCGGGGGCGGCCGCGTCGGCAGCGCCAAGATCGACTCGGCCGTGCGCCCGCCCGGCCGGCCCGCCCCGCCCCCGCCCCCGCGCCGACGCAGGGCTCCCAGGGCGTGCCGGCGGAGACGCGCGCGTGCCTGGCGCACGTCTACCGAAGCGCGCGGGACCACCGCGTGAGCCGGTGCGCCGATCCGCCCGCCCTGCCCCGCTCGCTCCCGGGGGGGCGCCGGTTGAGGGGCCGGCAGGGTGGTGAAGATCCTGGTGTACACGATGAAGCCGGCGGGGCCCGACGGGAAGCCGACGGCCGTCCTCGGGGGCCTCGAGCGCCTCCTCGGCACCGTCGGGTGCGAGGACCCTCCCGCGCGCCTGCCTGGGGGCGCTTCGGGCGCCTCAGACGAGCCCGCGCAGGCCGTACTTCCACCCGTCGAACAGCGGGGGCCACTCGAACAGCCTCGCGCGCCTCGTCTCCGCCCTCGTCGACACCTTCGCCGCCCGCCTGCAGGCTCGCCCTCCCCCGCCCCGCCCCCTCTCCCCCGAGCGCGAGAGTGAGGCCCCAGCGCAGGTCGAGCGGAAGCACGCCGCCAGCCCGCTCGCCGCCGCCTACCCGCACCCCGACGGTGCGCGCTTGCCCGCGCGGCGGGGGCGACGTGGGCGGGGATGACGGCGGGGGCAGCGCTGGGCGAGGCGGACGTGGCGGCCTTCGCGGAGCTCCTCCTCCCGCACCTCAACCTCTCCCTCTTCTCCAAGGCCCGCCCCGCCCCGCCCCGCCCGCCCCGCACCCCGCTGACGCGCATCGCCCCGCAGAGCGGCTCGTTGTCGCAGGCAGCGATCGGGTGCATGCGGCAGATGGCGTACCTGGCCCCGCAGGCGGCTCTCGCCCCGCTCCTCGCCGACCGCATCCTCCCCGCCCTCGGCCTCGGCCCCGCCCTCGACGAGCGCGTCCTCGCCGCCGCCCACCACGTGCCCGCCCCGCCCGCGCCCTGCCCCGCCCGCCCCGCCCGCCCCGCCCGAGAGCGCGGGCAGACGATCGGGGCGATCGAGGCGCTGAGCGCGCTGGCGCACGCGCTGCTCTGGCGCGACCTGCGGCCGCGCGTCCCCGTGCCCCTCCTCGACCTCCTCAACGCGACGTGCGCCCCTGAGGCCCCGGCCCCGCGCCGCACGTCGCCCCTGATCCGCCGGCGGCCTTCACCAGGCTGCCCGGCATCGACGCGAACGACCCCTCCAAGACCCGCGCCACGCTGCGCTTCTACACCAACGTGCTCTACTGCGCGCCGCTCGTCCCCGCGCCCCGCGGCGGCGGCGGCGGCGGCGGCTTCGACGGGATGGAGATCGACGGGGCCGGGGACGAGGCGGAGGAGGAGGCGCGGCGGGCGAGCCACGGGTTCGGGGAGTGGGCCGAGGGCTTCCTCGGGCGCCTCCTCGAGATGCTGGGCCACGCCGAGAAGCCCAAGAAGGGCAAGGACGCGCAGGAGGCGCGCCGGCCCGCCCTCGCCCTCGCCCCCCCCCCGCCCGCCCCGCTTGACGTGGCGGGGGCAGGAGTGGGACGCGTTCCTGCTGCAGCGCGCGGCGGAGCTGCTCTTCGCGCAGCTGGCGTCGGGCGGGGCGGGCGGGGGCCTGTACGACTCGGCCCTGGACCGCGTCGTGGCCCTCGTCTCGGACCGCGAGCTCCCCAACGCCCGCAAGCAGGCCCGCCCCGCCCCGCCGCCCCGCCCCCGGCCCCGCCCTGACCGCCCCGCGCGGCAGGTCTCGCTGGTCGTGGGCGCCGCGGTCGCCGCGCACCCGGAGCGCGCCCTGCCCCGCTTCCTCCGCATCGCCGAGCGCGCCCTCGACCCCGCCTCCCACCCCGCCGACTCGGAGTGGACCGTGCGCCCGCCCTCGCACCGCCCCGGCGCGCCGCGCTGAGCTCGGGCAGTGGCACGTGGGCCTGCTGGCGCAGGCGGTGCGGCGGGCGGGGGCGGCCCTCCTCAAGCACCTCCCCGCCCTCCGCCGCCTCCTCGACGCCGCCTTCGCCGACGCCGGCAAGAAGAAGGCCCGCCCCGCCCCGCCCCCCCCCCCCCGCTCCTCGGCGTCCGAGGGGCGGCCTGCGCAGGTGGTCAAGGCGGGGGGGAAGCTGCTGCGGCGGGTGCTCTGGGCCCTCACCGCCGTCTACACTACCGACCTCCGCTCCCTCCCGCCCTCCGCCTGGAAGGTCCGCCCCCTCTCCCTTCCTTCTCCCCCCGCCCCTTCTCCCCTCTCTTTCGTCCTTTCCTCCATCCGTTCGTTTGGGAGGGTACCCGCGCCGAATCACACGCGCGGCCGCTCCTCCGTGCGGCCCCGGTGCAAAACGCGCGCGGCGAGGGATTCCGTGCTATTGCTTTACGCTGCGCCCTTTATCTGTGGGCCCCGCGTCAGTTTCGGCCGGGACAGGTCGTCTCCTCTTCTTTTCTCGCTCGTGCAACCCGCGCCGAATCACACGCGCGGCCGCTCCTCCGTGCGGCCCCGGTGCACAACGGCCGCGCAAAGGGAATCCGTGCTATTGCTTTACGCTGCGCCCGCTTCGTGGGCCCCGCGTCAGTTTCGGCCGGGACACCCCTGCTCGCCCCCTCCCCTTCGACTCCCCTCCCGCTCCCGACAGAAGGCGGCGCCTTCTCCCGTGGCGCTGCCTTCGCTCGTGGAGCGCACATTCCCGGAGATTGCATGCGCCGGCTTCTCTCAGTGGGCTCAGGCGCCTATTGCCCTCCGCATATCCTCCCCTCTCCATCTAGAGACGCCCTCCCGCGCCCTGACACGGACGGCGGCGCTTCCCACATAGCGCCTTCGGTATGGTGTGCCGCGGAGAGGACGCTAGGGGGGTTTGTTGCAGCGGAGAGCCGCCTCTGTGGCTCCGCCCGCACAAGTAGGCCCCCACATCGGACGCGCCCGCGCACCCCTCCTAGGGCGCCCTGCCTTCCCCCCCCCCCGGCCCCGGCGCCACCGTCCCTCGGTGCTAGATCCCCTCGGGCGCCCCCTCCGCCGGGCGCCGCCCTGGCCCCGTGCGCAAGATGACGCCCGGACATAAACATTCTTCACTCTCACTCTATTAGCCTGACTTTTCTAATTATGTGCGGGCGTCCTTTCTTCGTCGCCCTCATCTCTGATAGCCGGCGGGGGCACCCTCCACGGGCGTGGCGCCCCTCTGGCGCCCCGCCTTTCTTTCGCGGTGTCAGATCGCCCGTGTGGTATTTTACGCCGGCCGCGACCCCCGTGCGGCCGGGGTCAGATGACACTCGAACATTCTTTTCGTCCTTCTCCTCCTCGTCTTTTGCCCGCTTCAATTTCGCCCTCGCCTGCGCGCCGCGCTCTGAGCCGGGGCGCGCAGGAGGAGGGGGAGCTGTGGAAGGAGTGGGGCCGCCGCTTCCGCATGAAGGACGAGCTGCAGGTCACCTGGCACGTCCCCTCCCCCGAGGAGGCCGCCGCCGTGCGCCCGCCCCGCCCCGCCCCGCCCCGCCCTCTTCCTCCCCTCACCTCCTGCGAAGGCGCGGGCGCTCGCCGGGGCGTACCTGGCGGGCCCGCTGGCGACGCTGCGGGACGGGGCGGCGACGGCCCCGCGGGAGGCGCTCTACGCGGCGCTGCAGACGCTCGTCGCCGTCGCCCGCGGCTCGACCGCCATGCTCGACGACTGGCTCCCCGAGGGCGACGCCGCCGCCCCGGCCTCCCCCGAGGAGGAGGGCGGCGAGGGCGCGCACGCCCGCCCCAAGCGCCTCCTCCCGCCCCTCCCCGCCGGCCAGCTGCCCCGCGCCGCCCCGAGCTCCTACCCGGGGCTCCCCCCCGAGGGCCCCGCCGCCTTCCTCCCCGTCCTCTCCGCCCTGGCGCGGGGCGCGCTGGGGCGGGGCGGGGCGCGGGAGACGGACGTGGCGGGGGCCGTACTGGTGACGAAGCTCTGCCACGTGCTGCTCAACGTGCGGGGCGGCGGGGAGCACGAGCTCTCGCAGCACTACCTCGGCACCCGCCGCCGCGCCTGCTCCTACTTCCGGGGCATCCAGAAGGAGCTCGTCTTCGAGCCCCGGGCGCAGCCGCGGGCCCTCCTCGTCGAGCAGGCCTACCAGCAGCACCAGCGCCGCCTCGACTACAACGGGATGTGCGTCCCCTACGGGGCCGCGCAGCGCGCGCTGCTCGCGGACCTCGAGGCCCTCTCCGCGCACCCCTTCGCCAAGGTCCGCAAGAAGGCGCAGGGGAGCCTCCTGGCGGCGGCCCGGCGCTACCCGCCCGCCCTCAACGCCCTCGTCCCCCGCCTCATCGACGCCCTCCGCGAGCGGGCCCCGCCCCGCCCCGCCCCCGCGGCGGCCGCGGCGGCCCCGGCCCGGGCGAGGGCGGGCAGCCGCAGCAGCGGCAGCTGGCGGTGCCGGGCGGCGGCGCGCGGTCGGGCTCGCCGGCGGTGGGGGCGGCGACGCCGGAGGAGCGGGCGGTGGAGGACCGGGTGACGGCGGCCTGCTGCCTGCTCCAGTCCGTCCACCTCGTCCGCCGCATCACGCGCGACTGGCGCCTCGCCGCCCGCTTCGCCCGCGCCATCCTCGCCACCTCGCACCACGAGAAGCTCTCCCTGCAGTCCCGCCTCGCCAACCTCTTCTTCATCGTCGCCATCGGCACGCGCCCGCTGCCGCTTGCCGACGAGGCCGACCGGCGCGTCCGCTCCGACCTCTTCCACCACCTCCTCGACCTCCTCGACGCCTCCTGCGCCCCCGCCCCCGCGCCGGCCCCGGCCCCCGCTTCCTCCGACGCTGCGGCGCCCTCCTCCTCCTCCTCCTCGGGGGCGGCGGCGCCGCTGCACTGGCGGTACCAGCTGATGGCGCTGACGTCGGCCTCGCTGCTGCTGCGGCCCGACGACGCCGAGCCGTGCCCGCCGCGCGCCGTCGCCACCTTCTTCCGCCTCGCCGCCTCCGACCTCGCCCCGCTCCGCCAGGCCCGCCCCGCCCCGCCCTCGGCCCCCCGCCCCCTGCTTCGCCCTGATGCGGGCGCAGGTGGCGCTGCACGCGGTGACGGCGCTGCTGCGGGCGTACCGCCCGCCCCCGGCGGGGCCGCTGCCGGCGGGGGCCGAGGAGCCGGGCGAGCCGGACGCCGCCCTCTTCGACGAGGACCCGCCTCGGACCCCGCCCGCTGGGACGGTCCGCCCCTCCCCGCCCTCCTCCCGCGCTCCCTGCGTTGCCGACGGGCGGGGCGGCAGGGACGGACTTCCTGGAGCACACTTTCGAGGGCTGGCGCCCGGCTCGCGCGCCGCGGGGGCCCGCATGCGCGCCCGCAAGGCGGCCCGCCTGGGGGCGCGGGGCGGGGCGTCGGAGGGGAACCGGGCGGCGGTGCTCGCGGCGGTGCGGGGTGCGTGGAGGACGGGGCGCTGCTGGACCGCGTGGTGGGTTCATGGCCCGCGACCACCACTACGGCGACGCCGAGGCGGCGGCGGCGCCGCCCTCGGCCGCCTCGGCAACGGCGGCGGCATCGGTCCGCCCCGCCCCTCCCGCGCCCGTCCTGCGTGTGCGCCGAGCTGAGGGGGCGGCAGCGGACGTGCTGGGGGACGTGCTGGCGTCGGCGGCGGGGGGGCGGGGCCACCGGGCGGCCTCCTCGCAGGAGGCCTTCGTGGCGCTCCACGCGGGGCTCGCGCAGGGCATCGCCCGCACCGCCGGGCCCGACGCCGCCCTCGGGCACCTCTGGCCCCTCCTCGAGAAGCTCGCCAGGACGACCTCCGAGCGGGACAACCAGTGCACCTCCGCCGAGCTCGTGCGCCCCCGCCCCGCGCCCTCACCCCCTCCCTTCGTTCTTCCTTCCGCCGAGCCGGCCGCCAGTTCGCGGGGATCGTGCGGGGGAGCCGGCGGTGGCCCCTGGAGCGGCAGCGCGAGCTCTGGGGCCGGGCGCGGCCCCTGCTGCGCGCCTGCCTGGACGCGGCCGGCGGGGCGGAGAGCGTGGCCGACTGGGCCGGCGCCATCCGCTTCCTCGTCCACAACCGCGACCCGCGCCGCTTCCGGGTCCGCCCGCCCGCCCGCCCCGCCCCGCCCCGTCCTCACGCTCCCCCCTCCCCGCCCAGTGGCTCGCCGAGGAGCTCGTGTCCGCCGTGGAGGGCTCCCCCTCGACGTCGACGGCGGCGGAGGGCGCGGGGGCCGGGGCGGAGGCCGGGGCGGGGACGGCGGCGGCGCAGGCGAACCGCCTCAAGTTCCTGCAGCCGCTGCTCGACGAGTTCGACTGGAAGGCCCGCGGCCTCGCCGCCCGCCTCGTCGCCGCCCTCGTCCCCGGCCGCCTCCGCCACCCCTTCAAGCAGGTCCCCCCTCTCCTCTTCCCCTCCTCCTCCCCTCTTTCCCTCTCTCTCCTTTGGTCGGCTTCGTGCTTCCCTCGCGTCCCACTCGACGCCGGCGCTTCCTCGTAGCGCCGGCGTTATAGAGGGCGCGGAGAGGGACCTCGGGGGACCACCTTTGCGCCGCCCCGCTCCCCCCTCGGGCGCGGCGCACAAATGCACCCCCACAGCCCTCCCATCTCCCCCCCCCCCCCCCCCCCCCCCCCCCCCCCCCCCCCCGGTCCTCGGATGGACGCCCCGGGGCGCCTCGCTCACTGCCGCCGTGCAGGTGCGGGAGGAGATCGGGCGGTCGGTGATGTTCATCTCGTGGGGGGCCTGGGACCCCGTCGCCCCGGGGCGGCCCCCCGTCACCCGCCCCTACATCGCCGCCCTCTTCGACGCCCTCGCCCAGTGCGCCCCGCGCCCCGCTCCGCTTCGCCGCCCCCCGCTCACCCTTCTGCGAAGGGGCCTGGCGCGGTGCGAGGCGGAGGAGGCGCAGCCGGGGGCGACGGACGAGTCGCCGGAGGGGCGGGAGCGGACGGCGCTGCGGGAGACGGCGCTCTTCGCCCTCATGCACTCCTTCCAGGCCGCCTGCGGGCGCTGCCTGCTGCCCTACCTGCTGCCCCCCGGCCCCGCCCCGCCCGCCCCGGAGGCCGCCCCCAGCGCGCGCTCCCTGTTCCTGCACGTGCTGCGGACGTGCCGGAAGCAGGGGCGGCCGGACCTGGTCGCGCAGGCCGAGTTCTTCGGGGGCCTCGTCGCGCACTCCAACTTCGCGGGGGGCGAGGCCGGCGTCGATGCCCTCCTCGCCTCCCTCCGCGCCCTCCTCGCCGACGAGGCCTGGCACGCCCGCGCCGTGCCCCTCCCCATCCTCCAGGCACGCCCCTTCCCCGCCCCGCAGCCTCCCCCTCCCCTCCCTCTCACACTGCACCCCCGGCGCAGATGCTGCTGTTCACGCACCTGTTCCTGCTGCCGGCGGAGCAGCAGGCGGCGGCCCTCGACATCGTCCTCGCCCTCCTCCAGGACCCCCAGCTCGAGGCCCGCCCGCCCGCCCGCCCGCCCGCCCGCCCCTGCCCTCACTTGCGCCGGCGCCTCACCGCCGGCTTCAGGTCCGCGAGGCGGCCGGCCTGGCGATGGCGAGCCTGGCCCGCATGCGCGCCACCGCCCCCGAGCTCCAGGTCCGCCCCCCGCCCCCGCACCCCACGCGCCCGCGGGGGCGCGCTGAGCGCGGGGCAGCGGGAGGCGCTGGTGCGGCGGTTCGGGAAGCTGGCGGAGGGGGCGGGGGCGGGACCGGAGGCGGAGCGGAGGCGGCACGCGGGGTGCCTGGGCCTCGTCGCCGTCCTCCACTCGTCCCCCTACGACGTGCCGCCCTGGATGCCGCCCCTCGTCGCCCGCATCGCCCGCATCGGCACCCAGGACCCCAGCGTCCGCCCCTCCCCTCGGCGGCCTTCGACCGCTTTCGCGCAAGTGCCTGACGTGCGCCCCGGGCGCGGCAGGCGGTGGTGCGGGCGTCGGCGCGCAAGGGGCTGCAGGACTTCAAGAAGAGCCACGTGGACGACTGGGCCAACGACAAGCTTAAGTTCGACGAGGAGCAGCTCGAGGCGCTCCACTCGGTCGTCCTCCAGCACAACTACTTCTGTTAGAGCAGCTCGTGGGACTCTCTTCTCATGGGACTCGAGCGCTGACTTCTTAATTTCCCCGCCCGATTTCCGACCCGTCGCCCCACCCAAGTTGACTTCACCCCCATCCCTCCGCGCCCTCCCGCCACCTCCGTCGGACGGAATTTGTAAAATATAGCGACACCGGCAGAAGTCAACGGGATGCGTGCTTTGAGGCGTGCATTCACGGGCAAGAGGGCCCGGGAGAACGGGGGGTTCGGGTGCTAGAAGGTCGAGAAGGAATAAAAGGAAAGATAAGCGGAGGTGAAGTCTAGGCTCATTACCAAGCTAGCCGATCTAGATCTACACATCTGGATGGCATGCGCGAAGGAGCCGCAGACAATTGCGCGGCAGCAAATGGCTGCGCCAGACCGTCCGAGGGCGGCGAGCGCCCTGGAGACTGCACGACGAACGGGGACTTTAAATGAAAGGGTTCAAATGGGATGCATGTGCCTATGGAACGCGTCGCAAGTGAGGGAGGCCGCTAGGAGTTCCAGCTAGGTCCCGAGTGCGGCAGATCAGAAGGATCGGCGATCGCGCGCTTCCGGGCGGTAACCGGGTACTTGGAGTGATCTTCAATCCACACGTTCTACGCGTACACCGGGTTGGAAGGACTGTAGACCCACTGCCGCCTCACGATCGCCGGCCTACACATGGGTGCGAGCTGACGATCGACAAGATGGAGAGCCGCGCCTTCGCGAGGGATGCGGCGGTAAGACCCGAAGATTGCCGCCGGTCCCCAGCGTCGGACGAGGCCAGGCTTGGTGCCGCAAGCGACACCAGTCCCGGGGGCCCCAGGAAGGGCCGCCCTTTACTTGGAGCGCTGACGCATCTTCCTGCGCTTGCGCTTGAGGCGCCGCATACGCTTCTTACGCCACTGCGCAGAGATCGCGCGTCAGAATCGGACGGACATGGGGATCGCGACTCCCGAGCGCTATCGGGCGGCTCTGGACACGCCAAAGCGACGCCTAAGGGGCGAGGGGCCCACGCCGGGCGCGGGGGCGCCCGCGGAGGAGGCTGCGGACCTTGGCACGCATTCTTTCAGTCCTCCTGGGTCTGGCCGGCGGGGGTACCGGTTCCGAGCCCGATCGCCTGTACCCCCGACCACTGCTTGGGCACTGACACACAGGGCACGGCATACCCCGTCTCCCCGCCGAGTCCCTCTGACAGTTACTCGGGGCGGCGAGCGTACGCGGGCCGGCGCGCATCGGGGAGCGCTGACGGCGATGGGGCTGCGCCCGGGCGGCCCGCGGCTGTGGGCGCTGCTGGCAGTGCTCGCGGCGCTGCAGGCGGCCGCGCGTGGGGCGCCGGGCACCCCAGGGGGGCATCTGGAGCCGCTCGAGGACCTCTCCGCGCTAGAGGCGGTTGCGATCGGCGAGGAGCGCAGGTTCAGGGCGCGCGCGCCCGGCGGCGAGCCGCTCGCGCTCCGGGTCCAGGTGCGTTCCAGCGGCCCGTCGTGGTATACGTACGGGCCACTGAGCTAAATGCGAGCAGCGGTTCCTCGAGCTACCGGCCGCAGGCCACGACTGCCCGGCGGCAGCCGGCTACGTATACGAATTCGAAGCGAGCTCGAGCGCGAGCGTGGGGAGGACGGAGCTGAAGCTCTCCTGGCTGCCGCGGGCGCTGAACGTGAGCTACTTTCTGGCGGACGGCGCCAACGCGCAGTTCGTGGCGCTCGAGCACGAGCGCGACGTGTACGGCCTCCGCGACCTCTCCGTCGTCCTTGGGTGCGCGGCGGCCCCCCCGGCCCGGGCTCCGGGCCGGCGGCGAGGGCGCGGGCGGGGCAGGGACGTGATCGTGGACGTGGGGGCGAACATCGGGATCTTCGCGATGGCGGCGGGGCTCCTCTACCCGCACGCCACCGTCGTCGCCCTCGAGCCCGTGCGCCGCGCATGCGCCGCCGGCCCCGCCGCATCCCCCTCCCCGCCTCGAGCCCCGGCGGCGCAGGTGGCGGAGACGTTCGGGCTGCTGTGCCGGAACGTGCGGGAGAGCGGGCTGGGGAACGTGCGCGTGCTGAACGTCGGCCTCACGGCGGACCGGCGCGACGTCGAGCTCTCCTTCGTCGAGTCCCGCACCATCCACGCCTCCCACGCCTGGGTGCCCCTTTCCGCGCGATCCGAACTCGAGCTCTGAGCTCTCATTCCTCGCAGCGGCAGTTCTTCCTGGAGGCGGGGAGCGGGCGGGAGGTGCACCGGGCGCGCATGGTCCGCGCCAAGACCTGCACCCTCACCGACGGCCCGCCCCGCCCCGCCCCGCCCGTAGCCTGCCCGGCTCGCAGCGCCTGAGGCGCGCCGCGGGCCCGCGGGCGGCGGGCGCAGTGCTCCTGAGCTACCTCCCCGCCGAGGCGAGCGTAGCGCTCATCAAGGTACCCCCCGGCGCCCCCGCCCCCGGGGGCAGCGGGGCGGCGAGGGGTGGACCTTGGGGCAGATGGACTGCGAGGGGTGCGAGCACGAGGCGCTGGACGAGCCCGGGGCCGCCTCGCTCCTCCACCGCGTCCGCTCCCTCCGCGGCGAGCTCCACCGTCCGCCCCGCCCCACCCCGCCCCGCCCGGCGTGCCCCGCCTGCCTGAGGCTAGGGCGGGGCAGTGCCGCGGGAGCTCGCGGAGGGGGCCGGGGGCCCCGCCCTCCGCGACCGGGCCTCCCGCCCCTCCCACCTCCTCCGCTGCCTCGAGCGCGTGCGCCAGACAAGGGCAGGCGAGAGACGGGCCGGCCCCCGCCCCGCCTGACGGACGCGCGCCGCAGGAGCTGTCGGAGGACCCGGGCCCTTCCGGCCTCAGGCTCTTCCGCTGCGACGAGCCTTGAGGCCCCGCCCCCGCCCTTAAGCTTCCGTGGCCCCTAGCAATTGCTTATCTAGAAACAGCATGTATAGAAGCCGGCGCCCTCGTCACGGCCCCGGCGTATGCGTATTAACAACAGTACAAAACAACCTTAAAGCGGCCGGCGCCGCCGTGAGGCGCCCCTCCCCGCGCATTCTCCCCCCGCACCGCCCCCGCCCGTCCCGCTCCCGCCCTCCAGAGGAACGCGCGGCCGTGCAACGCGTCGCCCTGCCTTTGCACACAGAGAACTACGCTGCGGGGGGCCGGGCCCTCAGTCCTCGTACTGCGCAAAGTTGCCCCGCATCTGCGCGATGCTGCCGCCGACCCGGTGCGTCAGGCGGGAGGAGGTGGGGCGGGGCGCGGGGCGCGGGGCGGGGGCGGGGGCGGACCAGGGCATGCAGGCGTTGGAGAGGGACTGCCAGGAGAGGCCGAGGAGGAGGAGGGAGAGGTAGTTGCCGAGGCCCGGCTCGCGGATGTAGGCGTGCCTGAAGAACTCGGGGAAGGACATGCGGAAGGCGGGGTTCCGCTTCAGCAGCCGCCGCAGCAGGTCCATGCACTCGTCGCTCTGGCTCCGCAGCAGGCCCCACCGGATGTCCCCCCGCTGCCCCGCCCCCGCCCTCAACCTCGCTGCCTGGGGGGAGGCCGGAGGGGGGCACCTGGACGTTGCGGACGAGGTCGGTGAGGTTGCGGCCGGTGACGGGCGACTGCCCCGTGAGCATCTCGAAGAAGATCACCCTGCGCCAGCGAGCGAGCCCCGGTGAGAAGAAGCCGCGGCGCGGCGGGGGCGGGTGCGGGTGCGGGTGCGGGTGCGCGCCCGGTGGACCAGAGGTCGGCCTTGGCGGTGTACGTCTCCTCCCCCATGAGGATCTCGGGGGCGGTGTAGAGGGGCGTCCCGCAGAGCGTGTACGCGGCGAGCGTCTCGTCGCTCACGAAGCGCGCCAGGCCGAAGTCCGCCAGCTTCAGCACCGCCCCGTCGCTCTTCTCCGTCAGCAGCAGGTTCTGCGGCTTCAGGTCCTGCCCCCGCCCACCCTCAGGCCCCCGCCGGGGCGGGGCAGAGGGCGCTCTGGAGGGCGGGCCCTGTGCATCATCTTGAGGTTGTATATGTGCTGGAGGGCGCTGGCGAGCTGCTTGAGGAAGTGCTGGGCGGCCGGCTCGGGGAGGGGCCCGCGGCGCTTGAGGTAGGCGGCGAGGTCGCCCCCCGCGCAGTACTCGAGCACCAGGAAGATCGACGACTTCGAGGTCAGGATCTCGTACAGCTCCACGATGTTCGGGTGCCTGCGCGCCGGCCCCGGCCCCGCCCCCTCGCACCCTCGCCCCCCGCCACTCCGCCCCGCGCCCGCGGCGCGGCCCCGCCCGGCCGGCGCACCGCATGCGCTTCAGGATCTCTATCTCCAGGTCCAGCAGCTTCTGGTTCACCTGGGGGCGCGCCCGGGGCTCGGCGCCGCGCCGCGGGGCCGGGGCGCGGACGGCGGCGGCGGCGCACCTTCGACTTGTCGATGATCTTCACGGCGACCTGGATACGCGAGCGGACGTGCTGCGCCATCCACACTGTCGAGAACGCGCCGTCGCCGATCTTCGACTGGATTATGTACTCTCCTGCGCGTTGCGGCGGGCGCCGTTAGCGCCCGCCGGGCATCGGGCTCCCCGCAGAGCTGACCGATTTGCCTGCCAGCTGCGCACGGGACGGGTGAGGCGTCAGCGCGAGGCCGGATGTTCGGTTAGCCAGAGCGGGAGTTGCGACTAGGAGGCCGCTAGGCGCGAGCCTCGCAGGCGGCACGGAGCGACATTCGCTCCGTCGACCACAGCGATCGAGTACGCGACGGATACTGGACCGAGGCACGGGGGTCGCCTGGCCTTTTCGGCTCCCGCGCACGAGAAGCGATGCTAACGGACGACGCGCCACGGCTTTGCCGCTGGTGGAAACTAACAGCGATCATCGTACGCAGCCAAACGCACCGAAGCGTGTCGCCGAGAGGTCCTCCTTCGTCATCTGTTGTCTAGGGTTCTTTAGCTGCATCATTTTGAACGCCTGCGATCTACCGTACGAATCCGCTACTGTTCTATGGGCGGCGCTGCAGGGGCTCGCTCGTTCCTTCCGAAACCGCGCTGGCGCTCGACGGTGTCGAACCCTCGCTCGATCGCAAGGGGGGAGGGAGCGGCGAAGGGGGGGGCGGAGGCTTTCGTTGCAGCGAAAACGAAGTGCACGTGGTGCTTGCATCGAATCGTGGGCTCGAGCTCTCTCGGCTGCGCAGCGCATGCGCAGCAGCAGCACAGCCATGAGCTCCAGCATGGCGCCGATCAAGGCGGAGTATCTCGTTGCGGGCGAGCGGCTCTCGCGCGACGACGATGCGCTCACCGCGGACGACGCTGCGGTGCGCTGCCTTCCCCGCCCGCTCCCGAGGAGTGCGGACGCAGCAGCTCCGATCCGCTCGGCGCGGGCGATCGCACAGGCGGCAGCTCGGCCCCTAGCGCGAGGCTGGCACCGATCGATACCGATCGATTGGGGCAGGCGATCGAGCGGGATCTCGACGTAAACCATAGCTTAGCTTTCCGCGCAGGAGGCGAGCGATGGGGATCGCCGGGGACGGAAGCGCGGCCAGAACAAGGACCGGGGACCGCAATCCTGGTGGCGCTCCTCGGTGGCCCTGTGCGAGTACGTTATCCGCGGGGACGCTTGCCCGTACGGAGAGGCGTGCAAGAAGAGCCACGACGTCGGCTCGTACGTCGGCTCCAAGCCGGCGGACATCTCGACGCGCTGCCCGAACTGGGAGGCGACGGGCGCCTGCCCCTTTGGCGCCACCTGCCGCTTCGCCTCGGGCCATGGCGCCGGCGGCGTCCTCACTCCCGCGTCGGTGCGCGCCAGGCAACCCCGCGCCCGCCCGCCCGCCCGCCCCGCCCCTCACACGGACCGGCGCGGCAGCAACGGCCGGCGGAGCCGAACGCGCTCCCGGGCGAGCTGCGGAACGCGCTGCGGGCGAGGCGGGTGCTGTACCCCGCGGCGGACAGCTTCGTGGAGCAGTGGAAGGAGGAGCTGCGGCGGCGCCAGGCGGAGCGCGAGGCCGCAGCCGGCGGAGGAAAAGCACCGGAGGCGGAGGCGGCGGCCGCGCCGCCCGAGCCGGCCCCCAGCGCCCCGGAGAGCGGTGCGGCCTTGCCCGTGCTGGCCGTGCTCAATGCCGGCTCACGCGCCGGCGCCCGGCGGCCTGCAGATGCGGAGTCGGAGTCGGCGGCGAGCGAGAGCCCGCGGGTGCATGTGGAGGGGCGGGGCGGGCCGGCGGCGGGCGCGGCCCCCCGCGAGTTCGTCCGCATCGACGGCGGCGACTTCAACTTCACGTACTCCGATCTCCGCGAGGAGCGCAGGCGCGCCCTCCGATCCCGACCTGCATGTACCCCCGCGTGCGACGGCCCCGGCGCCCCTGCACGGCGCGCAGGGAGCGGGCGCGGCGGCTGCAGTGGCGCGGGGGCAAGCTCTACCTGGCGCCCCTCACCACCGTCGGCAACCTCCCCTTCCGGTGCGCCCGCCGCGCCCGAGCTCCGCCGGCTGCCGCCGCTGAGTCGCAGGGGCGCAGGCGCCTCTGCAAGGACCTCGGGGCGGACATCACCTGTGCGCCGCCCCGGGGCGCGGGGAGGGGGGGGCGCACAGGGCTCTGGGAGCTGGCCGCACGGCGGGGCCTGAGGGGACGGGGGGCCAGGCGGGGAGATGGCGTTCGCGAGCGCGCTGCTGCAGGGCAAGGCCGCCGAGTGGGCCCTCCTCCGGCGGCACGAGTCGGAGGACCACTTCGGCGTGCAGGCGCGCCCCGGCGGACCCGCGCCGTGGGCCGTGCGCGCGCCCCGCTGAGCAGCGGCGGGCGGGTGCAGATCTGCGGGCGGGACCCCGACATGATGGCCCAGGCCGGCCCCTCCACCTCGCCGCCCCCCCTCGTCCCCGCGCTGACCCCACGCAGGCCGCCGAGCTGCTCGAGCACGCCGCCCCCGAGATCGACTTCGTGGGTGCCCCCAGCTCGATTCCAGTGTGGCCATCGGAATCGGAATCGAGCTCCGATATCGGACGCAGACGTGAACATGGGGTGCCCGCTGGACGCGGTGGCGAAGCGCGGGGCCGGCTCGGCGCTCCTCGACAACCCGCGCCGCGTCGAGGGCATCGTCCGCGGCATGTCCCAGGTGCCCCGGAGGCTCTGGCGTGTCTCAAGTGTCTGAAGGGGCGGCATCGCTGACGTCGCGACCGGCGCTCTCTCTTCCCCCGCCGCGCGCGCGGGCAGATCCTCTCGGTGCCGCTGACGGTCAAGATGCGGGTCGGGTGCAAGGAGGCGAGCCCCGTGGCCCACAAGCTCATCCCCGCCATCGCCGCCTACGGCGCCGCCGCCATCGCCGTCCGCCCGCCCCGCCCTTCGAATTCGCCCGGTCCCCTCCAGACTCGCCGCCCCCGCAGCTGCACGGGCGCTCGCGCCTGCAGCGCTACTCCCGCGCCGCCGACTGGGGGTACATCCACCAGTGCGCCGCCACCGTCCCCGACACCCCGGCGCGCCCCGCCCCTCCTCCACCCCCCCCCTCCCCCCCCCCCCCCCTTGATCCTCCCCCCCAGGTGTTCGGGAACGGGGACATTTTGTCGCAGGAGGAGGCGGCGGGGCACCTGGAGGGGGGCGACCTGGCGGGGCTCATGGTCGGCCGCGGCGCCCTCGTCAAGCCCTGGCTCTTCCGGTGCCCCCCCGCCCCGCCCCCGATCCCGGCCCCGGCCCCCCGCCCACTCTCGCCCCGCCCCAGGGAGATCAAGGAGCGCCGCACGTGGGACATCAGGCGCGCGTGGGCCGCGCTCGCACCGCCGCCGGCGAGGGCCTTCGGCTGAGAGGGGCGGGGCAGCGCTGGGGAGCGGCTGGAGCTGGTGCGGCGCTTCTGCGACTACGGCCTCACCCACTGGGGCTCCGATGACCGCGTCCGCCCCGCCCCGCCCCCGCCCCCGCGCCCCTCCCCCCGCCCTCCACCCCGCTGAGCGCTCGCAGGGCGTGGAGACCACGCGGCGCTACCTCCTCGAGGTGCCGCCTGCCGGCGCTACGCCGAGGCGCCGGGGGCCGAGCGGGGGGCGCTGAGGGCGGGGGGCGGGAGCAGTGGCTCTCGTTCGCGCACCGGTACATCCCGGCGGGGCTCCTCGAGGTCCTCCCGCAGCGCATCAACCAGCGCGCCCCCGCCTACCGCGGCCGCGATGAGGCCCGCCCCTCCCCCTAGCCCTCGTACTCCTCTCTCATCTCCCCTCCCAGATGGAGACGCTGCTGGCGGGCGAGACGGCGGCTGACTGGGTGAAGATCAGCGAGATGTTCCTCGGGAGGGTTCGCCCCGCCCCTCCCCTCCCGCCTCGCCCCGCGCCCCGCTTTCCTCCAGCCCGATCGCTCCGGCTTCGGGATCTGAATTCGATTCGCGCGGATACGCAGGTCCCCGAGGGCTTCGTCTTCATCCCCAAGCACAAGTCGAGCGGGTAGCCCCGCATGACTGTACATATGCATGTGGATCTAGATCTCCGCGTGCGGCTTGCGGCTCCAGGCATCTGTTGCGACAAACAGAACCAGTTAGCTTAGCTGTATACGTAGTTTTAGCGGCAGCATGCATATGGTCAATTACCATGGCATTTGAGCTTCACTCGGGCACATGTCATGATGACTAGTCTGGGAGCGCTAGCCCCGCCAGCCCTGGCAGACCCGAGCCCGGCGGCCCAGGAAATCACCGTGGGCTGCCGCAGTCACTAAGTGCCAAGCTCGCCGAGTCGCGGCTGAAGCTTCCAGGCTGACTTGTTTCACGTTTTAAAAATTGAATAAGTTCAGGCTTCCAGGAACTTTAAAATTTGGAACTCGGAACTCGAACCGTTGAAATTCACAATCCGATGATCGCCGAGTCGAAAGCCCCGGGTCCCGACATCATGGCATGATGAGTACCCAGCCTCAGGGCCCCGGGGCCTGGCAATACTCGTGGGCCGGGCCCCAGGGCCACGACTCGGCGAGATGTACACTGAGACGTCGACCGTCGGACACAATCATGCCAACTTCATGATCCGATGATCAGGCTTAAACTTCAAGATCTAGAGCAATCAGCTTCAGGCAGCCGCATGCGCAGGGTGAGGAGCTTCAAGGCTTGAGGGCTGGGCCCTTCGACCTTTGAATTCAGATCCGGACTCCGGGATTTGGATGGCTGCACTGGATGGGCCGCCGGGCCGCGTGCTCGCGGTCGCAGGGCCCGGGCCCGGGGGGTCGACTTCAAGCCGTTCAGATGCGCATGCACAGCCCGAAATGCTGTGATGTGATTCGCGATTGGAATTCAAAAAGATCATCCATATACTCGAGCTATGAGCACGGGGCTGGCAGGCTGTGCGAGGGCGGCGGCGGGGCGCGGGGGGCCTAGGACGGGGGCGCGGGGGCGCCGGTGAAGAGGGCGCGGGTGGCGTCGCCGGGGCTGGGCTTCGTGACGAGGGACTCGCCGATGAGGACGGCCGAGCAGCCGGCGGCGACGACCCGGGCGAGGTCCTCGGGGGTGTGCAGGCCCGACTCGGAGACCATCAGGATGCCCCGCTCCTGCCGCGGGCGTCAGCGGGCTCAGCGGGCCGGCGGGGGCGGGGCCGGAGGCGGGCCTTGATGGTCTGGAGGCGCGCCGCGAGGATGTCCTCCGTCGTCTTCAGCGTCACCGAGAAGTCCTGCGCGCGGCCGTTCGCCCGGGCACGCCCCGGCGCCGAATGGGGGGGGGGGCACGCGAGAGGGCGGGGAGGAGGCCTAGGATGGCATGGATACGGCGGGAGAGCTGCGGCTGGGCGTTGCCCTACCCGGCGAGCCTGAAGCCCGCACGCTGGCGCTCGCTGTCCTTATCGACTCTAGCCGCCGACTCTAGCCGCCCAGCGAGGACGGAATGGGGAAGAGAAGAAGGCGGCGGGGGCGGGCCTGGAGGTTGCGGTTGTTGATGCCGACGAGCTCGACGCCCTCCAGCGCCAGCACGCTGAGGGCGAGGGGGGCGGGAGGGGTACGCGCGGGTCAGGTGCGAGGGGCACGGGGAGCGAGCGAAGGGGGCGGGCACCGGTCGAGCTCCTGGAGGGTGTGGACCTCGATGAGGGCGGTCATCTCGAGGGCCTTGGCGATCTGCGCGGGGCGCGAGGGGCTCGGGGGGGGGGGGG